>SJYO01018757.1:33046835-33432215 GCA_006410555.1 Capra ibex | reverse complement strand
ATACGTCTCATGTAGTACTCTTTGCGACCTGACCTTCTTTGTGTTCGACCTTAGTTCTAACGGTCCTCTTTATAGTTATTGGAGTCTATACGTCTACTGTGGTGGGAATACCGTCTTTCACTTCTCCTTGATTTTTCAGAGAACTACTTTCACTTTCTCCTCTCACTTTTTCAACCGAATTCCGAGTTGTAAGTCTTTTGCTTCTAGTACCATAGACCAGGGTAGTGAAGTACCCTTTAACTACCCCTTTGTCACCTTTGTCACAGTCTGAAAAAAAAAAACCCGAGGTTTCAGTGGCGTCTACCACTGAACGTCGGTACTTTAATTTTCTGCGAATTAGGAAACTTCTTTTCAATACTGGTTGGATCTATCGTATAAGTTTTCGTCTCTGTAATAAAACGGTTGATTCCAGGCAGATCAGTTCCAATACCAAAAAGGACACCAGTACATACCTACACTCTCAACCTGACACTTCTTCCGACTCGGGGCTTCTTAACTACGAAAACTTGACACCACAACCTCTTCTGAGAACTCTCAGGGAACCTGACGTTCCTCTAGGTTGGTCAGGTAAGACTTCCTCTAGTTGGGACCCTAAAGAAACCTTCCTTACTACGATTTCGACTTTGAGGTCATGATACCGGTGGAGTACCCTTCTCAACTGAGTAACCTTTGCTGAGACTACGACCCTCCCTAACCCCCGTCCTCTTCTTCCCCTGCCGGCTCCTACTCTACCGACCTACCGTAGTGACTGAGTTACCTACACTCACACTCACTTGAGGTACTCAACCACTACCTGTCCCTCCGGACCGCACGACACTAAGTACCCCAGCGGTTCTCAGTCTGTGCTGACTCACTGACTTGACTTGACTTACATAATTTTACATCGTAATAAAGGGGTATTAAACAATTAATACGACTAGATCCAACTGTACTATTTATAATGTTTTTGTTTTGACGTCTCCAGAGATATTAAAAATTCTGAAATTTTCCTTGAACTCTGATTTCTCCAACTCTTGGAAGAGAATCCCATTTTGTTTAGTCCAAAATCTCTCTTCCTAGAGGAGTGACGGGGTAACGGGAGATCATAAAGGAAGAGAGGATGGAAGTGTGTTTCGGGACGGATTCGTTAGACACCTTTACAGTTGGATCAGGAAGGTAGGGGACCGGAAGAAACAGACGAAGAGGATACATGATAAGTCACCTTCCAGTACCGAGATAATGTCTCCTTCACGACGTAATAGTCTCTTGGACGGGAAGAGTCTTCGACGAGACTAGACGTCGTTGTTTTCATAAAAGAGAGAGATTACTTATGTAAAAAGAGGGTGTTATAAAAACCTTAATAATTCTTGACACCGGTAAAAAGATACTCAGATCGGGTAAGAATGAAAACACGTAGAAACAACGCAATCGGACCGACAAGTTCGTCTTTCTATAGATGACCCTGTAGAGGATTTTTAAAGTCAATCTAGTTGTTATTAATAAAATAAACCAGTTATTTTAAAGTAATCTAGTTGTGGTACGTGGACGACTTGAAATTAGTAACACTAAAACAGTATACGTATTTATGCAAGTTTACTCATCCAACAAGATCAGGACTAATTACTCATTTCTCTTTACATATGAATACTCCTTTAATATAGGAATTACTTTGTAGGTGTACGAATTGAACGCAAATTACGATTACGTTTACGAAATTGAATTCAATGAACGATGTTTATATACATAACTATGTACTTACAAAGGACACGAAAGAAGGATAAGTAAATTAAGTATAAACTCATTTCACTTAAAGGAGACCAGATTAACATAATACAACGTAACTCTAACAAAGTAAAGATTCTGAACGTCGGTCATGAAACCCTGGAGTGTATTGTTAAAAGTACAGTGTCCACGTGTAAGACTGTCTGTGACCTAACTGTCAACCGGGTATTATCGTTATATATGATTGTAACGAAGAGAAGTATACAGCATTTCCGTTTTCGAGATAAAGAATCTAAGAACTTCGATCTACACACACACACACAAATCAGTGTAGGTCGAGAAACGCTGGGGTTCCTGACATCGAACGGTCCGGAGAGATCTCTTTAAAGGTCCGTTCTTATGTACTCATCCAACAGTAAAGGGTGAGGTCCCTTAGAAAAGGTGGTCCGTAACTTGGCCGGGGAGGACGTAACGTCCGTCTAAGGAGTGGTAACGTGGTGGATCCTTCGATGAACTTTGATCCCAAGAGCCAATTGACTCCGAGATGGTCAATCTAGGTTAACACACTCTTAACCAAAACCTTACCTCAATTCACTCCGGTCTTTCTCGTACCCCGTGGTAAATCCACACCTAGTACGACCTAGACTATATCCGCCGTCGACACATTACGACCTCAATTCGGGAGTTCGTTCTGACGACTAAAATGTCTACCAAAGAACTAGTACCGTCCTTGTCGTCACGTTAGGAGACCCTCGAAACTATCAACAACCACCTTTGATCCGGGTACGATAAGAAGTGGAAGAACAGGGGTCACGAAAACATCCGGAAAATTTTAGGAAGACGACAATCTCAACTGGGACAGGAGAGTTGTCACTGGTTCTGAACGTAAATTCCGGAACAAATAGTATGTACTATAATAGTAACTTTTAGTGAAAGAAATGGGAACAGTGTTAATATCCTGTACATCGACCGTAGTAAATTACCAAGGTACTGTGTTGGTAAATTAAAGGTGGACCTGAATCTTTTACGTAATAGTCTTCAACTGTCCAGTTATATCTCTACCCTAACAAAGAAACGAGTCCCAAAGTCCATACCGACCAAACGACCCCCTAGACGATGTGAATGAGAAGAGACTAATATCGAAGTCCGTAGGACGTCCATGTTGTATGGAACGTACATACGTTATGAAAATATCAATCAACATTTTTACGAAAGCGTTTGTAATGGAGTCAAATTAAAGTGTTGTTTGTCCTTCGTGGTCCTTTTCTTACCAGTGACGATTCATCGATGTCAGCACAGGCTGAGACGTGCTGGGGTATCTACCGTCGGGTGGTCCGAAGGGGCAGGGACCCTAAGAGGTCCGTTCTTGTGACCTCACCCAACGGTAAAGGAAGAGGTTACGTACTTTCATTTTTCACTTTCACTTCAGCGATTCAGCACAGGCTGAGAATCCTGGGGTACCTGATGTCGGATAGTCCGAGGAGACAGGTACCTAAAAGGTCCGTTCTCATGGCGTCACCCCACGGTAACGGAAGAGGTCTTACCAGTGTAGGTGTAAAATTTTATTTTATAATTGGAAAGTCCTTCAAGTCAGTAAACAACTTCCACAACGTCTATGTTTCACCTACGTCCCTATCCTGGGTCCCGTAAACAGACGATCAAGCTACGAGAAAGAGACTTATACCCATATGAATTCAGGGGTACATATATTACAGTAGTATCGACGGTGGATTGTAGGTGAGAGAAAAGAGGGAATCTTTACTTTAAGGTCAAATTAACCTCGGTTGTTCTGTGGAACAATATTCTAATGTAAAGAGTATGACGGAATTTGGACGTACCCTGGTACACTGATTCGAGACCAGTTACTTTATATTTATATTTACAACTTACCGAATGAATAACTCTTCCGACGATTTTTCTTCGATTCAACTGACTCTCTTCTTGAAAAATAGAAAGACAGACTTTTAAAAAAAAATCTAAAATAATCATAAAGGTCCAAAGAGAGGAACCGGGAGAGAATCACCACAAGTGAGTTGGTCCCGGCAGAGTGTATGGGGACCAAAACCACGGGTAGTGAAATGTATGTCAGTTGAGGACCAGGACACGGAGAGTGGTCCGTTAAGGAGACTCGAAACTCGGACGTAAAGATTGGCAAAGGAACCTATAAAAGTCCGTGGAGTTAGGTTCTACAGGGTTTAACTTGTAGAAAGAGGAGTTTGGGAAAAACGATGAACTTACGTTTACACCACCGTTCTTGTAGACGTAACTTAGTATTTTGATCTGTAACGAACCATTCTTACCTCATCATTTTTCTCCCTCTGACCCTGTCATTGAAATATCTCTACATGACGAGGATCTGAAGAATGGAGGCCTGAAAAAATATGTGTTCTCTTTTATACTATTTATAGATAAAACAAATTCGATGACACTAAACCGTAAAGGTCAATATACGTCGTCTAGAATTAGGATTAACTATGGATATTAAAAGGGTTTAACAAAGATAAAATCCCATTATCAGAAAATTCATCTACGAAAAAGGTTACTCATTAGTCTCTTACCCCATTAAAAGAGTTCTATTATCGGTAAGGGTTCAAGTCTCTGTTAGAGACCTATATAACAGTCTATGTATAATTTAAACCTTTTCATTTTCGATCTAAGAGGACATCCGTAGAACTTCTTATTCCTGAATTTGACGTATCGTATAATATGTATGATGCATAAGGGGAGTCAGAACCATGTCCTCCTGAAGACGTCTTTAGGTGTTAGATGGACTTAGGTAATGAAATGATCGCACACTCTACTCACGTTAACATACCATCAAACTCGTAAAAATCGTAACGAAAAGAAACCCTAACCTTACTTTTGACTGGAGAAGGTCAGGACACCGGTGACGACTCAAAAGGTTTAAACGACCGTATAACTCTCGTCGTGAAAGTGTCGCAGTAGAAAGTCCTGAACTTTATCGAGGTGACCTTAAGGTAGTGAAGGTGATCGAAACAAGCATCACTACGAAAGATTCCGGGTGAACTGAAGTGTAAGGTCCTACAGACCGAGATCCACTCACTAGTGTGGTAACACTAATAGAACCAGAACTTCTAGAAAAAACATGTCAAGAAGACACATAAGAACGGTGGAGAAGAATTATAGAAGACGAAGACAATCCAGGTATGGTAAAGACAGGAAATAACTCGGGTAGAAACGTACTTTACAAGGGAACCATAGAGATTAAAAGAATTTCTCTAGAGATCAGAAAGGGTAAGATAACTTAACACCACAACCTCTTCTGAGAACTCTCAGGGAACCTGACGTTCCTTCAGGTTGGTCAGGTAAGATTTCCTCTAGTCAGGACCCACAAGAAACCTTCCTTACTATGACTTCGACTTTGAGGTCATGAAACCGGTGGAGTACCCTTCTCAACTGAGTAACCTTTTCTGAGACTACGACCCTCCCTAACCCCCGTCCTCCTCTTCCCCTGTTGTCTCCTACTCTACTGAACTACCGTAGTGACTGAGTTACCTGCACTCAAACTTACTTGAGGCCCTCAACCACTACCTGTTCCTCCGGACCGCACGACGTTAAGTACCCCAGCGTTTCTCAGCCTGTGCTGACTCGCTGACTTGACTTGGACTTAAGTACGGACTATATGACATCTATCTTTGTGTCATATAGAACAAACCGATAACTGATTACCCCGGACAAGTGTAGGGACCGGTACCCGACCAACCAGAAGGAATACAAGTTCTCAAGATTGAGTCTGGACAATCTGACTCCCAGTCAGTAGGAACAACTTTCGATCTTTCCATTTACTCCGAGAGACCTATGGTGTGTCCCTCAAACCGAATGTCCGATGCAAACTGGTTTCGTGGGAGTCCATACTGAGGGACACGATAAGTCATTTAGAAACGACGAAAAGATAACCCATATCTTATCAAACATAGAGAATTAAAGTATGAGGAGTAAACAGGGAGGGGTGGAAGGACGAGGGGAAACCATTGGTATTCAAACAAAGATACAGACACTCAGACAAAGACAAAACATATATCTACCTAAACATGATAAAAAAGCTCAGGTGTATATTCACTATAATATATCATAAACAGAAACAGACTGAAGAAAATGATTCGTAATAAACGAGATCCAGGTATGTATAACGATGTTTACCGTTATAAAGTAAGTAAAAATACCGACTGAATTATAAGGTAACATATATATACGATGTAGAAGAATTCAGTTAGTAGAAAACGATCCGTAAACCCAACGGAGACAAAAACCGATAATATTTGTCACTACGATACTTGTGACCCCATGTACATAGAAAAGATTAATTTCAAAAGTTAAAAGGACCTATATATGGGTCTTCACCTTAACGACCTAGTATACTATCAAGATAAAAATCTAAAAATTCATTGAAGGTGTTATAAAAGGGATTACCAACGTGGTTAAATGTAGGGATGTAAATACTCCCAAGGGAAAGAGATCACCTCGGGAAAATCTTTTTATAAAGGTTTAGTTACTTTAATTTCATTATTCTAATATTCGGTTATTGTAGTTTCATGTTAATAGTTGTTTAAAAATTTATAATAAAATTCTATACACGAAGGAATAATTTTGTAAGTTAAAATTTTACATATTATTATAGACCGTTAATGACACTGAAATCTCTGTCCACATTTACTATAAAACACTGTAACCATTATCGTCATTACATTACTGACTTCGCTGAATCGTCGTCGTCGTCGTTTCCCTTTTATGGATACTAAAGACTCCGTCTTAGTGTCCATAATAGTTACCCATTATAATTATGATGACATCAAACACCGGACGGAAGTATTCCTTCTTTTAAGATTTAAAGTCGGTCTCTAATCACTTTTATTTATATACAAAAATAAAAGAAAAAAAAAGGTTAGTTCAGATGAATTAAGATTTGTCTATGGAACCCCTAGATACTAAGGGTCCAATTCCTGGGATGAAATTTAGTACTTTTTTAGGAGTACTGAAGACGTAAAGTAATCTCTGGTGTATCCTCAAGACCAAATATTCTGTCAAAACTTGTGAACTGTCCTAACCAGGACCTAAAATCGAGGAAAGTGTCAAGTTCTTGGAACACTTTCGACAGTATATACCTATAGACTAAGGTCAGTGACAGTAGGTCCCTTCGGACGTAACATGGAATTAAGGTAACGTTTATTGCTTACTGTAGTCTAACGTCACTATCCCGTCACGTACCACCATCACCAAATCAGTGATTCAGTACAGACTGAGATCGGACCGTCCGAGGAGTAGGTACCCTAATAGGTCCGTTCTTATAACCTCGCCCGAGGGTAAAGGAAGAGGTCCCCTAGAAGGGCTGGGTCATATACCTAATTTCCTTTTTACTTGATGGTCGATCGGGGACTCCTAGAGAGACTCCCACGTAACTCTGAGTCCTTTTACCGACACATAAGTGAAACCTTTCTAAGACAAAACCGACTAGACGTTTATTTTCTGAAAGAAACTCCATAGGAAGACTTGTAATTTTAGTTTATACTTTGATTCTTTTTATCATTTTTAGTGTAAGAAATTTTTTAAGGGGTATTTGTAATTCGAGCGGGGTTTTAGGTTAAATCACTTTCTTTTAAGACGGTACTTCACCATGAAGCATTCTTGTCAAGTTCTTCGTCAACATCATAGAAACAGATGACAATTTCTCTGTGTGGGTTCATTTTCTACTACTTCACGAGTAGTGTGTGTGTGTATTTTTTTATGAACTTCAAAAAAGTTTTTATATCCTTTAAATTTTTCTATCGGAACCACAAATATTTTTACCTGTGATTGGGTCGGAATTGTTTTAAAACCTTCGGATTTAAAGTCATTTGAGTCACTTTAATGCTTTTTGGTTCTCTTTGATAAAGAGTGAATTTTATATGAAAATTCACCTTGTTTTGAACTCCTATTTTAACAGAAAATCACTTTCTACATAAAACAACTCTATTACATAGTAATTAACGTAATTATCTCCGTCTTTGTATGTCTTTCATATATTTACACGGGACTGTTAAGATTTGTGTCTTTACATGGTGTGTTCCGGTCTAAATCTCAGTCAAATCGAGTCACGTCAAGTCAAGTCAAAGAGTCAGTACAGATTGAGAAACACTGGGGTAACTGACGTCGTACGGTCCGAAGGGACAGATAGTGTTGAGGGTCTCAAATGAGTGTGAGTACAGGTAACGTAGTCAGTACGGTAGATTGGTAGAGTAGGACACAGTAGGGGAAGAGGAGGACGGAAGTTAGAAAGGGTCGTAGTCCCAGAAAAGTTTAGTCAGTCAAGAAGTGTAGTCCACCGATTTCATAACCTCAAAGTCGAAATCGTAGTCAGGAAGGTCACTTATAAGTCCTGACTAAAGAAAATACTAACTGATCAACCTAGAGGAACGTCAGGTTCCCTGAGAGTTCTCAGAAGAGGTTGTGGTGTCAAGTTTTCGTAGTTAAGAACCACGAGTCGAAAGAAATATCAGGTTGAGAGTGAAGGCATGTACTGATGACCTTTTTGGTATCGAAACTGATCTGTCTGGAAACGACCGTTTAATTACAGAGACGAAAAATTATACGGTAGATCCAACCAGTATTGAAAAGAAGGTTCCTCGTTCACAGAAAATTAAAGTATCGAAGTCAGTGGTAGACGTCACTAAAACCTCGGGATTTTTTATTTCTGACAGTGACAAAGGTGACAAAGGGGTAGATAGACGGTACTTTACTACCCTGGTCTCCGGTACTAGAATCAAAGACTTACAACTCAAATTTCGGTTGAAACAGTGAGAGAAGAAAATGGAAGTAGTTCTCCGAGAAATCAAGAAGAAGTGAAAGACGGTATTCCCACCACAGTAGACGTATAGACTCCCATAACTATAAAGAGGACCGATAGAACTAAGATCAAACACGAAGTGGGTCGGGTCGTAAAGAGTACTACATGAGACGTATATTCAATTTATTCATCCCACTGTTATATATGGGAACTACGTGAGGAAATAGATAAACCTTGGTCAGACAACAAGGTACAGGTCAAGATTGACAATGGAGGACTGGACGTATGTCTCAAGAGTTCTCCGTCCAGTCCACCAGACGATAAGGGTAGAGAACTTCTTAAAAGGTGTCAAACAATACCAGGTGTGTCATTTTCCGAAACCGTATTAGTTATTTCGTCTTCATCTATAAAAAGCCCTTACAAGAACGAAAAAACTACTAGGTTACCTACAACCGTTAAACTAGAGACCAAGGAGACGGAAAAGATTTAGGTTGAACTTGTAGACCTTCAAGCGTCAAGTGCATGACAACTTCCGACCGAACCACTTAAAACTCGTAATGAAATGATCACACACTCTACTCACGTTAACACGCCATCAAACTCGTAAGAAACCGTAACGGAAAGAAACCCTAACCTTACTTTTGACAGGAGAAGGTCAGGACACCGGTGACGACTCAAAAGGTTTAAATGACCATATAACTCACGAAGTGAAAGTGTCGTAGTAGAAAATCCTAAACTTCATCGAGTTGACCTTAAGGTAGTGGAGGTGATCGAAACAAGTATCACTACGAAGGATTCCGGGTGAACTGAAGCGTAAGGTTCTACAGACTGAGATCCACTCACTAGTGTGGTAGCACTAATAGACCCAACACTTCTAGAAAAAACATGTCAAGAAGACACATAAGAACGGCAGAGAAGAATTATAGAAGACGAAGACAGTCCAGGTATGGTAAAGACAGGAAATAGTACGGGTAGAAACGAACTTTAAAATGGAACCATACAGATTAAAAGAACTTCTCTAGAGATCAGAAAGGGTAAAATAACAAAAGGAAATAAAGAAACGTAACTAGTGACTCCTTCCGAAAGAATAGAGAGGAACGATAAGAAACCTTGAGACATAAGTTTACCCATATAGAAAGGAAAAGTGTAAACGGAAAGTGAAGAGAAGAAAAGAGTCGATGCACATTCCGGAGGAGTATGTTGGTGAAACGGAAAAACGTAAAGAAAAGGAACCCCTACCAGAACTAACGACGGAGGACATGTTACAGTACTTGGAGGCAGGTATCAAGAAGTCCGTGAGACAGATAGTCTAGATTAGGGAACTCAGATAAACAGTGAAAGTGACATATTAGTATTCCCTAAACTAAATCCAGTATGAACTTACCAGATCACCAAAAGGGATGAAAGAAGTTAAATTCAGACTTAAACCGTTAGTCCTCGAGTACCAAACACGGTCAGTCGAGGGTCAGAACAAAAACGACTGACATATCTTGAAGAGGTAGAAACCGACGTTTCTGATATTAGTCAGACTAAAGTCATAACTGGTAGACCACTACAGGTACACATCTCAGAAGAGAACACAACAACCTTCTCTCGCAAACGATACTAGTCCAGTAATCTCAGTCTCTTTGGATAACATTTAGAAAGGAGATGGTGTATAAATTGACACACTCGAACCCATTGAAAGAATCGGTTAGACTAGGAGTCAAAGGACTAGGAGTCCTTGTTGTTAACATGGACAGAGAATCTCAACACACCTCTTAATTCATTCATTTATTGAAATTACGGATCTTCGTACGAACCATATAAGATTCGTAATATAGAAAATAGTAGTTCTTTCAGAACACTCCTAATTTACATTATTATTGAGGTTTCAAGAACTGTATCACAGACTGTATATGAATCCCGAGTCATTTACTATCAAACATAATCTATCAAACACAGTCTTTATCATCTTCGTAATTACAACCGTAAATTATTAAAACCTTAATCATAACCGTGGTCGTAATTATTTTATAATCCTAATCATTCCCGTAAACATAACCAAACCTAAAGTCATAACCATAGTCGTATACTACAATAGGGTCTTGTTTGTGGATGGTCCAACACCTCGGGGAGGAATTCTACGACAACAAGACTCCTTGAGGAAAGGATAGAACGTAGTTTCTTCTACTCCCGACCCTGGGTGGTAGAAAGAAACCCGTATAAAATCTTTACCTAAGGTTTAGTTGTTAAGGTACCGATGTATGTCGGTACCGGTATCTGAGGTACGGTAACAAAACCCCAAGTCTGTTATCCCGGTACATTATGATTATTATGTAGAGAGAGTTATTTAGGACGACTGTTCCTTGATTTGTATGGACTCAGTCAGTGACGGAAACCGGGGATGTCGGTGTTCTGGTCGAGACTTTTCTGATCGACAAAAACACGAGTTCGACCCGAGTAATTCTTTCCCAAGTTGTCAAGTTACTAAAGAATTAAACAAGCACCACTTTTAAAAAAAAGATATTTCAGAATAACAGACCTTGCGGAATCTTTATTCTAGAATTTCAATCGATATAAAGGACCTGTGTCTCTACTAGGATCTGAGGTAGGCATTTAGTAGTTAGTTGACATTGTCCCATAACTCCTCACAGGATCAAAGGTACGGGCGAAGTCCTTGGGACTCGAGAGAGACAGTATAACCGGTTTTCTTGGCACGGGGAAATTTGTGGTCAGAGTCAGTGGTAGCTGATTCACAGACGTTGTAGGTCCCTAGAAGTACTTCGCGAGGACGAAGAGTTGTTCGGACACATCTCTGTAATTACGGAGGTTGAATACTCATTTCTCTCAAGGTTTAAAACTTACTGAACGGGTTCCAGTGTCCTAATGGGTTACGATTCTAAGTTTAGATCCAGAAGGGTCAAGGTTTTGGATGTAAATATAGGGAGTAAACTTTCTGATCGGGTCCAGTTGTTCTGCTCGGTAGCGGAAGAACCCGTTTAGAGAGAAGACTAAGATCCCAGTCGGTTCGACTCGGTTACGGAAGTGTGACTGTCGTAAGGAGCACCACCGTCCTTTTCCAGCTCATTTTTACTCTAGAACTCGTTGTCCTCAGTGTCGTTCCACCGGTCCCGTCATCGTAATCGACACCCTTCGATCTCCACGGTGGTCCGGGTGCAGCACTTCGAGTCTCCCCTGGGTCTCACGTCTCGATTTCACTTACGAGTGGAGCCGAGAGGGGTGACGGGTGAATCAATGGGTTTGTGACAGACTCACTGGACTTAGTCCTTCTATCCAGTTACGGACACTTACTTGTGTTCGCGGTTAAGGTGGGTTTATCGTTCCACGACCCCTTCACAGCAATCACTGTCTCAGTCGACGTGACGTGGGTCCGTGTCTGTCTCTTGTAGGAGTAAACGAAAACATTCTGTATCTGAGTGGGTGACGGGTTCTCGGTAGGACCCGAACAGAGACGTTTCTAGAAACATGCTTAGTAGGAACTCACTCGTTGAACATATGGGAAGGTCCTTACTACACACAGTCCTTGAGTTGGTCTAAATTTATAGTCTAAAAATTTAAAAAGGAATCCTTCTCGTCCTTCTCTGTCTTCCCTCCCTTTCCTTCCAGGATCTTTCTTAGACCAGAAATCTGAGAGGGAAGGAAGAGACGTGCAGTCGTACAGGGACAATAGTCGTGTGAAAGAGAAAGTAGGGACGACAGACCAACGGGTTTAAAAGGGAGTTCCCGGGGGTCATTTCCAAAGAAAAGGGGAATTTGAGGGTCATGAGTTTTACATGAAGAACGAGTAAGAGGGAGTAAAGGGGGTAAGAGGAGTCTTCAGGGAAGGGAACCAAGTTCTTAAGCTTTTCGTAAAATTAATGTGAGTAAATAGGGTTCACATTTATTATCTGTAAGACGAAGTCCCTGAGGAGGTCTACTTACAGACTATCCTTCGTCCCTTCGTGACACCTCTTTTCTCGAAACTCGACTCCCGGAAAGGGAGCTCGTGTAGACAGTCACTTAGGACTACCTCTCATCTCTGTCCCTCCAGAGGTGAGGACCACTGTCAGTCTCTTCTTCCTTAACCTCGTGGATCCCAAAAGAAGTTCTTGGTGTCCCCATCAATACGTCGGTTCAGGGGGGTACGCCGACTCCACCCCCTGACGAGGCACTGGGTGCACAAAAACCTCCAGGAGTCATATAGTCCCGCTACTGATACTTAACAACCCTCAGGTCTGTGTCGCTATTATCTTTTGTCCAAAACGATTTTGTTTCGAGCAGGAAGTGAGGTGCGACCCACAACTGAGACTGAGATGGTCCTAACCAAGACCGTCAACTTGGAAAGTCTAAGGTCGTTCTTTGACTACCCCTTTCTCCCCCTCTTGTGACCGACTAAGGAGGTAGTTATGTCTTCATCTACTCACGAATAGGGAGGAGGGTTCTCTTCTTCTTAAGTTCTCGCGAAGGACAGGGAAGAGGAAGGTTTTGGTGGAGAGTCGGGGAGATGGAAAACAGTCTTTTGGTGTCGATGGATTCGGAGTCTCAGTGTTCAGAAGTTTTTCCGGGAGTCTCGTCAAAGGACGAGAGGTAAAATAAAAAGTGAGACAACCGAACCACACGTTTTATTTATGCTGTGAGATTTTACTTGATGAATGGTAAATACGACACAATAGTACATCGTGTTATTATTAATATCGATAGTAATTTATATACGGATTTAAATAATATTTATAGGAAACTAACCTTAGGATTTGACAAGTGTCTATAAGTATAAACCATTAAATAACGAGTGCACCATGCTAGTAAGTGAGTCTTGAAATTTTTATAATCCCGTTGGTAATTAATTCTCCGATCCAAGATCAGGGTTGAGACTAATATTAATCGACACACTAAACCCCGTTAAGGGAATCAGAGAAACCCAGAACTAAAGGAGTTTGTATTTTGTTGCATTAACTTGATATTTCGAGAGATTAAATGGTAGGTAGAGATCTTAAAGTGTTCCAACACTAAAGTGATTATAACTCATAGGAAATTGTGACAATTCTGAAAACTCTGAGAATGTGTTAGAACTTTTTAATAATATTTTCGACGTACATGGTAGTACTCGAAAGGACCACCGAGTCTACCATTTCTTAGGTGGACGTTACGTCCTCTGAGTCCAAGCTAGGGACCCAGTCCTTCTAAGGGACCTCTTCCCTTACCGATGGGTGAGGTCACAAGAACGGACCTCTTAGGGTACCTGTCTCCTCGGACCACCCGATGTCAGGTACGCCGGGGTTTCAAACCTGTGCTGACTCGTTGTTCGTACGATACTATCGGACTGTAGGTGACCTGTAATACAAATAGTATCTGTGATAGGGACTATAAAGTGTTTTGCCAGAGTAAATTAGAAGAGTTGTTTGGATAGTTTATACATGATAACGGGACTAAAATCTCTATTCTTTTGTCTCCGACTACGAGGACTTCAGTTGATTCGACCCTAAGTCAATTGATATACTTAAGATATACCAAGGTTTCAGACACAAGAAGTTCGGTGTAACACTACGGAAGTTTTATTAAAACGTTTTACATTTACTCCGTTCTCTAACCAAACTTAGACAGGGTTCAACCTTTATATGGAACCTAAAAAGTACAGACCACACACACATACGAATACACACAAAGGAGGAGGAAGAGGAGGAGAGAAAAGAGGGAGAAGAAGTCTATTTAAAGAGATATTTGACTGAAAAAGATAGTAGATAAAGAAAGAATGTTTTATTTTCAAATCTTGTCGGTGTTTGTAAGGACATTGTCCTTAATTAATCAACAACCTTACGGACTATTTAAGTTTAAATAATTAAATAGGATTTTAAATTTTTAGTATATCTTTTATAGGACATTACTAAGTGTCAGGTATTCGTCTCCCTCTTTCACGTCACTCTACGTATCCGAAACCTTGATCTATCAACTCCGTGTTTATTGTTGAGTCGCGTTTCAAGACTCTGAACCCCAGTCAGTGATCCGAAGTGACCAATACGTAAATGAGTAGACAATTTATCTACGTTATTACGGACAGAGTGTCTCATTATTATTTTTGGCTCCGACAATTACATTCACCTCTATCCATCGATGTTGTCATTCTTACTTACAGCTAATTCCTGTCCATGATACGATTTATGACATGACATAATAGATTAATTGTGAGTGTTGATGTTGACTTGATACAGGACAGTAATAGAGGTAAAGTGTCTATCGTTTTAGTTCCATACATTCTAATTCATTAAACGGGTTCAGTACGTCCACTCCCACCGCCGTGAACCTAAAGTTGGATGTTTCAGATAGAAGTCCCCAGTCTGGTCTCAATCCACGGACTGTATCTTCTCTTTAAACTATTTCTGTATAAAGAAAGTATGGATATTCTTAAAAATTTCTAAATCTCATTTTTTGACTAGTTGTGTAATTACTTACTTCACTTAAATTAAAGATTGGAATTTTTGGAACCTAAAACATCTCTTATAACATAGTCTTACAACCTTTTATATCTTACTGGATGAAGTTCATTTCTTCGGAATTTATTCCAGACAAAATTTATCGTGCGGGATCTCATAAGTGGTGTTTTTAACGGTTGGTAAATAGTTCACTCGATGGTCACACACACACACACACTCTCTCTCTCTCTCTCCCGTGGAGTGGGTGAGGAAATAGGAGGTCTGTAAACCATTTATCTGAACACTATAGCAAAAACAAAAACTGTGGTTTATTAAATCGGACTTGAACTGGGAACTCTAACTTACGTTACACTTCGTTCCAATCAGTGTAAAATTCCCTTTCATAAATTCGTAGACTCTGGGAATAATCTAAAGATTCAAAAACAATGACATAAAAATAGTTTATTATCTTTAGGGTGTTTCCTTCCTTCCTTTACTCTCCTTTTTTCCTTCTTTCTTTCTCTTTCTCCCTTCCTCCCTCCCTCCTCGAAGTTCGATTCCGTTTTCTTATATCGGTGTCTGGAGGTTTAGTTATCCTCTCGTAAAGTTTTTATTTAAACTTTCTACTACAGGTAGTTTATGAAGTTTTCGTTTTAATTTACTTTGTGTGTGTGTTTATTTATTTATTTATTTACTTTGTGAAAATCACTTTGTTTTTGTATGACAAACACATAAATAGTATGTGTAATTTTAAGTCTAAATGTAAGACATCGAAACTACTGTTTCCTTGGTCAGATCACGACGTTTATTCTTCTCCTTTATTTCCAAAGTAACCGTTAGTTTACGTCGATGAGTCATCCTTGACGCTTTCCTCAGACGTCCGACACCGACACCTGTCAACCTGTTCGTGACACTGTACTGTAGAATATGTCATCCCGTCTGCACGGGAAAGAGTAGTCTTTAGTGGTCAAGACCCGAGACAAAGTCGGAACGATAAATTCAATGATACACCAAATGTCATTTAATAAATTTGAGAAACTTACGTAATCTTTACTACTATGTTGGTGTTAATCCGATACATCACACAAACTTTGAGAATTAAATCTTTTCATCAAACTTACTTTATAGTCACTGTACTAAAGAAGGTAAAGACGAACAAAAGTTACATAAAGTCCACTCTACTCTGATTCTTATATATAAAATTTATACCGTTAAACACAGTACAAATACCGTTTATCCTTCTCCACATGGATCACTTAAGAATGATTACCCAGAGAAGAGAACCCCAATGAGAAGTACAAGGTCCCCTCCTTTTTTCATGCATTTTAACATCTTTATACTTCAGGTAATCTACTCTCCACATAATTAGTTCTTATTTTCAAGATCGGATGTAGGAGTTAAAACAAAAGAACTAATTTCAATCTAAAAAATTTTACGATTAATATCACTTTAAGTTATCGTCCCTCTTCCTTTTTCATTGGTTTGACTGGTTTTAAATAAAAAGAAATTCAGTCAAACAATTAACCCAATCTTAGGATGACAATTTTTTTTTTTCCTCTGATCTCTTCTAATAAAAATCGAACAAAGAGATTTTAAGGAATCACGAAGAAAGTCGAAGCACAGTTTTCTTCTTATTTACAGATTTGCACTATTTTCCAATTTCAAAGAAAGTGTGACCGTCGGACCAAGATTACTGGTCTGTCAAACTAAATTTCTGCAGTCTGGACATAAGACGAGCAAGACAAACAATGATCAAGGGTTGGAGACTGAATACAGCCACCTTCAAAATGGTAAGAGTCGTAATTACATAACGCCAACTCACGAAATAGTGAAATTTTGTATGTGGTGTCGGAGTATACATAAGTAAAGTTTGATAAGTGGTCGAGTGACAAAAAAAAAAGTAGGCACTTATTACGTATTCTCTTGTTCACCTTAGTCGGAAAATAAAGAGGTGGTAGTTTTTATTTTTTCTTCTTTTAGGACACGGTTGAGAATAACTTGTGGAAAGGTTGGATTTAGAAACGGTGACTTGGTGACCCTTCGGGACGAATAAGGTAGAACCTACTGAGGGGTCCCGGTTGGAGGTACAGAACGTCTGTCATATATAAGTTACGTAAAACGATAATGAAAAGAAAATACTTTCCATAGGAAAAATATCTTTTCTTTTACTTCTTTATTTTTCTGAACGGGTCCCGATGTTTGACTAATTTTTTCTTTCACGGTTAAACGTTCTATCGGAATTCCACAAATAGTAAGATAATAAATTACCCGGTTCTTTCAATAGGGGTAGTAACTCAATGAAATAGTCTCCTGAAATTTCCCTGTAAGGGTCTAAACGGACCGACACGAGTGTACTGAAGTCCGGTAAGTGTCATTTTGGTGTTTGGAGTGGTGGAGACTCCAGTGATTTTCGAAATAAATGACCTTACTACCGGTGTACCTCCAATCTGACAAATGAGTCTAAACGGAGTTTCGTCTCACGACAGTCAACAGTGTTCCACCTTCCCCGACCCGAGTGACGGGTGATAAATCATTTTCCGAAGGGTTTTCAGGTCCATTCCGTCCTTCAACGTCCACTGAGTGACAAGTCTCGGGAGTAGGACTCAGTAAGAGGTGGTTTGAAGAGTCCTATCACAATTCCTCTCTGTCCCGGTCTCGTAGTACTGGGGTCCCTTGACACTTTATTCGGTGAGAAAAGAGACTAAAGGGTGAGAAGAGGCACGACGGAAGGACCGGTGCTGACGGGGAGTGCGACGGTGTGGAACGGTGATATTAACAACAGAAGGAGTGAGTTTGACAGAAAGGACTAAGAAGTCTTGGTCGTTAATCAAAATATCGTTTCTTCGAGAAAACACGATTTAACGGGACCAACACAGGCTGAGAGACGTTGTGGCACCTGACATCGGACGGTCTGAGGAGACAGGTATTCTAAGAGGTCCGTTCTTATGACCTCACCCAACGGTAAAGGAAGAGGTTTACTTCGAGAATGAGGACCAGTTCCGTTAGAGAAAGAACGGTCCTCTGTGTAAAAGTAGGATGATATTGGAAAATTTCAATTCCGGTGACAAGAGTCAGAGATCAGGTTCCTACTGTTCATCCAAAGTAGAATGTACAATTAAGGTCGACCAACCAATCACCCCTGACCCTACGACCCGAACAGCCCCACGATTCCTGCATGGATCCGAGTCATCACCTCTCCTGACACTATCACTCAGCCATGAGACCCGCACCCGTACAGACGGTATTCAACCAGTAGGGACTGGTGTTCCTTCATGAAAGTTATCTCCCTTAGAGGTCTCTACGTCCTCTTTTCCTTGATGGTATCGTCAAGGTACACTGACTCATAAATTGATCTAGTCTGAGGTACCGAAAGACGTTTAATAAAGTAAGTTCTTCGGAGTCTGAAACGGTATGCGTCTTAGTCAAATCTGGTCTTTACGATAGGTCGTTTATGTTACAAGAATACTCCAAAATTGATTGTAATAGACTTCGTGACAGGGTAAAAATATAAAAAAAGAATAACAAAGGAAGGTCTCATTTGCAACCTTGAGATGGAGAACCAGGATCAATATTTGACCCACTAATGAATGACAGAAAAAGAGACCTCTCGGGGTTGACTTGTGTGACAAAAATTAAAGGAGAAGATTTTTGTTACAATATATTACTGTAACCCATGATGGAGTGTGGTGATTTGACTTTTACGACGGTCTCAACATCTCACTAGAGCTAAATGATGTATAAGTGCCTTTATACTTCATAAACTCTTTATTTATTAAGAGTAGTGATGGAAGTCTAGATTATGTGAAGGTTCATTCATGTCTTCCGTATAAAAGTGAATTTTTATAGGAATGAAAGTAAACTGAAGGTACATTAAACGTCTCCACGACCTCCGGTGTCGATGGTGGATTTCTGGAGAACACTGTTGGCGATTCTGAAAACGTGAACGGTAATTGTTCGTCTGACGAAGTTTCGGACAGGAAAGTTTCGGGTAGTTTCACTGGTGACGGTTACGCATTTTTTGGTAATGTTCATTGTTCCCAGAGGAACGTAAGTGACAGTCTCCATGACGGATCGGTGGTTCAGTGGTGTTTGCGGTGAACAAGTCCGTTACTTCCTTGGTTCTGGTCGGGTTCTTTTGGACCTTTCACCTTTTTACAGAAATACGACCGGAAATCGACAGTAGGTTTTTTCTGAAATTCGAGACGCTCCCACTTCTGGTACAGAAAGAATGAGTAAAAACTTTGAAACCATCGTCTCACATACTGTGTGTCGACCTTGAGTTCTTTAGTAATAACTTACACATCTACTACCTACCTTCCTACTTACTTACCCCCCTCCTACCTACCTACCTACCCTCCTACTCACTTACAACGAGGGAAGGTCAGGAAACGCAATTGCACAACCGTAGCCGTACTTTATTTGTTGTTTGGGGGTCTACCGACGTCTTTGTAAACTATCAAAATCAAACTGTGTCCTTTATCGATAGTTCGTCTACTAAAAAAAAAAAAAAAAAATCATAGTCCTCTTCGGAAAAACTACAGCATGAGTTAGACTTTCAACAAAAGAAGGACAGTGGGAATGACGCCATACTGTGTGACTTCTCTGTCTTTTTAAAGTCCCATAAGCGTCCGTTGAGATCTTTAGTCGTAAAAGGTACCTCTTACTAAAGAACATGGGGTCATTATGGACTTAGACATGTTATCGTTTATTCTTACCCTTATCGATCTCGACACATTTATATCAAGAATTTTCTGAGGGAGGGATTTCAAAGTTACGAATCACAAGTTACGAATCTGAGGTAACAGATATGTACTCAATGGTCAGGACTATTCTCTTTAGGTGATGTGATCCCACCTAGTCACTCCCCTACCTTACCCTGACCCGTATTTTGTAATACTTCGGGTTTGCTCCAAGTCGTTTATTACGACCTGATTTTATCTCTAAAGAAGAAAGAATTAATAAAAATAGATATCCAAAATGACCATTGAGTCAGTTTTACTGACTTATCTTCTCTCTTCTTCGAAATAACTCTATATTGAATGCATGGTATTTTAAGTAGGAAATTGTTCACATACAAAGTTACTAAAACCATTTAGGTACGTAAACATGTTGGTGGTGTCGTTAGATCGAATTCTTGTAAAAGATAGTGGAAGTTTTAAAGACAGTAAGGGTAAACATCAATTAGGAGTGAGGGTACGGGTCGGGTCCGTTAATGACAAGACAAATATACAGAGACATCGAAATGGTAAAGGTCTTTAAAATATATTTATCCTAGTACGTTATATATTAGAAAACACAGGAAGAAGAAAGTGAAACGTACCATCAAAACTCTAAGTGGATACAACACGTGTATAGTTATTATACAAAGAAGAATAACGATTTATTATAATATATTATTATGGTGTAAGTTAAATTGGCCAGTTACCTGTAAGTCTAACATAGGTATAAAACGGTTCTCGGTTACGTACACTCGTACGATTCAGTGAAATCAGTACAATCTGAGAAACGTTACGATACCTGATATCGGGTGGTCCGAGGAGAAAGGTATCCGAAGAGGTCCGTTCTTAAGACCTCACCCAACGGTAAAGGAAGAGGTCCCCTAGAAGGACTAGGTCCCTAACTTGGACGTAGTGAATACAGAGGACGTGACCGTCCACCCAAGAAATGGTGATCACGGTGGACTAGGTAAAAAATCGATAATACTTGTTACTAACACACTCGTAAAAATCTGTTCAGAAACACACTTGTGTAATAAATAAAGAGAATCCGTACATGGATCCTTTCCTTACCGACCAAGTATACGATTTAAATACAAAATGACAAATTCTGTAACGGTTTGATAAACGGTTTCACCTACATAACAAATATGAGAGTGGTCATGACACTTACGTAAGGTCAAAGGGGTGTGGAGGATATGAACCATTTCAGTGAGAAGTAGTGGCAGTAAGGTTTCTCAAATTATAACCATAGAATGACTCTAAAAATTATACGTAAAGGGTTTTGTTCCTACAGTTCGTAGAAAAGTACACAAATAATCGGTAAGTCTATCGAAGACCACTTTATGGGAAGTTTAGAAGACGGGCAAAAAGTTAATCAGTCAAACAGAATAATAATAATAATAATAGCATAAAATTCACGAACAAAGAAGACCTGAGTTCAAGAAGTAATCTATATACTAAATGTTTGTAAAGACCTTCATAAACCGAACAGGTAAGAAAATTACCGTGGAAAAAAAAAATTGGTAAAATCGGATGAAAGAAAAAAAAGAAAAAAATTAAATAAATGAAGAATTAACTTCCTATTAACGAGATGTCTTAACACATCCAAAGACAGCTTGTAGTACTTAGTCAATTACCGTGGAAAATTTCTGGGATTCAAAAATTAAAACTACTTCGGGTTAAATAATTAAGAAAAGAAACACCTAACACGAAAACTACAAAGTAGGTATAAAAAAGAAAATAACAAAAATAAAAGAAACAAAATGAAGAAAAGAACTATAGACTATAACAACGTAGACATAAATACGGACTCAGGGGTTTATCCATAAAGTCGGTTTATCTATAAAGTATTACTTCACAAATAGACTAACACAAGGAGAAAGAAAGAATGTCAATGTATAATTTTCTCGGGGTGACCCATAAAAATTTCACTCCTCTCGGGTAAACTATTAAAGTTACTTATAATACTACGGAGTTTTCGACCTATTATTATCACTAAATAGGTCCCGAATAACACACGGTCCGTGACAAAATTCAAGAAACAACCATAATCGAGTAAATTAGGATTACAAGAGTACATCATTTTTGATAATGATAGTAGTGAGATCTCTTTTCGTTTGTCTGTGTGTCTTATGAATTCGCTCAACGGGTCCTTCACTACCACGACCATAAGTTCAAGTCCGTTATGTCGCGGTCTCGGCCACGAGAACTGGTGGAGTGTTGAGGGATATGTCTTACTGAGGGGTTTCTTCTAGACGCAGACATCCTTATACACCATCAAGAGATTATGTCACAATCGGGTCGGGGAGAAGAGACCTTTGACGGGTACCCCTCCCAAGGACAAAGACAACACATTTGAACAGTGACATACCTAGGGACGGGGAAGGACAGGGGTGTCGGTCACGACTAGTTCAGTTGACACTTGTTAGTGGATTCGACTTGTGTCATAAGAGTGAGATTGAACTCCGAGTTCTATATGACCTTAGTCCTCGGTTCATTTTAGCGACTAATGATATCCGACCCTGCAGATGGTTGATGGTGACAGTAGAGTCTTGGAAAGAACCAAGGAGAAAAGGACTCCAGACATCACCAAATCGACGATTCAGCACAGGCTGAGAAACGTTGGGGTACCTGATCCGAGGAGACAGGCACTCTGAAAGTCCGTTCCTATGACCTCACCCAACGGTACGGGAAGAGGTCCCCTAGAAGGGTTGGGTCCCTAACTTGGACCCAGAGGACGTAATGTCCGTTCTAAGAAATGGTAGACTCGGTGTTCCCTTAAAGGACTCTGAACCAACGGGGAATTAAGATCCTAAGGGACTCTATGGAGGGATAAGAAGATTAGACGAGGGAAAGACGAATTCCATGGAGTCCGACCATAGACGATGAATGTTGGTTGTCTGGTAGTAATAGGGTCCGTCGGCACTGACTCCGGGTGTGACAGGGTCCCAGGTGTCAGCCGGGGTAGTGATACACCCAAAGTCCTAGGGATGGGTCTGGACGACCCGAGGACCTCGTGACCACTGTGAACGAACAGTTCACACAAAAGGGTCTTCATCGGAAAGATCCGAAAGGTCCTCTGTTGTTCGAATACAGTATTTGACACGATTACTCTCTCTCGTTCGTGACGAAGACTGAGGGTCCATATATGAGATTGATCCCGAAAGACTTCTGTTCACGGGAAAACAAAAGGTTTGACTCACCGAAATTATCACCGATAAAGTCCAGTTCTTCCTCCACTTCTTTATAAAGTCCCGCTCTCCCCGAAATAACACGGGAGACCAAGTGAAGGAGACGCACCGTCGAGGGGCGGAATCGTCTCCCACCCAACCGTTCGTCTCGGTGGTAGTGTTAGTAGGTCCCTGTCACCAGCAGAGGTCTTCTACTAAAGTCTTGGACTCGTCGAGGTAATCCGTGTGATTCAGGTTACTGTCATTGTTCTCCGTTCTTCAAGATCGAACCTCTCACACCAAACTCTCTTTCTTGTGTCGCAACCGCGGTTAGATGTAAATTTAAGGTCAAGTAACGAGTGTGTCCGTTCAAGGCTCGGACAAAGGAGTAGAAATTTTACGTCACTACCGGTTTTTTTTTTTTTTTTTTCAAAAAAGTATTTATTTATTTTGAAATTTTTCTTAAAAATTTTACGTTACTACTGTCACCAGTGTAACTTCACAACTCCTAAACAAACGTTTTTCGTACCGTGCGAAAGAGGAAACATAATAAGTCCAAATGGGAAAAGGTTTTCGTCGTTGAAGTGTCGAAAAAGATGACAAATAAGATATGTGTGTGTGCGTGTATCTACTTTTTACTAAGTGTTTCTCTAGTATTAAGACTCACATTTTAACTCTGTAAAGTGTTAATATCAAGACATTAATAAGTTCAATCGTCTACATAGGAGTCACGGTCGAAAGGTCTCTCGGTACTAGGTCCGACCTCCTTTAAAGGGGTACCAACGTTGAACCTCTCATAGAGAACCTAATACGTCGTTTACGGTGTTTTGATAACTTTTTGATAGAGTTCAAAGTCTAATAAGTTTTTAGTTGTAATAAAAGGAATGATGAATAAAGGAACGACTCTCTTTCACCGACTTTTAAAGTAAAGGGTTTGTATTTCCCTATGAAAATTGTGTTAAGGTTTTAGAAACAAAAAAGGTGGTTCAAAACGTTTGAGTAGTTTTACAGTACGACAAGCAATCATAGAGACCTAGTCGATGGAAGCGTCGACTAGATCTAGGACTTAGTGGAAGGACCTAGGTGTATTAATTCTGTAGATTTAGACCTCATTTAAAGGTTTTGGGTATCCTTTTAGATGGGTAGATTGAACCCGAAAGGAACACCGAGTCGACCATTTCTTAGGTGGACGTTACACCCTCTGGAACCAAACTAGGGACCCAAACCCTTCTAGGGGACCTCTTCCCTTTCCGATGGATGAGGTCATAAGACCGGACCTCTTAAGGTACCTGATATATCAGGTACCCCAGTGTTTCTCAAACTGTACTGACTCGCTACTTCATCATCTTAGAAATTTTCACTCGATTTACATTTATTTACCAGTATTTTAATGTCACAGATTGTAACTAACTCACGATACACGTTTCGTTGTATAATTATATTTACTATAATCTCTCTTTATAAATTAAGAGTGTTCGGAAACGAACAAACAAATCTCTCCTTTGTCCAAATCAATCCTTAACAACGAGAGGGGTAGTATATAAATTCATACATGAGAAGAATTAGGTCTAAAATCCACTTCGTTTATTTTGAGTTCTACATCTTTATCACACCTAAGAGTTTCGATTCACTTCACTTCCTCAGTATTAAACTTGTGTCCAAAAGACTAGGTCTCAGGTCAAAGAATTGTCAAGAAAAAATTAGCATCATTTTAAACCCATTGGATTTTAGATGGTCAAATTCGTGGAAATACACACGTCAAAGTACCGTAATTTATGGAAATGTAACGAGACGTGGGAAGTGGTGGTAGGTGGAGATCTTGTTAAAGTAGAAGGGTTTAATTTTGAGACATGGGTAATTTGTGATCGGAGAATGTTAGTGGTAAAATGAAAGACAGGGATACTTAAATTGACGAGATCCATGGCGTATATTCACCTGAGTACGTTTAAACAGAAAACCACCGACCAAATAAAGGGAAACGTATTATGACAGAAGTTCCAAGTGGATACTATATTGTACAAAGTCTTAAAGGAAATTCCGACTTATTATAAGGTAACGTACATGTGTGGTGTAAAACAAAGAGGTAGATATACAGTCACCTGTAAACTCAACGAAGGTGGAAAACCGATAACACTCGTTACGAAGATTTTTGTTTTATTAGATAAGAGGGACTGTGAAGTCAAGAAACCCTTTATATGGGTAATTGGTTCTGTAACATTTATGAAAGGAAGAGAACCGATAACCAGTCAATAAGAAACGAAAAACAAACAACAAACACCTACAGAGATAAGTACTTCGTTAATATTTACACACTAAAAAGTCCCGCTAAGAACACAGTAGAATTCGATCATCGTACCTCTTTTCGTCCTCCTCCGGTCCGATCGAGTGTCGACCTCATTTACGTCCTTGTACGTCCGTGTGACCACTTTGTCTGTCTTAAAAAGTTCGGTTTATGTAAAATTTGTATTAAAGAGAGGGAACCAATTGTATCGGGAAACTGTACAGAAGAATCCGTAATTCCTGTACTGTTCGGTGACTTCTTAAATCTCTGTCAATCCTCCCCGTTCCCTAGGATCACTTTTCTTCGACACCAAGACTCCAGATGTCTTTTCGTCCTTCCTTTACATATTCGTATAATTGCTACAATTTCAGGCAGAATTTTTCCGTTTTCCTATATTAAATTTTTCTTTTTTCTGTACCTGTCTTAGTCGTTCTCGTTCTCCCGTGACTCTCTATTTACGGGAATCCTCCGACAAAGACAGTGACAAGCTGAAAATAGTCTGAAAATGGTTAAAAGTAACCCTAATGTGACTCATCAATGAAAGAGTATATGTAAGTGGAATATAGTTTTATTAGATGAGGGGGACTATATGTGAGTTCATCCTGAACCTGAGAAAATAATAAAAAAGATTTCGACCCACTTCTTAGATGGTCTTAACAGAAAACTATCAAAAAGGGATAACTTTGGTGGAAAGTAACGAAATAATGATATCGTCACACCGACCTACCTCTCTGGTACTCGGAGACCCTTTGTCAGACCCCGAACTAAGACTGGGACAAAGTCTGACTCCGGTATCAGGGTATAAAAAATGAATCGGAGAGAGTTAGACAAAGAATTGGACTTCTGTCCCTATTTTTATAGGTTGAGTTTCCTAAAAAATTTCCTCGTTTACTCTATTCAAGATCATACGTCATATAAGTGAATAGACCTAAAACTCTATTTATTTATCAAAAACTAGGTAGAAGGTATAAAAAACTGTATTACATTTATACACTTTCCTTCTAGGAATAAAAGAGTCAGATCGTAAACATCTATTCATACACACTATAGTTTCGATATCCTATAAAAAGATTTCGATATCCTAAAACGGTGTCAATAGGTGGTTTTCAGTATAATAAATATGTCTTCAACTTTCTACTTTTTTTTTTCCGTGTAGTGTTTTTTTTTTGTGTTTACCAATAGGTAAGTTGTTTTCCTTCTCTCGATAATCTCTAATTTTTCCTAAATTCTATTATAAGTTAATTTATAACACAAACTTGAACGAACCTACTGTTTACCTTGTTTAGTTGTCATTCCTCGGTAGGACTTATGTTAGTCTTGTAAAGTTTAAACCGGACCCCTAGTATAAAACAATTCCTTAGAAAATTTTCAAATATTCCATACTATGACTGTAACACCAATATAAAAAATTTACAAGGATAGACACCCTTTATGTATGATTTAATAAATATCCTAAAAGGAATTTGATGAGGTTGGTCTTTTTTTTTTTCTCCCCTGTCTACTTTGTTCCCACCGTTTTTAATCCTATTTACAACCTTAACTTTCTACACATGTACCTCCGAGTAATTAAGAAGATACACATTGACTTTAAAAGGTAATATTTTTCAAAAGAATTTTTTGATTCTAGTGAAAATCACTTACCTACCTTCCTTCCCGTTTTCATATATTGACTTGGTCTGTTACTTTTACCTCTTTTCACCAGTATAAAATCACCAAATCCTTCATGTCGACTAGGAACTTGTTGTACCCAAACTTGACACGACTCGGTGAATATATATCTATAAAAAGGTTCTCATTTTTGATGTCGAGATATCATGGATTCAAACCCACTTAGACGGGTACTCCTTGACTCCTAGATCTCCTGGGAGGGTTGAGTGTTCCTCTAGGTTGATGTTTAATATGAGTCTAAAACCTGACTCACCTCCCAGTCACCGAGATTGGGGGTATAATAAGCTCCCAGTTGACATTTTAGTTGTCCTGAACCATTTCTTAAACTATACACCTCATTCCGTTTCCCTTCACTATCAAGAGTCAACATCCCTCGACTATGGTAACCAACTATCCTCCTAAGGACCTCCTTCTCTTACAAACCCCTCCAGTCGGTTCCTTTCCAAAGCACCTCCGTTAACCAAGATACGTACACCTCGAGTCGTTTCTTCAAACTTGACGTCTATATCTGGATACTCGGTGACCGTGAATTCACCGTATGTTTCAGTATCCTTTCTGATCTTCACGGGTCTCCTTTCATAGGTTCTTCTTTTCCCGGGCCCTAGTTCGGGACCCCTGAGGTTGGGAATTTCCAGTCCTCCTTCTTCCCTATCGTTATCTTTCCCCTTCTACTCTTTCGACCTCTCTTTTTTGGTACTCTTATTCCACGGAACTTTTAATTCCCCTTTCACAATATTTACGACTAATCATCGTCGACTTTATCATGAAAACCTTGACACAAAAAGTCACAGTTACCTAATTTTGTCGGAAAAAAAAAGAGTGGAAAGGATTATTAGTTCAGTATAAAATTCCATCGGTGTGATATTTGAAATATCGTAACAAAGGTAAGGTATTTATAAAAGTTCAATGTTTGACAACTACACTTCTTTCAAATCTTGTGTTGGTTAGGAAGTGACTCCTGACAGTGTAACAAGTCAGTGATTCAGTACAGGCTGACAGTATTTTTCTCGTTTTCCTTTCAAATTGTTCGTAAACAACTTGAGAATGATACAAACATGTTTCAAAATAACACGGTCTCCTACGTCATGCTTGGTCGTAAATAACTCTTAGAAAAGTACTACTGCATCGGTTGTAAATATCTCACAAATTAAACACCACCCATGATAAGATAAACGTAACAATTGAGAAAATTAGGTGTTATTTTGGTATTGTATCCAAGATAACCACATGAGGAAAATGTTTACTCTTTTGTCCTTGGTCTTTATTCAAGGGATTCTACTTACCTTTGAGGTAAACTTGAGCATTAGACTAAGGTCGTGGTTAGGTGAATCAACAATGAGATATAATGAAGGTAAAAATATGTCCTAGGGAATAAAATTTTATAGTTTTGATATAAAATTTATGAAAATACATGTAAAATTTCTAATGATCATTCTTTGAGACTTTCCAATTTATTGACGGTCTCCAGTGTTTAGGTGAAACTAGTCGAACCTCTTAGGTTGGTCTTAACCGTTCTAACTACAGGGGAGTTTGATGTAAAAATAAAGATTATACACTACGGTTCGTCAAACCATTCATGTTTCTTTACAATTCTATACAAACCCAAGAGTTTCTAGAGTCCTGCCTCTCTTCTGTTTTCGTTAAATTCATTCCGTTACAAACTATTCATGGTTTACTCACAATTTTTGTTATTAATAATTCCTTTAAGTTTCTTCGTTCTTTGGTGTTCCAGAACTTGCTACTGATTCTAAATCTTTTAATGTTTTCTCTGTCTTCTCTAAAAGACCGACTTTCTTGTCGGAATTATTTCCTTATTGTCCTGTCCTGCCACGGTTTGGGGTGAGGTCATGAGAACGGACCTCTTAGGGTCCCTGCCACCTCGGACCACCCGACAGCTGACACCTCAATGTGTCTCAGCCTGTGCTGACTCCGCTGAGTCGTCGTCGGAGTCGTCGTACCACGGTCTACTTCCATCCGTTTGATTCTATATGTAAAGTTGAAATGGGTGTAAAAATATATATCGGAACCAGTGAAACGGAAAGATTCGAAACCGGCAGAGTAGATATATTACCTAATAATAAGTTTGGTTGGAGGACCTTAACCAGTAGTAATGAATTCATACACTAAGTATGTGGCCTGAACCCTCACTAACTCTTATCTTCGGTCCTGACAGTATTACTATCAGACTCTCCTGTGGATTGAAAACCCGTAGAAACCGTATGAAAATAATCTACAAACTAAACCTCTTTCGGGTCTAAGACTTTCATGAAAATACACCAAAAACTTCTAAAAGACTTAAAGAAAACTTTCAAAGTGTTGTTCCCCTTAAAACACTTCGACCAAGAAGGTCACCAAAAGACGAAGTTGTAAGTAAATGTACCACCGAGACCCTTACAGTAAAAGTAAACATACCAAAAAGAGTCGATATCGAATTCTTTCCCCTTTTTTAACTTCATATTAGACAAGGAATGTGATATCTGTAATAGTTACTGTTTTAATATCTTGACAATTCTCAATAAACTGCACCACATCCGTCTGGACCACCAGCTCGGATGTTGATGACTTTATCTCATGTCTGTCTTAAACTTTGGATAGAACTCTGTTTATTCGCCAATATCGATAATCTCATTTTTGGTACGGTTTGATGGAGTAAAAAGAATATATATTCATACGACGACGACGACGACGATTCAGCGAAGTCAGTACAGGCTGAGACACGCTGGGGTATCTACCGTCGGGTGGTCCGAGGGGGCAGGGACCCTAAGACTTGTGTCCTCACCCAACGGTAAAGGGAGAGGTTACGTACTCTCGCTTTTCACTTTCACTTCAGCGAGTCAGTATAGGCTGAGAAGCGCTGGGGTACCTGACGTCGGATGGTCCGAGGAGCCGGGTACCCTAAAAGGTCCGTTCTCATGACCTCACCCCACGGTAACGGAAGAGGCTATATACTCATACTCCAAAGGGGTTTAGTCTTTAGAATCTCTTTGTGTTTGATGGGATCCTCTGATACTCAGGATTCAACAAAAGGATATTATCGTTACCAGATTATACGAACGGACAAGAGAGTGTACTAATTTACGATCTTAAAGATTTTATTGACGTATCTCAAACTTTGTGTTAGTACTTGGTTCTTTTGTCTTGTTTTGATTGGACCCTAAATTCAGTAACAAAAAGGAGATAACATAGTTGTTTGTCGGAAGAATCGGAAGAGTTGGAGGTTGGGGTCGATACGTCCCACAACGTTTCTTTGTCTTGATGTAAATATATTAGTATATAATGTGTGTGTGTGTGTGTGTGTGCATGTGTGAATGTGTTATCTTTTTGAACATTGTTTCACAGAACTTTCCTAGTCTAAAATTATAATAGTTAAACACTTACTTTATTACATTATTATAAATTGCAATTACTAAGAGTTACGATGACTATTGGTACGAATTAACCTTCAATTTGTCGTACTGAGAACAATTACGCTTATTAGTAATTAACAATTAATCCTTTCAACATTTACACTTCCAAGAAATTTTAGATTAAAACGTAAACGTTATTCTGGAAATGAATACACCTGGTAACTTTACTTTGATTACTCCATATTTGCCATAAACTTCATGTTGTAAATTCTCTCGTTCATGTATCTTTTAGTCTTTATATTATAGTCCAAATTATGTCGTTCTTAATACCCACTCGTGTGATAATTAAGTGAAGGGGATTTTTCCCCTTTGGATTAAAACTCCAAGAAGCAGATCAGCGTCCTCGATTCTGTACCAATAAAAGAGATAGACTGTTGTCAAAACATTCCGTCTCCAATACATAGGGGTACAACGTCTACTCTTTTGATACGGAACTATCTTAATTCCTTAAACGGGTTCTGATACGACGATTAACCGAAGGGTCTACCGTGTCACCATATCTTAGATGGACGGTATCGTTCTCTACACCAAGTTAGGGACCCAATCCTTCTAGGGAACCTCATCCTTTACCGTTGGGAGAGGTCGTAAGAACGGACCTTTTAAGGCACCTGTCTCCTAGGACCCCCCGATATCAGGTATCCCAGTGTTTCTAAGTCTGTACTGACTAACTCGTGGTGGTAGTGTACGTCGATCATTCCCCACCTCGACTTGAGACTGAGACCACAAGAGGTGACAAAGTGTCATGAATTCCTTGGCTTTTGGGTAGTGACGGATAATCTCCTTTTGGTGGTACGGTTTGTACTCTTTATATATGGGAATAGAATATCTGAAATAGAGGGTCATGGTCATCCTGGGTGATCGACTAAACTCCCTGGATCATGTTTTACCGTTACGTCTGGAGAAACAAGTTTATAGTAATTTTTAAAGTTCTACTACTGTAGTCTCGAGTGACTTTGTTAATACCCCTGAAAGATTCGTGTCTCGGGATAGTGTACGGACGTTTCGACCGGGACTCATGTCGGTCCGTTTGTTACCGTCGGGTGGTAGACAAAAGCAATGTCGGTACTCGATTCTTATTAAAAGTGTACAAATTACAATGAAAATTTTTCTTTTTATAAACTTAACATACTTTAAGTTTAATCATAGGTATTTATTTCAAAATAATCTTTATCAGTGAGTAAGAAATACATAGGATACCGACAAACGTGTTGTTTCCGTCTCAACTCATCGACATCTAGACCGGGTGTTTTTGAATTTATAAAAGATAGACCGAAATATATTTTTCAAACGTTCGGTGACGGGATCATCCTTCCATCTTTTATTCACTGTTTTTTTCCCTCGTCATCACAATGCCCCTAAGTCATCTCTTCTCTGGTGTAATTTAACCTTGATAGTCTTTTCTACGAGAAAAAACCTCTTTCATTTACCTGGAACTTACTTCCCGTCTCCATCCTTCCCCGTAAGGTTCGTCTCCTTTAGTGGAGACGTGTGGTCTCACCACCCCTTCGTGATACCGACCCGTTCTACTCTTCAGATGAGACTGACATTCGGTAAAAATTCACCTTCCCTTTTTATTCTATCTTCCTAAAATTAAAATCATCCTGTCCCCTCATTGACTTATGAGAGAATCCTTCTCTCACCGAACGAATCATTCGAAATTCCATTATAGACCGTTGTTACACATCTTTCCTACTGTCATCCTTGTCTCTCCTCCGGTGTCCGTTCCGTCCTTCCACGGGGGCCTCAGGTTCTCAACTCTTCTTTGCGGTTCGGTTTGTCGCGCCAGAGCCCTCTTTACTTAATGATAGACTATCTGGACGGTTAACTGACTACCGAAGTCCTTTCCGTCTTTTTCCTCATAGTCCTAAATTCTGACTATTAAATCAGATTAAATTTAATCTGTTAAATTCCATTAAATTTTCTACTATATTAATTGTTTCCTCTTCTTTGAACAAACCACTGTTTCCACTACTCGAGTCAAACGGGCGTACTGGATAATTTCGACGGTCACCTTATAGTACCACGTCCAAAATTCCACTGTCCTCGAAAGTTCTTGAGTTTGGGTTTTTACTTAAGTCACGAATTTTCTAGAAACGGACCTAAAGGTCAGATTGTCTTCTTTTGTTTACAAAAAGAAAAGAAAAGAATGTTTATATAAAATTAATTTGATAAAATGTATAAGAGAGTTTGAGCTTTATTGAGATCGAGGTTAGAAGATTTTGGATGAGAAAGACCCCTTTTTTTTAGTTAACGGGTTTCCAGTTTCTCAAATTTTTCTCTCTCTCTTTCCTTTTTTGTCATATCGGTTCATTGTAACGAGGGTACTTGAGTCAAAGTCCGAAAGTCTGAAAAGTTTCAAAAGACGTTATTAACTTTCCAGTTATTTAAATTCAAATAACCGCTAAGTAAGTAAGTCTTAAATGTTATTAAGGATGTCTGACGAGACTGTGAACGGAAACTTTAGAGGTAAAATTTTCCTAAAAGATTCCTTTGTTTATTGGTTTTATGCATTGTATAAGGTAGTTGGATTTAGTACTTTTTAGATCTTTCGTGAATGTATGTTTTTTTGGTTCCTATTAATATCAAGTAAGAATAGATAAGGAAATTGAATCAAAAACTAATGATCATAAGAATTTTTCTCATTTTCATTAGTATAAAAGCGATTAGAAGGTTTAAATATTTTTAAGTATTTCTAAATAAAGTTCTTACGAAATATTGTCCCAGGTCAATTTGATACCTGATTCGTTTTTATTTAGAAATTACTGGAGGGTTAGGGTTTAGAGGGACGTGAAACGACAAACTTATGAAAACAGGTGGTTTTGAGTTAAAATATTTTCGATTGTAGAACACATTTCCCATCAACATAAAATCGGAAAAGAGATTATCACCATTTAAGGTGACAATTCAGGGGTGGGAAAAACTTTGCTCCGTAAAACCTTCTCTTTCACGAAAGACAACGGGTCATCAGTGTAGTATTCCTGGGGATATCCATTAAGAAAATCTCACGAGCTCAGTACGTAAATTTATGTGCGAAATAAAGTGAGTATATCAACTAAATCCATGTTTCAACAAACCCTAATACATAACTAATTGACTCAAACTGCCGCATTAAACCTTTCTTAACATTATCTAATTCTGTGGACTGGAAAGTCCTCTTTGGTAAAGTTCTTACTTTTTCTGACACGGGACCGGATCCGTGGAAGTGCCCTCGAGATCCACACCTTTGTCGCGACAATGAAGAGCCCGGTGAAAGGGGTTGTGTTTCCTTATGCGCTCGTGGTTGACAAACCACCGCAGCCACTAATTTGATGTCAAACGTGATTTCCGTAGAAAACTCAAAGCCTGCCAAAGATTCGGGAACCGTGGTCGCATTTGGGTGATTCCAGAGTCTTCAGTTCCGCTCCGGCTTTCCCGTTCCACCTCTTCCTTCTCTTTGTGGCTCCTGCTTTGCGACGCTTTCCCCGGGCCGCAGACGTGCTCGCCGGGGCGGGGAGCTGAGAGAGCGGGGCGGGAAGCCACGGCGGGGAAGGGCCCGGCGCGTGGGCGCGCGGGGCGGGCGCCTGCCTTCGCTCTCGCTCCGACTTGCGGACTGCAGTTCCGCTGTGGCGGTTTGGAGCGGGTCTCAGTCCGCACATTTGGTCGGCCTCGCCGCTGCCGCCGCCGCCGTCGTCGTCGTCGTCGTCGTCGTCGTCGCCATCGCCGTCCTGGCGGCACCGCGGCCCTCGTCGCTGGGCCTCCCTCGCACTCCGCTGCGACCGACGCCCGTGGGCCACTGTCGCGCTCTCCAACCGTCTCACGCACGCACCGGTGACTCCCCTCGCCGCCGCCGGCGCGCCCCGCCCCCGGCCCGCGGACGCCTCCCCTCGACTACCCCACGCCGCGCCCGGCCCGCCCCGCGCGCGCTGCCAGTCCCCCGGTCCCGCCGCCGCCGCCGCTGCCGCCGGAACGTCGCGCCGTCCACCACGACCCCGGGCCGCGGCCACGCCGCTCGCGCGACGGAGGGTCCGGCCGCCCCTGCTCGGCGGCGGCGCCCCCTTGTCGCGCGAAACGCCTTCCCCAGTTTACAGACTTTATACCGCCTCCTTCACTCTCGGGCTCCTGGGGGGGTGGGCGGACGAGAAAAGACCGGCGCCGGCGGCGACGGAGAGTCGACGGGCGGCAGGGAGCGGCCTTCTGAGTAGAGGGGCGGGGCCTCGGGGGAACGGCCGGCGGAGCCAAGGAAGGGCCCACACTCACCTTCAATCTTGCCTTTGGTCTTTCAACAGAAAACGCCTCTGAGTCGAAGGGGGTCAGGGCTCGTCCCCGCCTCTCGAAAGCCCTCTTTGGTGAGGGGCCGCGGAACGCCCGAGCTCGGACTGTCCCCTTTTCAAACGGACTTTGGCCCGACCAAACGAGGTAAACAACGCCCTTCACCGTCCTCCTTCCGTCGCCTCCCTCGGGGTGGATTAGACCGTCGTCGGTGGCGCTTCTCTTTTTTGACAATTTCCCCGGAAAGGTTAGCAGTCCTTCTCCTTTAGAGAAAGAGAATGTCTCCCTTTCTTTTAGGTCCTTCAAACAGCAGAAGAGAAAAAGCCTGTAGAGCCACACAGATTAGGATTGTGACAGTCGCGGTACTTATAACAAATTTTGATGGGGGTAACTTAGATTGGTAGGATCAAAAGGAAGAGTTTTGTGGCTATCGAAAACCTCTTTTCTGAACGACTCAGAAACCTCTTTTCTGACAGGAACGACTCAAATTCGACTGGTAAACGAAGGAGAAACGAACGAGGGAGAATGATCAAATCTTGTAAAAACGGGACGTCGAGAACAAGACTCACTTCTACTCGTCAACACACAATGACATTACCCTTTAGTGCAAAATTGCCCCATCTTTCAACTGTGACTTACTTCTAACACTAAAATTATAAAATTTTAAGTTCGACTAACCTAAAAACAAAACGATCATCGTACCGTAGATGATATATTTGTAGATTTTATATTAAATATTAAGAATATTTTGAATTTCGAAAGTTGAGCTTCTAAGCAAAAAAATAGGAGAATAAAACATTAATCTTACGATAAACCTGAACGAGTTGTTTTAGAATCGTTCTCCATTGAATTTTTCCCCTCTGCAAGTAAATTGAATTTCGACCATAGTGAGCACTTATGACTTGGAACTTATCATAAACTCAGTATTACATCAGTACCCTGAAAAATCCCGGCCTTTCCCGATAAATCTAGTAGGTGAGGGTGGGAGACTTGAATGCCACATCCTTTGACTCCGGATCTTCTCTATTCTATTGATCAGTCACCGGGACGACTGAACTTCCTGTCATTTACCGTTGGGTGAGGTCACAAGAACGGACCTCTTAGGGTCCCTGCCGCCTCGGACCACCTGACGGTAGATACCCCAGTGTATCTCAGCCTGTACTGACTTCGCTGAATCGTCGTCGTCGTCGTCGTCAGATAGGTATCATCTCTTCGACCTCCTTTTTTATGCTGCAAAAATACCACTTAATAATGTAAAACATCTCCTATCTGCAGGGTAGTTCATGGAATCAGTCACATCTTCTTGGGAAACCCATCAAAGTAATGGTCTAAAATTCTCTCCTTCAACTATAAGTCTTACTAATTTATTGAAATTCTTGTGTCTCGGCACTTACTATCAGAATAAACTCGGGTAGGTATGAAAACCAGAGAAGTAACAACACTTCCACCAAAGTGAACGTAAAAGAAAGACAGTAAGTATTATTTAAGACTCTGAGGGAATAGACTTCTTCGGTCTTTCATTTAGAAACTTTGTGGACATAGGTCAAACCAAAATTACAAGGTCCATACCCTTATGTTGACTTCTTGGGTTATTATTTGACTGAAATAAAATTTTACACCACACCCAAGTACTGTCACAACAAGGAAGACGGGGGATTGGGGATGGGAGGGGGTGGGATACTTTTATCATAGCACAGAAGATACTGTTCATAGCGAAGGAGGGCAGACAATGAAATGGACAAAAAACAATAGGGCGATTTAATATTTGAGGTACATAACAAACATACGGGACTTTGTGTCCGTATCATAGAATTGCATCTCTATTATGGCCAAACAATTTACATTCATGGTACTCCCATCCTTGAACTGGGCAAAATAAGAGATGACATAGAAGTAAGGATCTTGGAACGGACACGTATCACAAATCGTAAATATAAATCTATAATTGATTACTTATAAATTTTCTCTACTATAAACTTCTCTAGAAACATAAGGAAGTTTTTCTTTGTAAAGGTGTAACCGAAACCTCGGTAAACTTAAAAATGTCTAACTAAAAATAGGAGTTTCGTTAGAACATGACACCGTAAAGTCATAAAAGAGAATCGACATATTTCACTCTCAGGGGTACCATTCCTCGGTGGTACATTCCTCCCACAATAGTTCACACAGGAGACTATATTAAGTTATAACCATCTTCCGACTACGCCTCTAACTATTGTATCATTGATTAATATGTACAACAAAATTTATATTTCAGATTCGAAACCCACTCTTTAATAGGTACAAGTCAAAAGAAACTGAAAACAACATCCATAAACTAGTCACAAATAATTCCGTCACTTTAATTTATCCCTTATCTGGAGTATGTTTATCTTAAACCAATTAAAAAGTTTCTACAGTAAATAAAAAGAAGGTTTTCACATTCATCTGTCAAAATAATAACTTATAGTCCTAGAATAACCATACTTACACAGTAAAAGGGTTTCTGAATTACACAAAAACCCAATACATAACCATTTCTCCCTCACCAATAACTAGACATCACAAATCTAAACTGGCTGGACCCCTCATCAAATCATAAATACTTGACTTATCAGTTTTCGACAGAAGATAATACCGTCACTACATTGTACAAGTCAGATATCTTTTAGAACTATTTCTAACCAACATTTGAAACATTCTGGTATATTCCAACATTGATTCAAATACGGAACTAAAAAAAAAAAAGACGATAGTCAAAACTTCTGAGAATTATTCTCAACGGGAAAAGTTTAACCTAAAGAAAAGCTTTTTCAATTTTTTGGAAAACCGACTACGTTACTAAGTAACATTGTAATCTGTAGACGTTTACTGAACGGGAACACGACTTTTGGATTACAAAAAGTCACAAGAATTTTATAAAACGTCATCATGATTTTCCATGATTAATAATGAAAAACTCTTGAATTTTTCAGCACTTTTCTGAAAATTCAGTAAAGAATCAGGAAACCTTTAAAATACTTATGTTACCTTCGTCATTCATCTTCCTTATCTTACTTTAATAGATAAACGTCATTTCTGACCGAACTACAAATTAGAACATCAAACAAACTTGGATAAACCAGTGACCTAAGATTCTGGTCAGGGAAATTAGAATATAAAATATCTTCTTTTCAATGGTCCTTGAAGAACGACGGAATTTTTTTAATTTTAGTGAAAAATTTCATGTGGTGATTGTTTTTCTTTATGTCAAGAGGTATGAAGGATTATGACCACAGAAATAATGGCTATAATCAGTTTATTTCCGATGTATCGTTGACTAATAATAAAGTCATTACAGAATTTCTTAAAAAGTAACATAGTTATTACCTAGTTCTATAAATTTGAAAAAATTTCCTCGGTCGGAATTTTGAATAATTTCTTTCTGTACTGTTAAACTCCTTTACATAGTCCCAAAATTTATTACAAATTTAATGAATGGTTTTCCTTTTTATGACCCCATTAAGGGACCGCCAGGTCGCCAATCTTGAGGTGTGAAATTGACGTGTCCCGGACCCAAGTCAGGGACCAGTCCTTTGATTCTAGGGTGTTCTATGGGACTCCGATTTTTTCTTTTTCCCACATATAAACGGTATACTTGAATTCTTAAAGGTAGACCTTAAATGACACATCTTGTTATAAGACCCTATAATGATTCAGATTTTAACATATACTCCACGAGTTCATGATCTTTATACAAGTGTAAATTCAATTCTTAGAATCAGATAATTTTTGAATGTCTTATTAATAGATTACAAGACTAAAACATAAAGTATAACCTGACCAAGGACTGACAAAACATTAAAACATCAACACGCACGTGATCCACCAGAACAGGTCACCACCTACCACTCTCCAAAATTGAACCTGTCCATCTGAATTTCTATAATTTCCTTCTCTCGTAGGTAAATTTGGTCAATGTGTATTAAAACTAGTGAACATGTATTAAAACTAGTGATGACTAAAGAACTTTAGTAGTGAAAATGATGTACTATCTCGACTAAGAACTCAAAAAGTCATCAACGAAACTCATAAATAAAGTCATTTATCATGAAAATTATTTTGTCAAAAGAAAGGACATAAATTTTGAATCGTAAAACGATTCATTGAAATAAAAGTTTCATATGTCACCTGATTAACGGGATAACCACCTAGTGAAGATGGACAACGAAAGGAGGAGAAACGGAAGACCCTTTCTTTGTTTCTACTTTCTTTTAGACAAAACAGGTAAATTATCGTCAAAAACCGTTTTCGAAGGTTTCTCCTTTACCTTTTACAATGAGTTTTAAGATTAATAGACATAAAAGATATTAAAAAGGAATAATCTTATATAAAAAGTTCAGTGACACAAGATTTTTTTTTTACCTCAAAGATTTTCAAGAATCTATGACCCTTATTCCTGATATTTATTTTCGAGAAAAACAAATTAATTATCAAAGAACCACAGTTTCACCACACGCACAACGTAGGTTGAAAATGGAACACGAAATTCCAACATCACTCTGATGTAATACGGACGTATCAATGTAGACGACAAAGATTTTAAACATCAATAGCAATTCGAGAAGTCATAGATATCGTTTTGACCCCTTAGGGAGTCCTTAGAACTTAAGACATGACATGTCTATTATTGTTTCCTACCATTACTCCATATATTTGTACACATAATAACACGACGAGAACTTTAACAACTTGAACTCTATAATGTGATTTCACGAAACTTATGTCTATTCATATTACTTCTTTTAATTATAGTGAACATTAAAAGTGGTCACGTCACTTAAAATTCCGTTTTAAACATGAAGAAAAGACTTCAAAAGGATTGGAGAAACGAAGGAACCACCCTTTCTACCGTATATGATGAATCTCTATAACTCCTAAGTCACGTCATAGTAAGTATTTACAAATATTTTATGTGATTGCCCATCATAAAAACAAGAAATACTATTTCGAAGAGAAGTTGACATCGTAACGATCACGGTTCATTTCAACTAATCCAATGAATTAAAAATTCTAAGGATGATTCCACACTTACTCTTGATTCCTTCTTTTAACACTAACACTTGTTTATTTAACAGATCGAGTCACCAAAAGATTCTTACCAACTTCCTTAGGACCCCTAACGGAGTTGTAAACGTCCCTCAGATGTTCATCTTTTGAAAAATGTCATTATGACTCTACAGGAAACGCAAAAGTGACATAACTATCGACGTGGTTACATGTTTTGGTTTTCAGCTATTTCGAACTGTAGAATTTAGTCCAGTCTCATGGTGTGACATAATCGTCAGTAACAGACATAAGAAGTAACGGTATATGGGTGTGAAATTTTTTCTTTTTTCTTTTGGATTTGTGTGAACTACTTCTTCAATTTTTTTTTTAGTCTCGTTGAAATATGTGTAGTAAAATCATATGATACTGATTTATCTTTCATACGAATTTTATGAAAAAAAAAAAAACGAGGAATGCCTTCATATTACCAACAGAGATACCTTTCGTAAACACACTAATAAACTCAACGTTCGACTTAGTCGGTGAAAAAATTACTTGAGACAAAAATAAATTTTCTTACGAACTGTCTGACTTCTTCAAAAAGTCTGAATCCATAATGTAAAAGAGATTTCACTTGGACAACGAAATTTTCCTTTTCTAACTGTCATAAATATTCGTTACCAATTTCAAGATTAAAAGTCCACTTTTAATTTTAAAACATTTTAAACACAATCAATCGTTGACACGAGAAGTGTCAAAGAGTTAGAAAAAAAAAAAAATTTAAAATTTTAGAAATTAAGAATATACGTAAGGGTTTGTACTTGGGGGGAGGGGTATTGTAGAGAGACCCAGTAGGGGTACGTGGTCGGGGTTCGTACGACATAGGACACAGTCTGTATCTGACCGCTAAGTTAAGAATGTACTATCATATGTACAATCTTACGGTAAGAGGGTTTAGTAGGGTGGGAGAGGGAGAGGGAGACTCAGGTTTTCAGGTAATATGTGTAGACACAGAAAAAACGACAGAACGTATGTCCCAACAGTAACGGTAGAAAGATTTAAGGTATATATACAATCATATGACATAACCACAAAAAGAAAGACCGAATGAAGTGAGACATATTAGCCGAGGTCAAAGTAGGTAGAGTAGTCTTGACTAAGTTTACTTAAGAAAAATTGCCGACTCATTATGAGGTAACACATATACATGGTGTCGAAAGAATAGGTAAGTAGACGACTACCTGTAGATCCAACAAAGGTACAGGACCGATAATATTTGTCACGACGCTACTTGTAACCCCATGTACACAGAGAAAGTTAAGACCAAAGGAGCCACACATACGGGTCGTCACCCTAACGACCCAGTATTCCATCAAGATAAACGTTAAAAAATTCCTTAGAGGTGTGACAAGAGGTATCACCGACATGATCAAACGTAAGGTTGGTTGTCACATCCTCCCAAGGGAAAAGAGGTGTGGGAGAGGTCGTAAATTAAATAGAGGTGCCGCGACGGGGAGACCCTGTCTCGGGATTGCGCCAGAAGTCCACCCTCCGAGTGCAGAGGTACCAGTCTGTACTCCTGGTTCTGCAGGACAGGGGGCGTCTGCTGAGAGCCGCGAAGGGTCAAAGAGTTATAGAATCTTTTCCAAAAGACTACTATAACCACTACAATTACTTGTACCAAAAATTTTATGATACATTATTTTATACAGTTATAAACTTCTAGCTGTACTGAGATATTTGTTCATATAAGGTTCAGTGGTCACGTACTTTTAGTACGTCCCTATTCTTTAGGAAGGTTTCAAGATCGATCTGGTGACTCAGAATTTCTCTTGTGTTCCAAATGACTTTTCCAAATAACTAAATAACTATCTAAGGTCATATAACGTCGATTATCTCCAACCATATCGTAGTTTTCTCTTATAGTTGTAAATAAACTTTCCGACAATTCTATAAGGGTAGACAAACCAATAATGAAAAAACACACATAATGAGTAAAAAGGTACGAAATGTTATATAACTTGTTTAAAAACAACATCCCCTTCTCTTCTTATCCTTGGTATCTACTTGTGACACTTCGTTCAAATCAAAGAAAAAACAAAAAACCAAAAAAAGGACAACTCGTCAGATAAGTTGTAAACACCCCCTCCCCCCGGTGTAGAGTGACGAACGTCTTAAAATCAAGGACCCGGTCCGTAACTTGACGGTCCAAAGGACCGTCACTTTCGTGACTCAGGATTGATGACCTGGTTGTCCCTTAAGGAGAGTAAGTTAAGAACTAGTGTCATTATCGAATACATTAAAAAATTCGGTGAAAGATCAAAATTATGAACAAAACATGTAGACTACTGAATTGGTATCTATCCAATGACATAAGTTCAAAACCGTATTGGAACTTATATAAAAATTATCAACAGAAAGTGTTAAAATCCTATACATCATCGAAAGTAGACCACTGAGTCTGTTATTTCTTAGACGGAAGTCACACCCTCTGGACCCAAACTGGGGACCCAACCCTTCTAAGGGACCTCCTCCATACCGGTGGGTGAGGTCATAAGAACGGACCTCTTAGGGGTCCTGTCTCCTCGGACCACCCGATGTCAGGGACCCCAGTCTTTCTCAGCGTGCGCTGACTCGCTGATCCGTGTCGTGTCATCGAAAGTATGTCACTTCGATACATAAAAAAGGGGAAAGCTCGAATTATTACAGAGAAACTGGACTCTTAAACTGCACTATCAAGAGGTTTTGTTTACTACAAAAATGGAAGATCTTCTTTCAACAAACAAAAAATACAAACAAATTCTTGTTTGGAGTAATTTGTTGGTAAAAATATTTTCAGCACAGAATCTCAACAAAGTTTAAAATTTCCTAAAAATTCGATTGGACGTACGTCAAGTTCATTAAAGTCTAATACTTTCTTCATTCTATGTATTTAATATCAGACATCACATGGATCAAAGAACCTTTAAATCACGGTCAATAAAGGGAACTTTATTACCCATGCAAGACACTTCTTTGTCTCATAACTCAGACTTGTAGTGATGAACTTTCTTGTCCCACACATAGTCTCTCTCCTATACTACACCAAATCTCTTCACATTTTTCCATTATTGAAGTCTTATCAAAGTCCCTAATTCATAAATCTTAAAGACGAAGGTACTCGATTAGGACGTCATTCCATCCCCTCAAATTATCCTTCGAAAGCACGAGGGATATAATTTATTAATTGACCAGTCGGTAAGACCGACAAGACTTAATCTCTTGTATGCTTCTAGTATAAAATACAGGACCTATACGTTTGCTCAGTGTTTCAACGGTGAACGTTAACGAATATATCAAGATAAACGATTGATTTGTTTACAAACTTTAAGGGAGATAAAATCCGAAAAAATATGAATTCGAGAAAAAAACTCTCGAGACAGAGCATAAACCAGTAGGAAGTTGTTTCTTTCCCGAAGGGAGTATCGAGTCAACCATTTAGTAGACGGACGTTACGACCTCTGGACCCAAGCTAAGGACCCAGCCCTTCTAGGGGACCTCTTCCTTTACCGTTGGGTGAGGTCATGAGAACGGACCTCTTAGGGTACCTGTCTCCTGGTGTCCGATGTCAGGTACTCTAGCGTTCTCAGTCTGTGCTGCACCGTTGATTTGGTGGTGGTTGTTGTTTCTTTTCTAATCTAAACGTTCGAAAATTTATGTCTTCTCGTAATATTGTGAAAAGATAACAAATGTACTTTCATTACTATTATCCGTTAATTCTCCACTTTCCCGTCCTTCATTTTGTCTTTTTCTTACTCTTACCACTAATTCTTCAAGAGAAAGATTCCTCGTCCTGACGATAACTCGTATCACCATTTGAGGTGAAACTTTTCGTGATACCACGAAATCACCGACTATGTAGAACAGGTGGTCTCCCAGGGGACATCTCCTATTAGTTATAATAGATAGTCAATCTTTAATACCAAAATCTCATTTTCAAACTAGTGATACACACACTCAACTCTCATGAAAACGACAAAAATGAGAGAAACAGGGGGGAGGAAGGGGACGACACACGTTTCAGACAAAAGATACAGACGTAGAGATAAGGACGGGACGTCTATCCAAGTAGTCATGGTATAAAGAGCTAAGATACATATATATACGCAATTATATGCCGTAAGCAAAAAGAGAAAGACTGACTGAAGTGAGACATATTGTCCGAGATCCGAGTAAGTGGAGTGATCTTGACCGAGTTTGCGTAAAGGAAAATACCGACTCATTATCAGGTAACACGTATACATGATGTTGAAGAAATAGACAAGTAGACAGTCACCCGTAGATCCAGCGAAGGTACAGGATCGATAACATTCATCACAACGTCACTTGTAACCCCATGTACACAGAAAAAGTCAATACCAAAAGAATCCCATATACGGGTCATCACCCCAATAACCCAGTAAACCATCAAAATAAGGATCAAAAAATTCCTTAGAGGTATAACAAGAGGTATCACCGACATGGTCAAATGTAAAGGTGATTGGCACGTTATCCCAAGGGAAAAGAGGTGTGGGAGAGGTCGTAAATAACAAACATCTAAAAACTACTACCGACCAGACTGTTTAACATATTAAAATCAACTCTCTTATGTCACAAGTTCCCAAACAGGAATAGTTAAGGGTAGTATCCGACAAAGAATGTGACTTAAAAAAATTCACAATGTAAATAAAGGTCGATATTAGGGAGTAATAAATCCCGTAGACAGAGAACTCCTGAGTGAGTAGACTGACGGACATTAACTCTCGATCAACAAGAGTCAATGACATACAATACTAATTTAACATAATAATACGTGTTTTCTAAGAATCGTTTCTGTACTTTTAAATTAGTAGTGTTTTACATTTACCTTCAAGGTCTATTATGGGTTTACTTACTATATCTACTCACGAATATCTTAGTTTCCTTCTTCACTTTTGAGAATCTGAAATCATCAGGTTCTACTGGAACTTTCACTCCACTCTCACATGTACTGTAACTTCCCCAATCAAAATCTGATTGTCACTTGGGGTCCATCTGTTGTGTCTTCAATCTTTTCACTTTTCATACAAGTCCTCATAAAACGACATCATCTACAAATACTTTACCTAATATCCAGGTATTATGAAATGGACATTGGGAACACAACGAGTGAGTCAGCACAGGCTGAGAAACGTTGGGGTGTCTGACACATCGGGCGGTCCGAAGAGACAGGTACCTCAAGAGGTCCGTTCTTATGACCTCACCTAACGGTAAGGGAAGAGGTCTTCCTCTAATCCACGGTCCATTAATCCTTAAGTCTTGAAACCCCTTTCAAACAAATCTTAAAATCATTCTCATTAGTTCGTGAATTATAAAGATTTCACTTCGTACTTATTAATGTCATTTACCCTATTTATTTTTGACATTTATCGAAGTGTAGTCACGAATCCACTTTAGAACGACATATTTTTAAAATATATCCAGTCCAAAACGGTGATTTAATTTGAAATCCAAAGTCTCCAAAAGACTAAAGTTTAAAACACTCTTTACCCAGAATTCATCAACCTTTCCGAAATAAGAAATAATGAAACACAGAAACCACTCCTGTAGTCCCAGACTTTTACAATGAAACTTCGTCAATCATATCTTTGTCAGAGACGGTTCCTCAAGTAAAACTGTGTCTGAATCCCACCTTCCGTGACGACTCCCACACTTTCAGAAATTTCCATACCCTCTTGGTGGATTAAACTCAGGTCAATTTACATACTTTCATCATCTCTAAGTACTCATATATAATCACGGACCTTTCATCATCACAAAAAAAAACAAACAAACAAAAAATTACATTACGAACTCTCGAGTATAAAATCGATTCCAAAGAAGAAACTAAAACTTTCAGAATATGGGACGTTAAACAGAGGGTTAACTATCTAAAGATTCTTAATATATTATGTAAATTAACACTCGATTCTCGTGTTCTCTTTCAATCTTATCCGTATAACATCCTGATTGTATTAGAGACAACATTGTAGAAACCACCTTAATGAACCATAACTGTTCCTTTCTTAAAATTTTTAGACTTCTAGGATGAAACTTTGAGTCCTAACTAGTATTCTTCATGGACGGGTGAAAAACACAAAAGGTGCATACGAGTGGAATAAGATCGTCGGATTAATGGAGATTGAAGTCAGGAGTAACGGAAATAGGTAAATAAACCACATACAATTACAGGTTCTTACGTTTGCACACACGATAAAAATCTATAACCGAACATAGGTATTAACGGTTCTGTCCGTACAAAGTTTCGATGAATTAAAATTTTTCACGAATAACTGGATTATTAATATGATCATTCACCTTATTACATACTTTTTCGGTTTACATTCGTAACAAATATCGAAGGTTTACACCGTACGGAAAATAAACAGATTCACGAGAAATAAAATGACCCATGATTCACGTAGACATTTATTTCACTCCTCCGATCTCACATTGTCCTTCTTGACAATTTAATCTGTCGATCGATGTATGTGGTAACACCCGTAATCGATTATATTTGACGACGAATCTAATTCTATTACTGTAATAATCTCTTTTGATACAATTCATGGACACGAAGGTGTCAGAAAACAACCAATTAAAAAGAGGAGACTTGAACACCGTGTAAATAATCCTTTAAAAGGTAATCCTCACGGGACCAGAACTTTAAAGTGAATCTTATATTACGTTTAATATATTTGGGTGTCAGATTTTAATACCGTAAGAATAATACCAAAGTTCACGTAAACCCCCGTCAGTACAATTCGAAACAGTAATTTTAGAGTCCTTCCATTGTGATTTTACTTTATTTTTAAACACATCAGTAAACAGGGAACAGAGTATCTTCTGACTAAGCCAAATAAAGACTTAAGTCGGAATTTAACTTTGCCTGACATTTCAAGACAAATTTTTCACAAGAGGATAGGAACACCCCCCATCACATAATATTTTAGATTTATAGATACAATTTTATTTACACTGTAAAAAGGTAAGTATCTTTACTTACACTAAACAAGGCCTTAGTAATGGGAATTGAACTTAAGATTAGACAGACGACCATCATTTCTCGAAGTGAAGACTAAAGAGCTCTACGCACTTTTGTTTATGAAAGGGATTCATTACTCCTATAGAAACATCAACTACATTAGTAAAGTAGGACGTTGGACAAGTCGTTTGTCATAACTCGTGGAAACAACATTCACAATTTAAGACCTGAGTGTTTAAGTCCTCCGAACCTCTTTTATACCGAAGTGATCCTTGTATCATTTTATAGACCAATTGGAAGAATGAGGAGGTTTATCAGTAGGGAAACCTCACCACCACAGAGAAGAAAGCACACTACACACCTTCGATTCGACAATTCTTACCTAATAAACTTACTGATTCTTGACAAATTTTATAAGACCTCCGGAGTCCTTGTGTTTCTGGAAAGACATGATTTAAAACTTGTGAATTAACCTTCGTTTTTTTTTTCCCTATATCCAGAAACCTAGAACTCCTTTCCTCCATAATAGTCATGAAAATTTTTGTGTGTGTATAGGTTAAGGATACTATAACTCTCTACAATGACTATTGGTGACCAGATTATAGTGAATTAAGAGGATCTGAAATCCCCGAAATTCTAAATTTAAACTAGACTGGAACACTGTAGGGTTGGTAAGGGTAGTCACGGAACGGTGAATTTATAGCTTACGTACCGAGAAATGAAAGATAGGGTGGTCCCATACCGGTTATGGAACCGGTCCGACGTAGACTGTCTTTGTATTATAGACTGATATTTACAGTATATACTTGTATGTCTACACCCACAAGTGTAATAGAAATCTCTCTAAGCCATAGACTTTTGGGCGTCTGGATTTACTCAGAACCACCTGTTAGACTTTTACGGTTCATGATCCAAAACTTCTGAGGGAACCATCGACCCCGTGTTCATGAACTGTATCCGGGTTCTTTGTTTCTTGAAAATTTTTATTTTACTTTCTTTTGAAACGTCTCGGGATCACTGTACTTATGAAATTACAATCCGACAAATAATATAATCGATGAAGTATTAGTTTCACTCTTCTAAATTATTTAGTTTAAATCGAAGTGTACATTTCTTATATGAAATGGGTTCTATGGGAAAAGTCAAAATATACATTTTGTACTACCTCAAAACCCTATACAACCTCAGAATGGAATTCAAGAGGATTATTATGAAAAAAAACAGGAATGTTTATTTGTTGACTTAGACACCTGGTTCACTTATTCCACGGAGAACTTACAACATTTTATCTCGTTGTAGTTGGTATGGTCTTGGTTTTAACAACAAACACTCTGTCAGGATTCGTAAGTGTACCTGGTAAGAGCTAAGGAAAACCCCAAAAGACAACTCCAAAAACGTATAATAAAACGTCGATTGAGTAGAAACACTTTGATAGTTTGTTATACTTTATAAGATATCGTCTTCAAAAGTTTCCAAAAAATAAATGTTAGGACAAAGAGGAAAAGGATTTGGTATTGTCTGTAACTAATAACTCTTGACATGAGAAAAGGGAAACACAGGGTTTAGTAATAATTGTTGACGTGAGGACCATCGGTAATTATAAAACTCATCGACAAACTTGATTTCGGGAAAACGGTTGTCACTTAATTATCTGTTCTAGATAGGAATCGAGAAGGTCCTGTTATAGTCGTTTGAAAGACATTTCCCGGTCAATTATTTACAGAACCCGAAACACCTGGTATATCAGAGACAGTGTTGGTGAGTTGAGACGACTAAATCATACTCATTGACATCTGTCATGCGTTAACGTACCGGCACAAGGTTCTTTTGTAATAAATGGATTCTGTCTGTACCATTTTAAACCGGACACCCGACCTCAATCGGTTGGACACGAGATCCCGACCTTTGACCAAAACTAAGTAAGTTGTTTATTAACGGAAACATAAGGTCCGTGACACAATTCACACCCAATATCCCGTTAATTGTAATATATATCTAGAGACCGGTACTCCATAAATTCGGAATTGACTAATAAAAAAATTACGAAAGACACACGAATCAGTGAGTCAGTATAGGTTGAGAAGAACTGGGGTGTCGAACATCGGGTGGTCCGACGAGACAAGAATCCCTAAGAGGTCCGTTCTTATGATCTCACCCACCGGTACGGGAAGAAGTCGTCTAGAAGGGTTGGGTCCCTAGTTTGGGTCCAGAGAACGTAACGTCCGTCTAAGAAATGGTAGACTCGGTGGTCCCTTCGGGAAATTACGAAATCCATATGAGTTTCGTCGAACTCCTTTTTACATTCTTTATTCACAATCAGCGAGTCTGCATAGCCCGACAAACGCTGGGGTACTTGACATCGAGAGGTCCGAAGAGACAGACACCCTAAAAGATTCGTTCTTATAACCTCACCTAACGGTAAGGGAAGAGGTCTCCTTAGAAGGACTGGGTCCCTAACTTGGGTCCAGAGGACGTAACGTCCGTCTAAGAAGTGACAAACTCGAAGTCCCTTCAGGTTTTTTATACCGGACGGGGTATATAAACGGAGCAAACAGTCATGTCTACGCTAGAATCCGTTCATGGGATTCACGGTACAAGATACCATCACAATAATTGTCATTAGAGTCCTACGAAACCTATGGTCTACCACTTCACACTTTCAATCGTAGAACAACATTTTTCCTACCCCCTCGGATCCTATGGACCCAGATCATAGAAGAGACAGACTTACATTATCGACGAAGCATAAGTATACCAGAACACCCCATTTTGACTTTACAGAATTCACAGAAGACAGTCAGAGAACGTCAAAGAAAGGAGATCCGTCGTATAACGAAGATTGGAGAATTAAAACTAAAAGTTGTACAACCAATTATCTAAAATAGAATGTCTAGTTAAGTACGTAAAATTTTCATCCGGTATATAATTAGTATAAAAATTTTTACGACTTGAAAAGATATACATAATAGGACCAAAGACAATCTTGAGGAAAATAAGTAAATTTTTCATAGAGTACATAATTGTTACGTATATATATATACCTTAGCTCTTTTTGCTATGACAACTCGGTTAAACGTCCCGCCGTCAACTCTGTCTGTATTTCTTGTCTGGGCACCTGTCACCCCCGCCCTCCTCTCCCACCCCGCTTACCTCTCTCGTCGTACCTCTGCACGTGTTGTGACCTACATTTGGTCTACCCACTGAGTCTCTTGAGTTTGGTCCCGAAACACTGTTGTCTCCACCCTACCCCCATCCCCACTCTCCCTCGAAGTTCTCCCTCCCCTACATACATACCCCGAAGGGACCCCGAATCACGATTTCTTTGACGGACGTCACGCCTTCTACGTCCTCTGGACCCAAACTAGGGACCCAACCCTACTAGTGGACCTCCTCCCGTACCGTTGCGTGAGGTCATAAGAACGGACCTCTTAGGGTCCCTGTCTCCTCGGACCACCCGATGTCAGGTACCCCAGTACTTCTCAACCTGTGCTGCGTTCACTGACCCGCGTGTGTACGTACCGACTTAGTACGACTCCATACCGTCTGTTGTGTCATGACATTTCGTATTTCGTCAATAGGAAGTTAATTTTTAATTATTTAAAATTTTGCCCCTTCACGGAAATTAAAAGAGGTATAACCATATCAAAAGTTTTATAGGTGATGCCAACTAATGTTTTCCTCAGTCTAGAGAACTGGTCATGAGTCTCTAGAAGCAATATCGAATTGACATACATCTAAGAGAGCGATAAAAATGACAGAACAAGAAAAAATGGAACTCTAGGTGAGTCTGGCACGAAAGAGAATATCAGATTAGTATAAGGATGTAAAACGACTGAAGACACGGAAACGAAAGTGAAAAGAGACCATACAAAAGGAATCACGGTTTTGAAAATCAGTAAACGACAGAAGAAGTATTTAGACAAGGACTGGAAAAGGAGTTAAAGGTATCATGACAACACAAAGAGTGTCAAAGGTACTAAAAACAGAGTAGAAAGAATCTTTTAACATTCGAAGAACTCTTGTTTGTACAAAATAAGTAGAAACATTGGGAGTACTAGTAAACGTGATTTATGCATAAGTCTATGATTAAGCTACTTTCGACATTAAAGGATGAATTCGTTCCCTGTGACAAGGAAGTACTGTTTAAGGAACCTAAAAATAGGTTTACTCTTTTCAGTACAGTTTTATGTAACATTTAACATTTCCGACATGTTTATGACAAACAATGGTATTTGTGAGTTTGAACCGAGTATGTTCACGACGATCCGTGTCAAACGAAAAATTAAAGGTACAAAACAAAGTCTCTTTTTTTACTATCACTTTTTTCTATTTGAAACATCAGGTAAACATTCTAAAAAAGATTCGAAGGTGTCAAAGTGTAGAAATTTTGATACTTTGTACTCTCCTTCTTTTAAGGATAGTCATACACAAGATCGTTTCCACCGGTCGGTGGAACAAAACGAACCTGACTCTTCAAGGACCCTGTGTTCTGAACCTTATGATTTTGGTTCTGACAACCAGTGGGACTCAGGGGAAATACTACATGACAGAAAAAACGAATATTGACAACAACAAGTCAGCGATTCGACACAGGTTGAGAAACGTCGGGGTACCTGACATCGGACGGTCAGAGGAGAAAGGTGTCCTAAAGGGTCCGTTCTTCCGATCTCACTCAACGGTAAAGAAAGAGGTCCCCCAGAAGGACTGGGTCCCTAGGTTGGGTACAGAGGACGTAACCGTCCGTCTAACAAATGGTGATTCGGAGGAACTTTCGGGATATTGACAATCCTGTCAAATTATTTAGGGACCATTGATCCACTAACCGAATCCTCCTCTCCCCACAACCCTGTGAACCCGAAAATAATTCAAAGACTTATAATGATTAAAACCTGTCTGTAAGAAATTACAAGTTTATTTTGGCGTAAACTGATTAATAGATAAATCCTTATACACATACTAGATCATGGAAATAGTCTTGTATCACGATTTAAAAAATTGTAGACAGTGTACCAATTACGAAATAAATTTACATGAAAAATTGTTCTATGTCGTTTCAGGTTCCGTTGAACTTTAAATGGAGAAGTTCACTAAATTCGGACCTGGTACCTAATTGTCTCTGACACAAACATTCCTTTGTAGATCCCATTACACACGTATCCGTAAGGACACGACCTTAATCGAAAACACAGACAAGTACAATACATTTAGTCTCAAACCGACTCTTATAGAAATTATCGTCCACATATTGAATTTCACCGAGGATTTTTAGGAATCTTTAAAACAGTCGTCAATTCGGTAACACCCTGTCTTTGATAAGACCCTGTGCGTGATTTATCACAGGAATTAAACTCCCGATTTTATCCGGGAAGACCCTACCAAAAAAACCAATAATAAGAAAACAATAAAAAGAACAAAATTCTTACACTTATCTGAGGTAAACCATAAAATCGAAAAATACCAAGAAAAACGGTGGAACACTCTGAACGTCCGAATACAGGACCCGGTGTAACGACATCTTTTTAATGAACAAGGGAATTTTGTTCACATAGGTTGTAATTTAGAAGACATCTTTACATTTCTCCCTAGACCTACAACTTTTTTGAACTCTTCTGTTCTTTTGTTTGTAAATGTTCAACTCTTCTCGATATAGGAAAGTGTACTCTCTCTTTAGACGGGAAAAAACGAATATCATCAAAAAACAACTAAAAATTATCTATGTAAAATAAAAATTCGATCTGAAAGAAATTTTTTTTATACCTTATTTGTGACCGTTATCACAGTGATATCGTCAACATAGACAAGGATCTCTTTAGTCTTTATCCTACATTCCACGAATTAGAGGGTAGATTTTTTATTTCTCCTTTTTCTGTTTCAGGTTTCTGTGTCACATCCGTTTATTAAAAATATACAATACCAACCAACATGTTATGTTCGATCAGTGAACGCACAAAATATGACTCTTTGAGTAATTCGGATCTTACCAAAAACCAAAACATGTCGTAAAAAAAGACAAGTATAAAGACAAAGAGTATTTGTCCGTCTTCTGAGATAGTCTCAAGTAAACTATTTCCAAATGTTGATTTTAATATTTTGGAATTTTAACTCTAAACAACAACACTTCAGCGTAGACTGAGAAACACTGGGTACCTAACGTCGTGTGGTCCGAAGGAACAGAAGTGATAAACTATCTCAGGAAGGGATAGAGTGTTTGAGTACAGGAAACTCAGCGACTACGGAAGGTTGGTAGAGTAAGATAACGGAGGAAGAGGAGGACGGGAATCAGAAAGGGTCGTAGTCCTAGAAAAAGTCACTCAGTCAAGAAACGTAGTCTACCGGTTTAATAATCTCGAAGTCGTAGTCAGGAAGGTCACTTAGAAGTCCCAACTAAAGGAAATCCTAACTGATCAAACTAGAGGAAAGACAGGTTCCCTGAGAGTTCTCACAAGAGGTCGTAGTGTCAAACTTTCGTAGTTAAGAAGTAACGAATCGGAAGAAATACCAAGTTCAGAGTATAGGTATGTACTGATGACCTTTTTGGTATCGAAACTGACATACCTGGAATCAACCGTTACACTACAGAGACGAAAAATCATACGACAGATCCAAACAGGAGGGTTCCTTGTTCATAGAAAATTAAAGTACCGACGTCAGTGAGAGACGGCACTGAAACCTCGGGTTCTTTTATTTCAGAGAAAGACAAAGGTAAAAAGTGGCAAATAAACAGTACTTCACTACCCTGGTCTACGGTACTAGAACAAAAACTTACAACTCAAGATGCGGTCGAAAAAGTGAGAGGAGAAAGTGGAAGTAGTCCTCCGAGAAATCAAGGAGATACAGGTAAACAAACTAGTACGATGTAGAGTAAAGGGAAAGGAGTGGGTAAGATCAGACAGGGGTACAAGAGAACTAAGACTGAATCTGTAAAGAGTTCATAGGTAAGAGAAATAAGGAAGATAGTGATAGAACTGAATTCAACACTAGAAAATGGATATGATTTGAGGAAGGATCTCAACTCTTTTGATTATGAGAAAAAGACAAAAGAAAATTTTGTGTATACAAGTAAGGGTTGAACCTTTGAGAAACAAAGAGTCAAAGAATACCTCATGTCCAGTCCTCAGGGGTAGGAGAAACTGGACGGTGGGAAAGGGTACATGAGTACTACATTACTTAAGAGTACGATTAGAAAAAAAGGGTCTTACGGGAGTAGAGGGGCACTTAGATGGACAAAGAATTTGATAGGTGACCAGACCTAATTTATAGGTAAATCCCTTTGGAACGGATCGTATAGGAACCACCACCAAATCAGAGCGTTAAGTACTGGCTGAGAATATTGGGATACCTGACATAAGGCGGTTCGAAGGGACAGACACCCTAAAGGGTCCGTTCTTCTGATCTCACCCAACGGTAGGGGAAAAGGTCCCCTAGAAGGGTTGGGTCCTTAACTTGAGTCCAGAGAACGTAACGTTCACCTTCTGCACCCAAACCAGGGACCTAGACCTTCTATGGGTCCCTTTCCCTTACCGATGGGTGAGATCATAATAACGAACCCCTTAAAGAACCTGTTCCTCCAAGTACCCGACGTCAGATACCCCAGTGTTTCACAGCCTGTGCTGATTCGTATAGGAATATCCGTCAGATAAGAGAAGACACGTTATCACAAAACAAGACATTTAAGATGAACCAACACTCGATTGTGTCATGTTTACGATATTTGTAAAATTTCAAGATTTGAATGTTTCGTAGAAGATCCTATATTTTCGATGACTTTATGTCGACAGTATAAACAAAAAAGAGTTCAAAGATCTTACGGGACGGAGAAATAGAAACGTTAATTTCGATTGTAGAGAGTAGACCAGTACTTGTAAGTTCACACATTATTTAATTACAAAAGGGAAGTATAAACGTAGGATATAGGGGGAAAAAGGTGTACTCTTTATTACTCTCGGGAATACTCCATTACCTCACCTCTCTTACCTTAACTAAAGTCTCTGTAGTTCCATCTTACCTAGTCTGAACCATTACCCCACTTTTTCTCTCTGTTTACTGTTGAGGGACCCCATATGCCAAAAGACCATATGATATCACACGAAAACTTCGGAAAGTCCACAAAGTCCAAAATTCACGAGATCTGTCGATCTATCATATTTTTTAAAAATTCATGGTAACACAATTCGTAAAACGCACCTTATTCAATGAAATAAACTTAAAAAAAATCGAATTTCTTCATGATAAAAAAGGGTAAAAGTCTACTCCTTTACTCCGTGTCTCTCTAATTTATTGTACTGGTTCTAGTAAATCGATTATTATACACAATCTTGGTTGTAAGACTGGACCCATTAGACTAGATTTTAGACACGAGAAATTGACAACAATATAAAAGGATAAAATGGAAACAAAAAAAAGGTTAAATTTTATATCAATCGATTCCGGAGAATCAATACACATACATACCTTAAGATTCTATACATCGTTTATTATTTCGGTCACAGGTGTGACGTAATGGATGTAAGTCAAGCCGTTCGTGTCGTCTAGAAACTCAGTAATACATACGGATATCTTAAATGTTAAATGTCGATCTAGACCGTTCTCCCTTTTTCGACTGTCCATTAAAAATCCTGTACAGGCTCCTGGACCCCCTGGTCCCCCCTGTGTTTAGGTCGACTATCTTTGATTATTCCACTAGAACTCGGGGGTAATTAAATAAGAACGGACGAAAACTTTGTAACAACCCTAGAGGAAAAAACACTAAAAAAAAAAATTAAAGTGAATTGACGGGACGAGTACATAACTGTTCTTTAGATAATTCTAAAGAAATACACCAAGAAGGCGTCAACAGTCTAATGATTATCAATATGAGATCAATCATATAAGAGAGTCTCTACAGTAGTTCATGACTTGACTTTCCATTGACGTCATTTTTCAAGTTATTATTTTGACCTTTGACGAATTTAACGTGTAGTATCACATACAACCTTATTCGAAGTAAATGTCTGTTATAATTAGGTACTTTTCACACTTTCCTTCTTAAAAAAAGGAGACACTTCACAATATTTATGCCAGTCCGATCTCTTTTACGATACTTGTCAAACTACCAGACGTTTAAGACACGAACTCATCTAAATCTTTAGATCAAATGTTTTTTCCGGAAAAAGAACCACCTCATATTTTAATCATTCTAACGTCTGTAAAAGGTAAACAGGAGAGTATAGTCACCATAAGTAAAAATTCAATGACAAATAAAAAGTCAAGGGACAATCATCAACAAATCAAAACAAACAAACCCTCCCACAAAACAAAAAAACCGACACAACACTCTGTACATCCTAGAATCAAGGGGATGGTCCTTAGTTTGGGCACGGGGACGTAACCCCCACGTCTCAGAATTGGTCACCTGGAAAATCAAGGTCTTCGAGGTCTACAAAATAAAAATTCTCTCCCATACTCGATCACCAACCTGTAGAATTAAAAAGGAGGTTTTTAAAAAAATAAGAAGAAAATAAGTCTTCAAAACTTAAGATTGTAACATAGATTTTCTAATCAGGTCTAAGAAAGTTGTAAACTTAATCAATTAAAATAAATTCTCACTCTTCTCCCGTGTCATTAGGAGAAATCGATGATTTTATGATGAAACCCTCATCCTCCGTCTTTCCTCTTTAGTTTATAGAGAAGGTCTTTCACAAGTCACCCTCTCCATCACAGTGAACTGAAATCCTTGGTCATCAATTCAAAAATGAATCGGTAAATATCAAATTCTAGTGTCTTAAAGTTTACCCTCACCCTATCCCCATACGTCCCTCCCAACATCGATTTGTTGAACTCCTATCCTTTTAGCGAACTTAATGGTTACAAAATCATCTGAAAATGAATAAAAATTAACCTCCTATTAACAAAATGTTACAACGCAAACAAAGACGGAATCTAGTCGTACTTAGTTGCTGTCCACATCTATACAGGGGAGGGAGAACTTGGAGACAGGGTAGGAGATGGTGGGGAGACCCGACAGTGTCTTGTAACCTAACTCGAGGGACACAGTGTGTCGTTAAATCTCCCTTAACATTAAACTGACATCGATAAACCTCTAGGAAAACTGAATTATAAAATTACCTTTGCTTAATTTTTTACAACGATAGTGAAAATTTCATAACTAAGAATATTTGACTGAAGGGACCACTGAGTCTGCCATTTTGTAGACGAATATTACACCCTCTGGACCCAATCTAGGGACCCAACCCTTCTAGGGGACCTCTTCCTTTACCGTTGGGTGAGATCATGAGAACGGACCTTTTAGGGTTCCTGTCTCCTAGGACTATCCGATGTCAGGCACCCCAGCGTTTCTCAGCCTGTGCTGACTCGTTGAAGTGAAAGAAAGAAAGTGAAAGAATATTGGAAGAAAGATGTAAATAATTACTCTGACTAAATTTCTTATTCTAATATCTCAATTCTCGTCCATTCAACGCTTCTCAACTGAGTAACCTTTTCTGACTACGACCCTCCCTAACCCCCGTCCTCCTCTTCCCCTGCTGTCTCCCACTCTACCGACCTACCGTAGTGACTGAGTTACCTACACTTAGACTTATTTGAGGCCCTCAACCACTACCTGTCCCTCCGGACCGCACGACGTCAAGTACCCCAGCGTTTCTCAGTCTGTGTTGACTCACTGACTTGACTTGACTTCACAGAGACCTTGGGTTTTCAACAACCAAAAGTATGACAAGACGACATCTCGTAAAAGAAAAGCTGGCTTCAATGTCAAGGATGTCCCGTTCATATTTTTTGATTGAAAAAAAATTAACTTGAAAAACCCTATATACGGGTCTCGTAGAGCACATACATACATACATACATACATACATACATACATAAAAAAATCGACGTGACGTACCGTAGTCCTAAAACCAAGGGGTTGGTTCNTCACTGACTTGACTTGACTTCACAGAGACCTTGGGTTTTCAACAACCAAAAGTATGACAAGACGACATCTCGTAAAAGAAAAGCTGGTTTCAATGTCAAGGATGTCCCGTTCATATTTTTTGATTGAAAAAAAATTAACTTGAAAAACCCTATATACGGGTCTCGTAGAGCACATACATACATACATACATACATACATACATACATAAAAAAATCGACGTGACGTACCGTAGTCCTAAAACCAAGGGGTTGGTTCCTAACTCGGGCACAGGGGACGTCACCTTCGTGTCTCACAATTGGTGACCTGGTGGTCCCTTCTGGGAATTAAACATAAATTACAATCCTAAACACATTAAGTAAAAGGTAACCTTAAGTACTATTAGACAGTTGTTGATCAATTGAATTTACCGTAAAATGGATTTTTCTCAATTGAACAATCACCGGAAATTTTTTAAAATTTATAAGAAAGGAAACGACTTTACTTAATAATCAGAAATTCAGTAGGAAAATAAACTGTTTGTAAAGACTTGGTTTATCTCTTGTGGTTTTATTTATACCATTACTGATTGTAAATTCCGAAAATATCTGTAATACACAAGAATAAATTGGACGGGTGATTGAGACACTTTTAACCTTAGTGACAAAATATCTATTTTGTGTTCGGATCTTTAGTCACTTTTGAGTGACCATTTAACTTAATTATCGGTCAAAAGATCTAGAATAAAGACCTTAGGTACAAAATGTTGGGACCTGACGTTTCCATCATATCAAAAATGAAAATACCATATTCCTCTTCAATTGAAACCAGAAGTTTGAATAGATTTACTGAGGAATAACTATTGACTTAACCGGTATGAACCGATTCCTTTCAAAGATTTTTACAGTCAACTCATAAACAAACCAAAGTGGAAGAATTTTATATCCTAACAAAACAAATAATTTTGTATCCAGGTAGTAAATTTTTTTTACACAAACAAAAAATTCTATTAGAACTAAAGTTCGTAAAAGTACCATTGAAATACCTTTGTTTAAAACAATGACCTAATTATATGGTTCAAGGAAACCAAACTACCACATAACATAAAATAGGTCTTATCTTAATTTCGTTAGAAATTAATCTTAGGTAATAAGTCCCAAAATAGACAGTCGGGACACTGTAAACCAGGGGTCAGGTACAAAAACGTATAAAATATACGTTTGAAAAGAGAACGTTGCTGGAAAACGAAGAAAAATATCAAATGAAGGGTCTGAATTAGGAACATTAGTTATACATATTAGGACATGTTGGTTGGAGAAGTAAACCCAACTATCAACTTCATATAAAGGACTCCCTCTTGGAGTACGGATCCGGGATTAGAACTTAATCAAACTTTCTTGGGAACTAACTGGAGTGTTTTGTGAAACCTGATCGTACGGTCTTCCCTCTTCTTTTACATCTTCCGAAAACGTAGAACGGAACCAACACACGGGTCATCACAACTATCTATCCTGTCGTTTACTTGTCCTTCTAACAGGAATAACAAAGTTCGGCAAAATAAATCGAAATAGACATAATGTAAACTGACTATTAAGATTTTACAGATATTATAATTTGGAGGTAATACATCAATCCTTTTTTTTAAATGTAATAGTAATTTAAAATAATGGTTTTGTCTTAAAGTGTCAACCGGGAACTTATTGCACTTCCAAGTCTGTTTTTTAAGTTCACATTGAAATGTCAGTCGGGAGTCGTAGATTCCTCAGTCGGGTGGAGGTCAACACACCATGTTTAATTAAAAAAATTTATTCACCTGGGGTGTACCAAGTTTGGGTACAACAAGTCACCTGTCGCTATATAGTAAAATATGATTAATTCTTCCTCATATTGTTATCTTATGAAATTTTTTTAACAAAGAGAAACATTAAGAAGTTTTGAACTACATTGTTATGTAAAACCTTAACTTTCCCTGGAATCTCAAGTAGATCAGGTCTTCGTTTTTTTGACCACCGGGTCTCATTTCTAGAGGCATTGAGTTTATTCACACAACCAAAAGTGGTTCAGTGTCAAAAATCTAAACCTTACTGAAACCGACACATTCACAAGTGAAATAAACCGGTATTAGGTGTGATAAGGGATTATCATTGTGGAACGACGACCTCCGCAAATGTATGGATGTTGAAGATTTTATGTCGGTTCGCAGAAGTTAGTGTTCTATTATAACGGAAGATGTTGGAAAACAAAGGAGAATCTTTCGTTTTGTTCTCACATATTAGTTCAGGACTGGATTGTCTTCGTCTTCTATAATTCTTCTCCACCGTTCTTATGTGCCTTCTTGACATGTTTTTCTAGAAGTACTGGGTCTATTAGTACTACTACACTAGTGATTAGATCTCGGTCTGTAGAACCTTTCACTTCAGTTCACCCAGAATCTTTCGTAGTGATGCTTATTTCGATCACCTCCACTACCTTAAGGTCACCTCGACAAAGTTTAGGACTTTCTACTACTACACTTTCACGACGTGAGTCATACGGTCGTTTGAACCTTTTGAGTCGTCACGGGTGTCCTGACCTTTTCCAGTCAAAAGTAAGGTTAGGGTTTCTTTCCGTTACGGTTTCTTACGAGTTTGATGGCGTATTAACGTGAGTAGAGTGTACGATCATTTCATTACGAGTTTTAAGAGGTTCAGTCTGAAGTCGTTATGCACTTGGCACTTGAGGGACTGCAAGTTCGACCAAAATCTTTTCCGTCTCCTTGGTCTCTAGTTTAACGGTTGTAGGCGACCTAGTACCTTTTTCGTTCTCTCAAGGTCTTTTTGTAGATAAAGAGGAAATAACTGATACGGTTTCGGAAACTGACACACCTAGTGTTATTTGACCTTTTAAGACTTTCTCTACCCTTATGGTCTGGGTGGATTGGACGGAGAACTCTTTAGACATACGTCCAATCCTTCGTTGTCAATCTTGACCTGTACCTTGTTGTTTGACCAAGGTTTATCCTTTTCCTCATGCAGTTCCGACATATAACAGTGGGACGAATAAATTGAAGATACGTTTCAGGTAGTACTCTTTGCGACCTGACCTTCTTTGTGTTCGACCTTAGTTCTAACGACCCTCTTTATAGTCATTGGACTCTATACGTCTACTGTGGTGGGAATACCGTCTTTCACTTCTCCTCGATTTTTCGAAGAACTACTTTCACTTTCTCCTCTCACTTTTTCAACCGAATATCGAGTTGTAAATCTTTTGTTTCTAGTACCGTAGGCCAGGGTAGTGAAGTACCCTTTATCTACCCCTTTGTCATCTTTGTCACAGTCTGAAATAAAAAGAGCCGAGGTTTTAGTGACGTCTACCACTGACGTCGGTACTTTACTTTTCTGTGAATAAGGAACCTTCTTTTCAATGCTGGTTGGATCTGTCGTATAAGTTTTCGTCTCTGTAATGAAACGGCTGATTCCAGACAGATCAGTTCCGACACCAAAAAGGACACCAGTACATACCTACACTCTCAACCTGACACTTCTTCCGACTCGTGACTTCTTGACTACGAAAACTTGACACCACAACCTCTTCTGAGAACTCTCAGGGAACCTGACGTTCCTCTAGGTTGGTCAGGTAAGACTTCCTTTAGTTGGGACCCTAAAGAAACCTTCCTTACTACGATTTCGACTTCGAGGTCATGAAACCGGTGGAGCACCCTTCTCAACTGAGTAACCTTTTCTGAGACTACGACCCTCCCTAACCCCCGTCCTCCTCTTCCCCTGCTGGGTCCTACTCTACCGACCTACCGTAGTGACTGAACTACCTGCACTCAGACTCACTTGAGGCCCTCTACCACTACCTGTCCCTCCGGACCGCACGACGCTAAGTACCCCAACGTTTCTCAGTCTGTGCTGACTCGCTGACTTGACTTGACTTTCATAAACTACGTCGGACAGTCTTTCTCCTTGTCAGTGATACCCGACTCTATCACACTTTTATGAAGTCTACAAAGACTGTAATGGGAGGATTCCTGACGTAGGGTTCATAAACACTCAGTCCTTGTAAGACAGGACTAGGGACACAATAAAAAAAGATGTCACTTCCTATTACTTATAAGAGGATATATCTCAATCGTTTCCCTTAGTGGTTCCCCGTAAAACATGTATAACTTATTACGATGGAGTATTCTGGTTGATACAAACTTTTCACTTTCACTTCAACGAGTCAGTACAGGCTGAGACGCTGGGGCGCCTACCATCGGATGGTCCGAGGCGGCAGGTACCCTAAAAAGTCCGTTCTTATGACATCACCCGACGGTAAAGGAAGAGGTCCCCTGGAAGGGTTGGGTCCCTAGCTTGGGTCCAGAGGACGTAACGTCTGTCTGCGAAATGGTAGACTCGGTGGTCTTTAGGGTAAATATAGGGTTAATCGTTTCCTTCCTCCCTGTAACTTCAGAACTCGAGAGAACACCTAGGGTTTGTTTACGGATATTGATAGAGTTTAAGTATAAATTCAAGTCGGTGTTTAATTAATTTGTAGTAGGGTGGTTTCTACAACTAAATTTTTATGACTCGTCTTGTTTCGGACTACTATCTTAGAAAACACCTTTTATCCTAAACTATTGTCAAACAACTTTACTGACTCATGACTCGATTTATCATGAAACTGAAGTTCAGGAAGTAATGGTGGGACTAATTGTATTAGAGAGGTAAGGAACGATAGAGGGAATTGATCAAAATATGAAAAAAGAGGTATCATGAACAGCTTAATGGTACAAAATATGACTAAAATAAACAGAGTTGGGGGGGGGGGTTGACATTTAAAACCCTCGTTCCATAAAATAAGTGACGAAATAAGACAAACGGACCTTGTTTCGGATTGTACATCTTCCATGAGTATATACGGACAACTTATAACTCACGATATTATGTCATTAGAACTATCTCCCACAGTAAAGAATCTAAAAGAGAAAATTAAGAGTCCAAAATCGTGTTAGGAACCAAATCTCACCCAGAAGTCATTTACAGTTGTACTTGATTTCTCGGTTCTCCAAAAAATGACGTAGACAAAAAGTAAAACATTACCACAAATTTCAAAGGAGTCAAACAAACAAACTGACGTAGTCCGGAGTCAACACCGCGTACTCTAGGACCAACACAGGGCACCCTAGAAAACAACCCCACGCACCCGAGAGATCAACCCCACGTGCCCGAGTCATCAAAGACACTCACCCGAGAGACCGACACCGCACATCCGAATCAACGAGGTACCGTAGACACTAGAATCAAGGGGATGGTCCCTAGTTTGGGTACAAGGAACGTGACGCTCTGTCTGATTGGTGACGTGGTGGTCCCTTCAGGGAGGGGTCACTCAAAATACAAATAAAAAATAAAAAAAGGGGGTTAATCACAATCTACACATCAGAACATCAAGAATTAATCCCTGTCATTACAGACTGGAACCCACACAGGACCCAGAACAATTACATCTTATAATATACGTCATACACACGTACACGTGCGCATACGCACGTCAGAGTCAGTACAGACTGAGACGCTGGGGTACCTGACAATCAGTGGTCCGAGGAGACAGGTATCTTAAAAGGTCCGTTCTTATCACCTCACCCAACTGTAAAGGATGAGGTCCCATAGAAGGACTGGGTCCCTAGTTTGGGTATAGAGAACGCAGAGGACGTAACTGTCCATCCACCCAAGAAATAGTGACGTGGTACACCCTTCGGGTAATCTGCATTATGTCTTATCATTTATAAAAATAGTTATAAAATATTAATAATAAGTAACACTCAACTCACTAACCGATTTGAACCGTAAAAACTCAAATATAACCGGTGGAAAAAAAAAAAGGACTAAAATAACTCTATTTTAACTACATGTCGTGACATTTTCAAAGTCCACAAGTCGTATTACTTAACCGAATCTATGTAACACTGTACTAATGGTGTTCAATAACTTGTAGGCAACAGAGTATATGTATCTTTTAATTTCATCTTTTTTCATAAAAAGGAACATTACTCTTGAGAATTCTAAATGAGACAATTCTTGAAAATATATTGTATTCGTCACAATCAAAATAGGACAACATGTAATATAGGAATCATACATGAATATTGACGTTCAAATATGGAAGACTGACGGAAACACGTGAGGGGGGGAAAAAAATATTAAGATTATCTAAAGTGGTAAAAATTCAATATTATTGTACGATGTTAATGTCCTGTTGAGGTACTGAGGAGAAAGTGGAAGACCGAAATTAAAAGTAAACACATAATATTTAAATGACAAATAATCATTATTTTGAGAGTCTTTTTTTGATGTAAAATTTTACTAAGTTTTATGACTAACTAATCATATATAATTATATATATAATGTAAAACATAACTGTCACCCTCAAAGGATATTCTATGTAAGGTCAAAGTCTCTACGATTTTATATAAAATTTTTACGGAGAATCTAAAATCACCTTATATCATTCATATCGATTTAAATATTATATCAAGTCAATCAAAAATTGCATAAGATTTGACCAACATCATTATCCTGATTTAATTCCTACCTTTGGGTGTATACTAACCTTTTATCAAATTCCGATACGTAACATAGAAAAACGGATGGATCTTCTTTGAAAGATAATTATTTGATCTGTTTGTGACTTATCGTCATCAGGAGGAGGAAAGAATCACAAAACAATTTGATCATCCATTTTCCCATCTCGTCACTAAGAGTCTACTCCCTTGTAGTCAAGACGATGTGACATAACTCGTCATCGGGTCTGGTAACGATAATGTTAATAAAAATTTCGATAGAAAATGACTAATAATGATACACGTTCCTGAGAACTCCCTTTAATGGTGTAAAGTATACGGTCAGTGACAAACTCCAAGACCCCTATATTCTTTTCTGTAACAGTAAAAACACCTGAACATATAGGTAGAGTGTTGGAATGGTATATCCGTAATGACAGAGGTAAAAGGGACATTCCTTTCACTTCGAGATTTTCCAAAGTACTGAACGGTTTCTAATATGTTTTAGTCCAAAATTTTACATCTACGACACTTGGTGAGACGACACGACAGTTTTAACAGGGAGCAACCCCAAGTCACTTACTCTTGTTCACAAAAGTCACTGAGTCTGTTGTTAATAGTATTGGGGAAACTTTAAGACTATATTGAGATGGATAGAATTTTAATACGTACTTTAAAATTTTTGACTTGATTACCGGTAACGGTTGGTAAGCCTCAACCGTAAGTATTACTTTAGGAGAAAAATAGAAACCGAATCTTAGACATTTGTCAAAAAGTCTCGACCACATCATCTTCCGTGCTTAAATTTTTTATCCATAATCAAGGTTAGAACCGAAAAAAAAAAAAATTTAATTCTTTTTATGATAGGGTTCTCAACCATAAATCATCCTAAATTTATTCTTATAAAACGAAAAAACAGGTATATTCCTTTATAACCGTTTTTTTAATTACTTTCTCTTACTGAATGAAGCAAACACCAAGGAAGAATAGTCACAAGGAACAATCTTTCGACGAATAACCATTCAATTTAAACAAAACAGTGACAAAAACATAAGCTTTCAGACAACTACTAAAAGTATAAAGGATGAACTTCTAACTTTTCAAAAGTTAAAGAACAATTAAATCCCGAGATGTCAATTTTAAGAACAAACACAATGATTTTAATTTGACTATTCACAATAAATATTAAAGGGGTTCGACCTTTGTTTGGTTTTATAGGTACTCGACCACTTACCTATTTCTTTTATAGTGGATATAGGTATGATACGAAAAATAGTTATTATTTATCTTCCTTGTTTAATGATTATTTCGTCATTATACCCACTTGGACAGAGTAGGACCGTTATTCATTATGAAACCTATTTACTTCGTTGACCCTTCTTTCTTCCTGGGATCAGTAGAGTAATCCTTTACATTAAGGGTCTTTACAAATGTAAAATATCATATATGTTCACAGGAGTAAGTGTCGAAGGGTAAAGAATCTTTTGTTTTCGGAAAACCAAATCAAAAAGAAAGACCGAACAAATGAAACACTCCTAGAGACTTTTACGAGTTGATAACATCTAAAAGATTAAAAAGTAAAAGTCAAAGGACAACCCCAGAAATCTGGTAAATGTCTTTCTTGTACAGAGAGAAATTTTAAAGGACTTCAATTATATAAAACAAAGGACACAAGTAAGACAAATGTCACAATTTACAACTCGTCAGATGGGGACTTTATCATATAAAGGATTTAAAAAGAAGAGAGTTCCGGTCAAAAAAAAAATTTATACGACCTGACAAACTTAGACCAGAAATGACAGGAGGAGGACAATTAGAGAAAGAAGATACTATTTTAATTCATGAATCATTAAGTCAACCCTAAGATGTTGTTTAAAGACAAGCAGATGGACTCTAAATCTTTTTAGAAATTTGCATTGAGGTTGATTTAAGATCTGGTCAAAAATTTAAGTCAAAGATGTTGAGACTGAAGATGAGATCGTTAAATTCTCTAAAGAAACGATTCTTTGACAGTTCTTTTCATCACGTAAAGTCACCATACCAGTTCCTCATTCACCTTATCTTTCCGTAAAACCCTTCATATTTCTCTGTCACCAAGTCCCTCCCATCCAAAGGTTTCCAAACTCGTCCCCTCATTTCCTTCCGACAGAATCAGTAGAATAAAACTTAGAAACCTTATGGTTAATCTCCTCAACTAATAACTTACAATAAAAAAAGAGTATTAATAAGATACAAATATTAAGGAGACTTTCACAATTAAAAATGTAAAATTTTCAACCGGTATTCAGGACAACAATAAGACATCAACAGTTTCAGGGGTAAAAACATTAAATCGCTACATTCACGTTCTCAGTTCTAATATAACCTTCAAATATTTTCTGTGTCTTCAAAAAGGATCTTTTCCATACCGGAACTGTTTATTCTCTCTCTAGTGATCTCAGTTTTTTTTACCACAACCCCATCAATTGACCTTTCTCTATGTAACCCTTGACAAACCTATTACCTTCACAAAATTTACAATTACTCTCAACACAAACTCCAACCTCCCATAACGGTATACGGTTTTAAGTAAATTGACACACGAATTCTAGACGAACAAATGGCTTACATTTAATAAGGAGTTATACTATATTTCACTTTTACTTTCATTTCCAGCAAGTCAGCACAGACTGAGAAACGCTGGGGCACCTGATATGTCAGGTACCTTAAGAGGTCCGGTCTTATGGCCTCACCCATCGGAAAGGGAAGAGGTTCCCTAGAAGGGTTGGGTCCCTAGCTTGGGTCCAGAGGACGTAACGTCCACCTAAGAAATGGTCGACTCGGTATTCCCTTCGGGTTCTTATGACCTCACCCATCGGACATGGAAGAGGTCACATAGAAGGATTGGGTCCTTAGTTCGTCTTCCCCAAAGGACGTAACGTCCGCCTACAAATGGTTGACTCGATACTCCCTTATACTATACTAGATTCACACGAAATTAAAAAAAAAGGTAACTCCGTAAAAGTACAAACATAATAGGGATCTTTTTCCTAGGGTCCTTAAAGAGAGGACACAAAAATAGAACGAAGAAGTAACAGGTACTACGGTCGAGTGCAACAGTCAAGTCACTTTGGTATGACCGCCCAATCCTCGTATAATAAGACGGTAAAAAGATCTAGAAAATCACCGTGGAGTCTAGATCCCCGACTAGTGAGGTGTGAACAAACTGGACGGACACTCCAAGTGTCATCAAAAGAGTTGAGACGTTAGTAACTAAAGTTTAAGTGATCACATTAGTACGAAGTAATAGTATAATAGTGTCTTTGACTGACCTCGTTCGGATCATTCTTGGACTATGAACGGAGAGGAAAGTCGTAATAACTACGAGAACTCTCGTAGTCGACCCTGAAAGCACACGTGGTACTATCGTCGTGTCTTTCTCAAATTTTTTAAGAAAAATTGTTTCCATAAGAATGTTTGTCTAGAAGTCCAGAGAACTGGTTCGTCTTCAATCCTTCCACGGGGTATTAGTCGGGGTGTCAAGTACTGGGACATTACGACAGTACTTTCACTCACTGGGTGCCACTTCAAACCGGGTAGTGAGTGGAAACGGACTTAACCAGTGACTAACATGAGTAGAAGTTGGAAATCACGAACCCCGGTCAAACTTAAAGTGACCTCCGAAAAGTCTGGATACACAGGTAGGTAAGGTTTGTCGAGAGGGAATATGTCACTTACATTTGTTTTGTCAAGTCCTGTTTTATCTTGTACTCTGTTTTAAAACGTGTTCATCTGATTGTTTTTCGTTTCGTTCATCGACTTCTTAATACTTGATTACCGTTTTTATGTATAATTCATCATGCGACGTCCGGTTTTAGTTTTCGGATTTAACGGAATATGTTTTTGGATGAACCATGTTTAGGATCTTATTGTCTAAATTGTCACACTCGAGTTCCTTGAATAACCTCGTGGGTAGTAACAACAATGACTGAGTACACTATGCTTTTAGATTCTTGTTTGTTCGACCTGTGTCCGTCGGGTAAGTCATGCGAACAAACAGACTCCCGTAGGAAACCTTACTACGGTCTCCTCCTAGAATTCACCTGTTAGTTTCTTACTCGTTATGGTAAGTTATCGACTTCAATAACTAATGAATTCCTTTGCGATGGGACCAGAGTATAACGGACGGGACTAGTCTCGTCTGATGATCAGAATGTCTCAGAAATCCCTTAAAGTTTCAGGTCTCTAGGTGTTTGAAAGTTTCCGTCCTTACTTAATTAATAGTTGACATTTTCGTCGTAGTCAATTCAATCTGTCAACGACTAACAACCGTAAAAAGACCCACAAGTGACTTCAGAGAGAGAGAAAAAAATTCAATACTGTGAACGTTTCTTCACTTAGTTATTCACCGTGTCGGGTCGACGGATTTCCTATTTTCTAAGTCCCTTTATTCAGACAAACACAATTTCAATCAACTAAACGAGAAACCCTACGACAAATTATTTAATAACTGGGGTTTCAATGGTACAAGGCAGATCGACCCAAGTCTTTGTGTTTAAACTTCTACAGAAAGCAATCTCAGGATTCAAATAAAAATTTATAAAGAGTTTATAATTACATCCAGACCCACCAACCTATTACAGATGCACCTCGACTTATCTTAATGGTGGATTCATTAGGATAAAAATTTACTGAAATGTAATTTTCTTTATTTGGACTGGTCAATGTGTAAATGTCTTTTGTTGAATAAACAGTACTTAATTTACGCGTGATGGTACACCCTATAAGAAATTTCACTTTCCACCAAGTCGAAAATAAATATAGAAAAAAGTACTTTATAGACCATTCTTGACACGTCAAGTGTTTTCAATTCCTCACAAGGTCATGACCTCTCTTCAGATACCTTTACTATTCAAGTGATTCAAATCTTTATTTTATATCCTTGATCATTCACCCTTTCAATCGTTGACTGAAAAAACCATAAAAAATTTAAACCAGAGAAGGTCCCGGGGGATGGGGGGGTGGGGGTGGGGTCAATTCCTTACCTCTTTTTATGTCATTCACTAGGTACATAAATTTCCGTGTTCACTTCCTCTTCAAAAACTTTTCAGTAGGAACCATAATTTGTGCCGTAGGATTCCTCTTTATTTTCCTACCGTATATCATCATCAATCAACGAGTCAGCACAGGCTGGGAAACCGTTGGGGTACCTGACATCGGGACAAGGTCCGAGGATACAGGAACCTTAAGAGGTCCGCTCTTATGACCTCACCTAACGGTGAAGTAAGAGGTCCCATAGCTTGGGTCCAGAGGACGTAACGACCCTCTAAGAAAATGGTAGACTCGATGGTCTACTTATTTTGTGTCCTAAAGAAGGTTCTCATACCTGGTCTTTCTTTCTTGTATATTTCTCCAAATTATGTTTCTTTATACAGTTTCACTCAGGTAAGAATTAACTGACTCTTCATTCTCCGATAGTTATTTTCCGACCAGTGTCTTCGTATAAGTGATTTCATTTACCAATAACCACCCAATTTACACAAGTCTGGTCAGGACCATAACACAATGATATTCATTTCTTGAGGCTGAGAAACGTTGGGGTACCAGACATCGGATGGTCTGAGGAGGCAGGTACCCTAAAAGGTCCGTTCTCACGACCTCACCTAACGGTAAAGGAAGAGGTCCCCTAGAAGGACTGGGTCCTTAGCTTGGACCCAGAGGGAGTAACGTCCGTCTGCGAAATGGTAGACTCCATGGTCCCTTCGTCCATAGTTATTTTCCGACCAGTGTCTTCACATAAGTGATTTCATTTATCAATAACCACCCAATTTACACAAGTCTGGTCAGGACCATAACACAATGATATTCATTTCTTGACAGTAGAGAAGTAACTTCTCCTAAATTTCGGACCAGACCACCGATGAAAACATGGTATCGGTGATCGTTTAAAAAAAAAAAAAGATCTTTACACCCTCGAAACATAAGAGTGCAATAAGGGGTAGGACCTTTGAACGTCTAGAAGAAAGGGAGAGTCATCATTCGATTTTAAAATTTTACTACTCGGAACCATACCCAACAAAGAAACCCCAAAATACAAATAAACTAAAAGGGACAAAGTAGTATGACTTATGAGTCATCTGTAAATAGTCAGACCTGTGAGTGCAAGAACTCTAAATGAAAACTAAGGACTGGCAAAAACCAGAGAAACGGTGGGGTAGGTTTGTGGTGGGAGTTGGAAGAGAGTCTGTGTGTCCGTGTGTTTGAAGTCATTATCTATGAACCAGTCGAAAGAGACGATTGAGTAAATGGTAAATACATAGAGTCTCCGGTCGTTCAAAAAAGACACTTACGAAGTATAATTATCATTCATAAATCATTATCATAGACACCTAGTCTATCGAAGACAATATTCCTGAATTGAGACGGTAATGTTCTGTCGTCGGTGTCTGTTATGTTTACTTATCTACACCGACATAAAGTCACTTCGAAATACACGTTTTTGTCCCTCGACCTAAACAAACGTTTAGGGAGGAGATATGACAAGTAGAAATGGTCTTTCAATCGAGTCAACTCCCCTCCTTAAAATAAACGACAAGTAACCCCTATAGGAACATGAATCATCTGGAGTTGATGAACACTAAGTCCTAATGTTCACCAAGTCTTTTCCTCTATTGTACAAATAGTGACGGCAGAAAATCGGTCATCTTACGGGGAATTACGTCAAAAAGTCAGGAGAGGGGGGATGGGGTCAAAAAGAACTACCTCATAAAATATCATTGACTTATATCATCCTGATTCTTAGTACAGATCTTAAGACGTTAAAGAAAGAAGCCTACAAAATATTTCTCGGGATGGTCATCGTAATAAATGATTCAAACAAATACTTTACGAGGTAGAATCATACCATATCATCAGTAAAATTTATTTACGAACTTACAAAATAAATATATTCTTCGTGTACTTACGTTTCTATAATGAATTCTTAAGAAAGAAAAAAAAAAAAGAATTATTCCATGATCGAAAATGTTCAAACGTGGTACGCACTCATATTCGATCAGCAAGAACCGAGCCCTCCGCAACCTTTTAGACGAGACCATTCTGTAAGAGTGACATGGGTTCGATAAGTGTGAATTCTGTACAAGAAAAAGACAACTCACAATCCAAAACGAATAAAAAAACAATTCCACTTTAGAGTAACTAAAATCTTCATTATACTATAAAAAAGAACATTAAATCTGTTGAAAATCAACATAGACCCATCTAGTATAAGAGAGACCTTGTACCCAAGGTCTGGTCTTATGTCAAACCTGAATTCGGGTCAAACCTGAACTCGTGTATGTTCAGATACAGACAGACGTAAAGTCTCGTTCTATCTTTATTTATAACCAGGTAAAGTAACACTCAACCGAATTTTTTATATTCAAAATACAATATTTTTAATTTATTGATATAAAAATTTTGAAAAAAGTTTCAAATGGAAACTGACAGGGTGGTACAAAAAATATAGTTTTTTATCATTTCATTCTTTCTTCTGTGTTGAACTGTTACCATCCATCCTTCCCCTCTTTGAATCCCCTTTATTGAACCACTTACCAAGTCTCAAATCGTTTCGGGGTGGAGTTCTATCTGACTGGTAGAATGAAACGGTGAACAAACAGTGTATTTGTGGGTCGTGTCTTAAACTGAACGAACCTAGTTTGACTCTTCACACATGTTACCTCATACTTGACACAAAAGTAAACATTTGTATAAGTTTCACTACCTCTCCGTAACACTCACACGTGGATACACACAAGTGGTTTATTAATCGGTGAAAGATTGATTTTAAGTGTAACTTCGGGATTTTGACTTTATCCTTGGTAAATTGTTAAAAATTTATATTCGAGATTTAAATCTGGATGGGTTATTCCTTGTAATACTAATAATTATAAATTTTTTTCGAAAGACTCCATTAAAAGGGTGGTTTATGAATACAAGCTTCCATCAACACCAATAAAAAAAAAATAGTCACCATATTGATGAATACACTTTAATTATAAAAACTTACATGTCTGAACCTAAAAAGAAAAACTCCCTCATATTACCATACAATTAAAAAAAGTCTGACATGTCAAACAAGTTCCTTAAAAACAACTTTTTATACTAGGATGCTATCTTCTAAGAATATCCTTCCATACAATGAAATCTTCCGAAAACGAAAGTTAAAATGACATTTGTATTTAATAACAAAAATCGAATTATTTATAATTTACAACAGATATCTCATATCCTACTCCTCGTCTCAATTAAATATTTTAATCACCCCTCTTGAGTGTAGACTAATAAAGGACCGTAACGTACACATGGTAGAATGTTCTTAGAATTAGTGAGAACGAAATAGAAAGAAAGAACGAGTGTTTCTTAAAATTCAAATGTGACTGGGGGTTCAACATTAAACAATGTTAAACTGAAATCTCAACTCTGTAGGTGAAGTCCACCCATCAAGGTACAAAGAGGGGAGAAAGACGGGTGGTTTCTGACTTACTGAGAGTCCGAGGGACGAAAAATATATTTCTACATTCATGTTTTCAGAGGGATTAAGGATAAATGTTGAGGAACTCTTTTAAGGTGACGAGTATTATCATCTTTTCAAATAACAAGTAAAGACATTGTGCACTGTTATTTTGAATTATACGTCTGTAAAAATTAAATGTTCCCTCTCTTAATGGGCGGTGGAATTTCGTCGGTCGGACCGGGAACGACGCCACGTCTGTGACAAAGGTAAGGAGAAGACACAGGTGTCAGACGGTTTTGATCTTTGGGAAAGACCTGGGGTGGAGACTCCGTCGTAATGAGAAAAAAGACGTAGACATAGAAAAAAAGGATCCTTTACAATCCAAATTTCCCATGTCCCTATATATTAAATAAACTATCGAGAAGAAGGAACGATGGTTTTTAAAACAAGGTTATATCACTTCCCCTACATCAATATTCGTTTTCCTTTCATATAGATTTCATACCGTCTTAACTATTTCTATCAATGAAGACTGTAATAACCTTGACAATGACGTAATTTATTTTTAAAAAACTCGACTAAACTTTAATAAAGGAGACGTCTTAATTCACGACTCACTAAGTGTAACTCTAACCTCGAACATATAGAACATCTATAGAAATATAATTTAACTCTTGAGTACCAAAAATGTGAACCACGTCAAACTCCCAGTCATTTGCAATCAATAGGTCGATAAAAAAAGAGGACAAAGCAATTTCGTACATAATGAACTCTAATCATAGTTTCAACGATATTAGACACAGACAAAATTTATAGTATAATTATAATATGTATAATTTCATCAGAATATATGTCCTTTTTTTTACTTCTAGATGGAATTAAAGGGGGGATCGTTCAACTTCATCTACGTGTCGTCACATACGAACTTTAGAACCTATGACGTCCTTGCCATACATTTCGTGATGGGTTCACATACGTGTCGAACACGTCACAACCGGAATATTTACGACCATATGAATGTCTGTTCGTAATAAATTGTCATTCCGAACGTAATTCAGAATTTCGACAGAAGGAATAGGAGAACTTAATAAAAGAACACACGTACCCAATAAATGACTTCTTTATTCATCTTTTAAACATACTTTTAAAAGTATCGAAGTGATCATGAAAATTTCTTTCAATCCGATATAAAGGTATATAATTTAATACACCCTTTATGGACTCTAAGGAGTCACTGACACACTTCATAAAACTTATCATGGAAAGTAGGAAGTTATATAAATGTCTTGTCGATCTAGACTACCATAGACTTCCACTTCCCTTCTAAATGAGACCTACACACCATAAGTAAGTAGATTACAAACTCATGGACTATACACAGCACCGAACATAAGAATGTGAGTTTTCGAATGTCAGCTCACTTCCTCCTTCACACCCCTTTACCGTGGTACATCCATTGAACGACCACCTGGAGCCTCTCGACCTCGTAACACTCGATCGACACTCATTACCACTAAGCTAAACCCACGGAAGGCATACCACCGAACTTTTCGACGGAAGTTCGTCGCAAACTTCTACCCTGCAAAGGTGAAGTCACGTAAATGACGTGTATTGGGACGAGACCACATATAAAAATTGATTTTGTGAATAAAGAACTTTATGGTTAAAAAGTTTATCGGTGCCTGATGTCAAAATTCTCTACAATGTATTGTGATGATGTAAGAAGAAACTCGAGATTAATATCTGAAACTTTTAACAGTTTAATTGACAGTTTTGTAATAAAAAAAAATTACTAAGAAAGAAAGTTGACATCCTTGTTAAGTGTCGTTACTCCCTAAACATGTACTTTTTACCTGTTCCGAAACGTAATCAAATAAGGTAGTGTCGTGTCAGGTGTAAATTACTAAATGTTCTAGACTCTCTTGTCTAAGAAGCTCAATTTCTGTGCCTACTACATTCGACCGAAGTATTATTGATGTAAAAGAAAGTTTGTGAATAACACCACTATAGGCTAAATTTTCAAACTTAAATTTAGGTTAAATTTGAAGTAGATAAAACTCCTCAAACAAAAAGTTTTCGAAAAAGAAACTTTCGCTTTTTGTATGGAAATTGTGACATATTTTACATTTTTCACTCTTTATGGAAGGAGGACACATTTTATTTTAAATATGGGAAGGACAAAAAAAGGGAAGTATAAAAACTTAGAACACAAACCACCTCTTCCCCCTCTCCACAGCCACCGTTTATAATATCATCTCGTCTACTGCAAGACCATCTAAATTCTCGGAAAAATTATCCTTAGTCTTGTTGTGTACTTGTGTAGAGTTCGTCAATACTGTCTTCCTCGTTCTTTCGGTTGTTTATATAAGTTAAGATTACAATTCATTGTACGGGGAAGGTTCATGTGGTATTACCTCAAATTGGGACATCCTTTGATGTTTTCCTAAAAATTTTAAGGAGCAGTGCGATACATACATTTAAGTAGAACGTAGTCTTAGTGGACATTTCGATCAATTTTGTCTAACGGTCCAGGGTGAGGCTCTCAAAGACTAAGTCATCCAGACCTTATCCCGAGTCTTTAAACGTAAAGATTGTATAAAGGTCTACCATAACCACGACGACCAGACCCGTAGTATGAAAATTCTTCGTGACATGATACATATCAAATTAATATCGTTGATAAAGCTCTCGAACTCTCGTGGACAATCTTTATAGGAGTAAAGGAACGGAAGACTTCGTCCTGCGGAAACCCCCCTGGAATTGTATGAATCCCGAAGGGACCACCGAGTCTGCCATTTCGCAGATAGATGTTACGGCCTCTGAACCCAAGCTAGGGACCCAGCCCTTCTAAGGGACCTCTTCCCTTACCGTTAGGTGAGGTCATGAGAACGGACCTTTTAGGGTACCTGCCTCCTCGAACTACGTCCGATGACAAGCACCCTAACGTTTCTCAACCCATGCTGATTCTCTGAAGGAAAAGAAAGAAATTGTATGAAATCAAATCGTCGAAATCAACCATTTCGACAAATGGTCACAGAGACCATTGATGACATCCAAAAGATAGTCAATGTAATTTGTCCATAAATGATCATATTATGACATATAGACAAGGAATTTTTCGGTGTTTAGAACTAAAAGATCAAACCTAAAAAAGGTTTTGAAGAAATCTCTCGGTTACAGATTTCCTAATTATCCTCAAAATGTCTTATTCCTAATAAAAAGGACATCACAGGTTTTTGTACTAAGTATACCAGATCTACAAATCATTTAATTCTACTAAAATTAAAAACTGAAAATTATATCTGATATACTTTTCGATTTTTAAGATGGAATTTAAAATAGATGGAAGATTTAAAGAGGAAAAAAACACAATATTTTAACTCTTACTGAATAAACTATTTATGAACAATTCTTTGGTCTTTTAGACTTTAAATAAGTACAGGGAACCTCTTTGTGAAATTTTAAAACCTTATACAACTGAAAAATACTTTAAAGGAAAACGTAAAAGAAAAATTTTTCCAAAACACAAAAGAATGATATTCGATATTAATCAAGTAACACTCCTTGAAGGGACCGTCAGGTCACTAATACAGACACGAAGGTGACGGTCCCGTACCGAAGTCAGGGACTAGTCCCTCGATTCTAGGACGTACGACGAGTCCTACGGATTTTATTTTCAGACAAAACTATGTTAAAAGTACCAAAAAGGAGGGAGAAAATATTCATCTAGTATCGATCAAAAGATTTTTTAAATACACTGTTCAAGAATTCAATTAACGATTACGAAAATATAAATTGACAGTCAAAATCGTGTGGAATAATTAAATCACAAAAAGAGACCGTATTTTATTTTTGATTAGGAATACCAACTGAGAATCTTAAAACTAAACTTAAATACATCGTATAAACAAATGAATAAACAAAAATGGGCAAATCCAAGGCTACTAAGACCAACCATTATTCACACTGAACCTTCTACTTTCTCAACATCCTTTCCTTGTTCCAGTTTTAGATCGTGCTGTCACCTTGTTGACACGTAAGAATCTTAGGAGACGTTTTAGTTTTTATTTACAATTACTCCATACCACATTATCTTGAGAACTAAACCTTAAATCGAAAGTCTTAATTACCTTTCATTACTCACACATAATTGTGTCGGGGTTCAATTAATTTATACAATTAATCGTACGATTGTTCATTATTATGATAAACTCGGAGAAAATAATTTGTGACCACCATGTCATCTTAAATGGTATTTTACTTCATTCTAATCTACCTTTTCTTATCCCCACCCCTTCTGTCTAAATTAGGAGTCTACACACTTGTTACCATACATTTTCTACTTCTGTTTAAGTTCTCCTTGAATTTTAATACAACATCTTATTCTTATGTATCTCAGTTTCTTCTCATTTCCTAACAAGAGAGACCTACTACTATTTACAAGACTGATTTGATTCCAAAGACGTCGATGAGTTATAAATGAAATCCCTCTTACTACAATCGGGAGGGTTTTTTATTTGTCTTTTCGTGAACTGTTAATGTTCTTATGGACCGAAATGAGAGCAAGGAATTTACTTGTCTTATAAACGAAAGACCTCTTCTCAATACCTTTCAAGTTAAAAAAGTAACATGAGAAAGTGAACATCAAACCCACCCCCTCGCCAAAGGGACGTTAACTTTTATTTTTTAATTATTTACAAACGTCTAGAAAATACTGGATCACGCTGTTTAATTGTCTTTTTGAGGTCACGGACCCTTCCGGGCGTTTTTCAGCAGTACAGTCGACGAAATTATATGATTTACGTAACATCGAGACTCGGTCCATACAATTAAATAGGAAAGAAGACAAAACAAACAAAGGAGATTAAAAATTGGAGTTGAAATAATTTCCAGTTTTTTCGTTCATATCTCAAAAGACAACATCTTTTGTTTACCAATGCAGAATGCTCAATTATACTATAGGATCATTAACTTTATTAATAAAGTGAATATATACTAGTACTCTTCATTCCATAAGGTGTATTCATAAGATTTACTCAAATAGGTCATATATGAGTGCAGAGTCACTCAGTGACCAAACACGACCGTTGTATCACTACTAGTTTTGGTTAGAAGAGACGAGAGAAGAAACAACGGAATTCGATTATTTCCAGATCACATTTTCAGTCTGTTTGGTAACGTTTTATAATATTTACGACAACCGCCTTATTTACGTCGTACCATGACTATTAATTTTGGGGACTGTAGTACATCGTCTGTTTCATGACGGATATACAATCAACTTAAGAGTCTTGTTAAGACACACCGTCTTAATAATATTAAGGGTATAATGTCTACTCACTTGACTCCGTGTCTTTCTAACAAGTTAGGGATATCAATCACTCATCGTCTCAGTCTTAACTTAGATTACTAGACTCATGTACCGAGTCTTAAACTTGAGACTTGACTAACGGTTTCAGGTATTAATCAGTGATACGACAATACCCATGATAGTTCTCATAAATTAACCCCGTGGTTTGGTCAGTCTACACTTGATACCTAAGTCCCTTTCAGAGTCTCACTCTCGTAGATTCAACTTTAGACTACCTATTCATCTTTAATCTCCCATTTCTCAAGAACCCGTCTCTCTTGGTACCTACGTTAGAAACTCTACTCTGGTGTTTCCTTTTAACTCGTTTGTAGTGATATTGTATCAAAAACTTTTGTCAATATAGTTTACTCAATTATGAAAGTTTCGTCATGGACCGTGCACCATTTGGGAGTAGACAATCGACGACAAACGGTTCATAGTAATTCGGCATAAAAAGATGACATAAGAACGGCAACCCTTGAAACCTGATCGAGACGAAGAAGGGTACAATTTACTGGGACATGTTGGTATCATGAGACTAAGACATCAAAAGATCTCAAAACACGGATGAGAGGTGAATGCTGAATCACGAATCTCTATGTTGAAAAGTAAAAAATATAGGAGAGGAAAGGTTGGTGAACCGGTAAGAATTGTCGTGTGAACACGGACTCGAGTGAGACGGTAGACAGGAAAGGTCAAACGAGGTAAGTCAGACGATTCTAAATCTTTTGAATCCTTTGAGCAAGTCAGACATTTGCTCCCGAATTTCAAGTTTCGTAAACACCTTTAATAAAGTAGTCGGTATAGATATAATTGTAAGACCTCGTTCAGACTAAGGGTCTTTTGGTTATATTTTTCCTTCATAAAAAAAATCGGGTCCGCATACATGTCTTTTAGTAGGTTTCATTTATTTATTTACTGTCTGACTACTTAAGACTAAAATGGGAAAATTCAAATCTATTCTAAAATCACATTATTGTCGGAAAAGACTGTAAAGAGAATTTCATTCATCCTAGACAAAATATCTTAATTTTTAGATATATTGACGGTTGACATCTCTCGGAAGTACTTTATTTAAACGAAATAACTGAAGAGATGTGGTCGAAAAATCGGTGAACGACTTTCTCATCCCTTCTCTTCAGAACCTTTCGAACCAGTCTACACGTAAGACATGAGTGCTACATTAAGATCCTAATATTTGGGACAGTATCCGGTCGGTACAACCATCATAACGACGGACAAACTAAGATCAGTTCAACTGAACTACATTTTAAAATTATACCCCAAAACAAAAACAAAAATCAAAAGGACGAAAATTAGAGACCCTCCATTATGTTTCTTTAAACGCAAATTCATGTAAGTCGAAAGTGAACTCACGGAAAGTCCTTCCGTCGTCTTATACAGATGGGCACGAAACGACACTTAGTATCATGTACCAGTATTACGTTACTACTCCTATCCTTGGACATAATATAAATAAAGACTATGAAATCGTGACAACATAATTATACAGGAAAACTAGAAATCACACGACAAATGTTGGACACAAAAGTTAATTAAAAGAGGAAAACTGTCCAGACTTCTTGACAACGGGTTAAGTTGTCACGGTCGTAAGGTTGAAACAATTTGGATGGTTGTAGAATTTACCTGAAAGACACCACCATGGGACATTCTCCGCCTACTTTTGATGATGTAGTCAAACGTGTAAGATTAGTGAAAGGTCATAGTGTCTCTCTAAAAATGAATATATTATCAGGATCTCATACGTCGACCATTTTGGTCTCCGATGTTAGGTCATAATGACGATTCTCTGTAAAAAGTAGGTGGTTACAACATGTACATACTTTTACCACATGACATATGAAATTGTGTGGGGTATGAAACATAACCTCTCATGTTATTACATTTAGGATTTTCGTGGTGATAAAATCGTATTATTTTCTTTCAGGTTTCTCGAGGATATATCTGATGAGGTCTATTGAAACGAAGAAACTATGAACATCGAATAACATTAAAAAAAATTCTTTAAGTTCCAGTAATAGTAACATAACATGTTTATTCGCGAAACTAATTGTGTCGATATATCAAAAAAATTAAAAATTTTTTGGACACCTCTGTCACTAGAACAGAAATTTTATACTATCAGGAAAGCCATATTACAGAATCTAATTTCTGCAACGGAAATTATAGACAACCCTTCCTTTACAGGTCTGAAAAGTTTAGAAAATAATATACAAAGGAAAAAACAAATGTATCCCTTGTTACAAATATCAACACACATGTCACCCCCAGATGTTGTTCTTCACATATAAAAGTTTGTTAAAAAATTACTAAATTGTTAAAAACATTTAGTAAAAGTCCGAAGACGTCGACATCTAAGAGTGACACTTAGGGGACGAACGAGTACGTATTCACATAAACGTTATGGTTTATATGTCCAAATCATAAAAACGGACAATCACTAACAAAGGGTACACATTGCAAAACCAACTCTACAATTTACCACCTTCTCATGACACCTACACTTACACCCTTCATTAAAATTAGTACACATTAACCAGTGTTCCGGATTCAACGTCATTGATAACGACAAAATAAATTGTTACGGAACAACGAAACATACGTAATTGCAAACCCACATTTCTAACACACAGATAGGTTGTCCCTCGGTGTCATAAATTTAACTGGTTGGATTACAATGTTGATGAAGACTCCACCGGTTTACATTTGATTTTCGGAATTAATTTCACCACGTTAAAACATATTGAATCGTAGTCATCAAGTTATTTAAACCTAACGGTACGTTCCCGAACGTAATATTAATGAACGGTGAACTTACACAAAACACATTACAAATTGTCACGATCAATTTATTTATACCCAAATTGAAGAAAAATTTACACTATCCACGCAAAACGTATCACACCAAAGTATTAAATTGCAAACCCGTTCGGTCTGAGTAAATAATTAATGTCTTTACTACTCTCTTTTTACAGTCCATAAAAAGAATCATAACAAACTTATAGGTGTATTGGTAGAAAACTTAAAAAGGAAACCTTTCTCAAGACATTTAGTTCGTTATAATGAATGCTTGCATACGGAAGACCCATCACAAGTCATCGAGAAACTCCATATCCTCCTTCTTAACTTTTATCAAGTCGTCCACAATGTGAATGTCTAAAAAAAATTGATCTCCTACGTCAATGTGAATACCAGTATTTTCAGAAAATTAGTTCACCTGAGTTCATGATGAAAAATATATTACCCAGAAACAGAGTCTACACGACATTAAAGACAAGAAAAAACTTTAGACATTTACTTAGAATTTGAAAGAGTTTTATAAAAGGTCGGCGACCTCTTATAGTCGTCAATTAATCATTATGGTAGATTAAATCCCTACAGACAATTAGGGAATCTATGAACCATAAACTTACTCTGTAAATCTTCGAAAATAAAATTTTTCTTTCTTTAGAATAAGGAATGGATAAATTGAGCGTCTCAAGGTACATAAATTTTCCAAGTTACATAGATTTCTTTTTTTACAACAAGAGAGTCTTTAGGGTGAATTGGGTGAACAAAACCGTCTTAACAAAAATAAATATCAGCAACCCTCTTTTAATTTAGACTTTTTTCACCGTAACACCTCGTAACTTTAGTGAAGTTAAACAATACAAGACAATATAGAGAAACCAGGAAAACCCCCCGTGGTGGTAATTAAGTCCATGGAATTATTTACAAACAACGGATGGTCGATACACGGTCCGACTTAAGATCCGAGAATTTTTGTCTATTTATCAGTTGTCTATTTGAATTCATTAAAGATATAGACTACTATCTTGTCGTTGGTTCTAGTTGAATCTTGGGACGGGAGGATCTTAAATATGAGGTAAATCCCAAAAAGTCGGAGTCGTGAGATTCACGACACACGATCTATTACTCAAAAGGAGAGTATAATACCCTAAAAATCGTGGTAGAGATCTGAGATGGGTGACTTACATTATGGTGGGGGTTCAACTTTGTTAGTCTTAATAGAGGTCTATAACGGTCCACAGGAATTCAATCTAAGTCCCTTCTCCCTCTCCCCATAACTTCCCGTTCTAACGGGGTCAACTCTTGACAGCTAGACTACCCTTGGTCATGTAATTAATATCTATTCCCAATCCCCATGTCTCACCTGTCAAATGATATCACTTATTCTTGTACCCGAGACCTTGGTATAAAGGACCTAAAGATTAGGGACGAGACGGTGGAGGTCGTACATTCGGACCCATCCAAGGAGTCAACGAAATAGACATTTTGTCTTACAATCATTGTAGATAAAGTATCCGAAATTTCCCCGAAGGGTCCACCACGATCACCATTTTTGGGACGTTGTATTCTCTACGCCCAAGCTAGGGACCCAACCCTTCTAGGGGACCTCTTCCTGTACCGTTGGCTGAGGTCATAAGAATGGACCTCTTTCGGTACCTGTCTCCTCGGACCACCCGGTGTCAGGTACCCAAGTGTCAGCCTGTGTTGACTCCGCTGAATCGTACGCGCGTGTCTCTCTCACTTCATGAACCGGTCACAGTAGGAGGTTCAGTCATAAACACAACAAAGAATAAAACGTAGAACGATTGTCTTTATCCCGACCCCAAACCGTTTACGTGGTAAACAGAGGGTATGTTTTATTGACGTCGAATCCTTACGTTTAGTACCTGAAAAGACCACGAATTTACCACACATCGCCTCCCCGCCCCAATGATTTTATTCAGTTTTTTAAACTCAAGAAAAAGTACAGGGGTTCCTATGAACCTCTTTCCAAATTCAAAAATCTCTTTTGTCACCATAAAGTGAAATAAGACTTTTCACATTTTTGGGACAAAATTGAAAGTACAACTAAGTCAAGAAAAAGAATTTACATATCAGAAATGGTGTACACCTATAATACTCATCCTTCAAAATTTCAGAGATAAATACTTTTACAAAGGAAAAAATTTCAGTAGAGTAGAAATCTACACCCCGTCGTTTGAATCTTAGTCATGAAAAATGACGTTGTAAAAAATAAGATCAAATAGACAAAAGTAACTTAAATTAGGAGTAGATAATAAGACGGAGAAATTTTAGTACTTCACATCTCAAACAATCATAAAATATTAATTATGAGGATACTGGAACAGAACCTTTGGTCACAAACGTCAAAATAGAGAGTTTGATTGTTACTCGGAATTTAACACTGAATATTCTGAGTTTTTTAAAATTAGATAAGACATTAAACAATGTCACGTAGGTATGTAGACCATAAAATACTGACGTACTCTCTTCACTTTATCTAACTTTTATCTTGATTTGAAGACAAGGAAATTGACTGGTAATTTTCTTCTTACATACTCAGGAACAATACTATAACTACTATTAACAGTTTTGAGATTTGAACAATTACCTTGTCGATTCAAACATCCGAATTGTAATCAAATAGAAACTTTCCATCTTTATTTTATGATGATTTATCCAGTCAAAAGATTCACGACGTCTTCGTAAGGTATACAACGTGTATGAGACTTGAACCAGGGAATTGTGGGAAACCCAGTGAATATCTAATGACTGGAATGTTTACTAAACAAAAAAGGTTTTAATCCCGATAGATGCGTTTAAAACATAGTTTTCGTAGTTGTTTGTGTAAACCATATAAATGATACAAGGTTCGTGCCAAATGATACGATCGCACCTATCTCGTCCCTACAAGACGGGAGTGTCTCGGATCTAAGACGACCCCCTCTCTCTCAGTAGTTTACTCGTTTCCAGTCAACCATTAGACAATTTGATAGAGTCTTGAAAGTAAACCCTGTTAACTTACTAAATCCTTTCATATCATAGTAAATTATACATATTTCCAAAATAATAAATAACCGTCTTAACAGACTTTCCCATACCTTAAAAATGACAAGAAAACAACACAATGTTTTGTCATTTGGACTAAAAAGTGGAATGTTTTCGTCCAATTTGAATCAAATTGGACTAGAAGGAATACGTTACAGAAGTTACGTTTTAATAGGTATAAATCACAAAACTCAGTCTTGTGTCCAAAAAAAGGACTTTTGATTTATTACGTCTAAGATGTTTTAAACTTATACTTATTACATAAGTCAATGGAGTTTTCCAATGTCCTCAAAAGTTTTCGGAAGTCACAAAAACAGTAGACAGTAATAATAAGTAAGTTTAAAGATAAATATCACACAATAATACAGGGGACCCTCTTGATTCAAGTATTCCCCTTTAAGACAATGACAGTTTGAAGACTTATTCTTTCCATGACACGAATCTCCTCTCACCTCATCGTTTTTCATTTACTCTCTTATTTGGGTCAGGGACAACGGTTCCAAGAATTACAAAGTCACCACCCCTTCCGGTCAGTCTTATTCGTTTTTAGGTCATGGAGTGAAGATTGGTGTCTCAAGTACGAGATAATAGGTATGATTAGGTTCACTGATTGTCATTTTTTTTTTAACATAAAACGAAATTTTACATACCTGACAACTAAATATAAAGAGAAAATAAGTCCAGTCACAATCTAAGAGTCTCGTCTAGTTGGTCACTACCTTTTGATCTGTCTTTATTCACAGAAATGTATGACCTTTACCCTCTCTATTTCATCCACGTCATGTCTTACCCATCAATGATCTCTCGGCGAGACGACAAGATTTACCCTCATTTCCTTTCGTCACATAAAAAAAAGTTTGAATTAACTTCCTTTTAGTGGAGTGTCATAATTATAACACAACCGGAAACGGTATATAGTTGTACTCAGTCGGTATCCACATATACAGGAGAGGGAAAAATTACAGGGAGGGTACAGAATGGGGAAATCCAAAACTCTCAGGACCAAACTTAGGGACTCAGTATATCGTCTCAGAGTAACCAATAGACAAAATGTGTACCACCATATATAGGAAGGTAATGACAGAAGTAAGTCGGGTGGGAAGGCGATCGAGTACAGGTATTCAGACAAGAGATACAGACGTAACGGTAAAAACGGGACATTTATCCAAGTGGTCATGGTAGAAAGGTCTAAGATATATATATGTAATTATGTGTTATAAACAAAAAGAGTAAGACTGAGTCAAGTCAAGTCAGTGAGTCAGCACAGACTGAGAAACACTGGGGTACCTGACGTCGTGCGTTCCGGAGGGACACGTAGTGGTTGAGGGTCTCAAATAAGTTCGAGTACAGGTAACTCAGCCACTACGGTGGGTTGGTAGAGTAGGAGACAGCAGGGGAAGAGAAGGGCGGAAGTCAGAACGGGACGTAGTCCCGGACTTACTCAGTCAAGAAGTGTAATCTACCGGTTGTATAACCTCAAAGGCGAAGTCGTATTCAGGAAGGTTACTTATAAGTCCTGACTGAAGGAAATACTAACTGACCAACCTAGAGGAACGTCAGGAACCCTGAGAGTTCTCAGAAGAGGTTGTGGTGTCAAGTTTTCGTAGCCAAGAAACCACGAGTCAAAAGGGACATCAGTTTGAGAGTGCAGGTATGTACTGGTGACCTTTTTGGTATCGGAACTGATCTGCCTGGAAACAACCGTTTCATTACAGAGACGAAAAATTATACGACAGATCCAACCAGTATTGAAAAGAAGGTTCCTCGTTCGCAGAATTAAAGTACCGACGTCACTGGTAGACGTCACTAAAACCTCGGGTCCTTTTATTTCACAGTGAAAACGGTCACGAAGGGGTACATAAACGGTACTTCACTACCCTAGTCTACGGTACTAGAATCAAAGGACTTACAACTGAAAATTCGGTTGAAAAAGTGAGAGAAAGTGAAAGTTGTTCTCTGAGCAATCAAGAAGAAGTGAAAAGACAGTATTCCCACCATAGTAGACGTAAAGACTCCAATAATTATAAAGAACGTCTTAAGAACTAAGGTCGAACACGAAGTAGGTCGGGTCGCAAAGAGTACTACATGAGACGTATATTCAATTTATTCGTACCACTGTTGTATGTCGGAACTGTATGAGGAAAGGGTTAAACCTTGGTCAGACAACAAAGTACAGGTCAAGATTGACAATGAAGCACTGGACGTATGTCCAAAGAGTCCTCCGTCCAGTCCAGTAGACCATCAGGGTAGAGAACTTCTTAAAAGGTGTCAAACAACAGGTGTGTCAGTTTCCGAAACCGTATCAGTCATTCAATCTTCATTTATAAAAAGACCTCGGGAGAAAAAGCTACTCGGTCGCCTATAACCGTTAAACTAGAGACCAAGGAGACGGAAAAGAATTAGGTCGAACTTGTAGTCCCTCAAGTGCCAAGTGCATGACAACTTCGGACCGAGCCTCCTTAAAATTCATAATAAAATGATTGAACACTCTACTCACGTTAACACACCATCAAACTCGTAAGAAACCGTAACGGAAAGAAACTCCAACCTTACTTTTGACTGGAAACGCCAGGACACCGGTGACGACTCAAAAGGTTTAAACGACCGTAAAACTCACGTCGTGAACGTGTCGTAGTAGAAAATCCTAAACTTTATCGAGTTGACTTTAAGGTAGTGGAGGTGATCGAAACATCATTACAAAAGGTTTCGGGTGAACTGAAACATAAGGTTCTACAGACCGAGATCCACTCACTAGTGTGGTAACACTAATAGACCCAGTACTTCTAGAAAAAAATACCAAGAAGACACATAAGAACGGTGGAGAAGTATTATAGGAGACGAAGACAATCCAGGTATGGCAAAGACAGGAAATAACACGGACAGAAACGTACTTCTCAAGGACACCATAGAGATTAAAAGAACTTCTCTAGAGATCTCAAAGGGTAAGATAACAAAAGGAAATAAAGAAACGTAACTAGTGACTCCTTCCGAAAGAATAGAAGGAACGACAAGAAACCTTGAGACGAAAGTTTACCCATATAGAAAGGAGAAGAGGAAACGGAAAGTGAAGAGAGAGAAGAGTCGGTAAACATTCCGGAGGAGTCTGTTGGTAACACCGAAAAACGTAAAGACAAAAACCCCTACCAGAGGACATGTTACAGTACTTGGAGGTAGGTATCAAGAAGTCTATGAGATAGTTTAGATTAGGGAACTTAGATAAACAGTGAAGGTGACATATTAGTATTTCCTAAACTAAATGCAGTATTGTTACTAGATCACCAAAAAGGCATGAAAGAAGTCAAATTCAGACTTAAACCGTTATTCCTCAAGTATTAGACTCGGTGTCAGTCGAGGACCAGAACGAAAACGACTGACATATCTCGACGAGGTAGAAACCCACGTTTCCTATATTAGTTAGAATAAAACCATAACTAGTAGATCACTACAGGTACACATCTTAGAAGAAAACACAACATCCTTCTCCCACAAACGATACTGGTCACGCAAGAGAACCGTTTTGACATAATCGGAAACGGAACGAAATAAGATATGAGGTTCCGGTTTAAACGGACAATGAGGTCCATAAAGAATTGAGGGATGAAAACGTAAGGTCAGGGAATATCACTTTTCCTGTAGTAGAACCCCACAATCAAGATCTTCCAGAACATCCAGAAGTATCTTGGTAAGTCAAAGAAGTCGTAATGACGAGTCCCGTATCTGAACCTAAAGACACTATCACTTACCAAACGGAACATTTGCTTGTCTCTAGAAAGAGAGCAAAAACTCTAACGTAGGTTCATGACGTAAAGTCTGAGACCAACTGACACTACCGATGAGGTAAAGAAGATTCCCTAAGAACGGGTGTCATCATCTATATTACCAGTAGATTCAATTTAAGTGGGTAAGGTCAGATAAAATCAAGTGACTAACGATTTTAAACGGTAGAGGACAAACTAGTGAAGGTTAAAAGGAACTAAGTACCTGAATTGTAAGGTCCAAGGATACGTTATAACGAGAAAGACTGACTGAAGTGAGATATTACCTAAGACCCAAGTAGGCACAGTAATCTTGACTGAGTACCTAAGGAAAAATTACCGACTCATTATAAGGTGACACATATACATGATGTCAAGGAAATAGACAGACACACTATTACCTGTAGATCCAATTTCTTGTTCAAAACTGTCGACACACTTTCTATCGAGTCCTTCACACTACAATCTCGACCTCGGTTGGGTGGGTCACACATACGACGAACTTAGACATTCGTACTTCACTAACCGACCTCGACACCACTCTTTCCCTCGCGTTTTTCAAATATTTTCCTTATTAACCTCTTAACCAATCACCGAATCCACACCCCCGACTTCCTGTCTGTCTGTATCACCTAATATAATCGGTTAAACCTCCTCTACTTGTAGTTACCACTATTTTATGTCTTCGGTCGTTCCTTAAAGACAAAAATCACGTACTCATTTCTTGAAAAACCATACTGTTTCAAATTCACTCTACAAAAATTAATTTCTCATAGAATACTCCTCTCTACTAAAATTGTCTGAAACTTCAGTAACCACATGTTCTCCGTTGACTTTGGTATCACTTACTTTAATATTCCTAATTCATATCTCTTTATGTTCTTTTGGACCAGATTTACCCCACCCCTTCTCTTCCTAACCTCTCGTTTCCTAACGAGAATTTTTCTATTCCCGTCTCTTCCGTCGTTTATCGGAAGATATCGGTCTCTTATGTCGTAGAAGCTACCGTTTTATCATTCTGACACTGGGGTGAAAAACAGAACCGTGACAAGTCAAGTCAGTGAGTCAACACACTGAGAAACGTTGGGGTACTTGGCGTCGTGTGGTCCGGAGGGATAGGTAGTGGTTGATACCCTCAGGTGGGTTTGGGTACGGGTAACTCAACCACTACGGTAGGTTGGTAGAGTAGGAGACAGTAGGGGAAGAGGAGGACGGGAGTTAGAAAGGGTCGTAGTCCCAGAAAAGTTTACTCAGGCGAGAAACGTAGTCCACCGGTTTCATAACCCTCAAAGTCGAAGTTGTAGTCAAGAAGGTCACTTGTGGGTCCTGACTAGAGGAAATCCTACCTGACCAACCTAGAGAAACGTTAGGTCCCCTGAGAATTCTCAGAAGAGGTCGTGGTGTCAAGTCTTCGTAGTTAAGAAGTCGCGAGTCGAAAGAAATATCAGGTTGAGAGTGTAAGTATCTGGTCGTCATTAAGTAAGAGATCTACATAGTATTAAATATAAACAGAGAAGTATATGATGAACCACCCCTTAATCGATGACGAGATTCCTTTACTATCCTATCAAAACCTTTATGGTAGAAGAAGAATCATAGTCCAGGTACATACAGACGTCGTCGATGTCCGCGTGAAGTCTCAATAACCGTCCAAATTAAGTCTGGTAACGTTATTTCACTTATAACGTCATTACCTTCAGTTGTTCACAAAAACCAAAGGGTTACGTACATTTTTAACATGACATGACATCACATGATTCACATGTTATTGCATAGAATTCCTTTTTTTGATGTTTGGAGTAAAATTTCATGAAATAATGATTTTCTACAATTAGTAGTAAGTTCGGAAGAAGCATAGGATTAGAAAACCCACCACCCCTCAGAACGGAGCCACAATTACCGACGACTACCTAGTCCCCTCATGAGAGACTTTCGATCTTGCCGACACCGTCAAAGAATTTTATTCCGTTGTCACTCCAAACGGTGTACCCAGTCGAGAAGGGAAGTACTTGTTGAATAGACATCGTACGTCACGACAAACCATCATAAATTGGGTGTCCTCTCAAAGAAAGTTTTAACCTTAGTCAGCAGAGTTTGGGACGACGACGTAATAGATCATTCAAATGTATTATATGATTTAGGAAACAACGGTAAAGTCGTAAAAGTGTCGTAGAATTGGTCCTTATCTAAGGTAAAGTTCTTTGGTGAGACAACTAGGTATTATTCACCGAGGAGTAGGTAGACTTCAAAATCACACTCTAACGTTGTCAAGACAGTCCAGAAGTCCGAGACGCAGATCAATCACGTGCAAGAAAGCGATGAAGGTGGTGTGGACGTGAATGAAGCAGATGACTTTGGAACTTGGGGAGTTTCAGGAGGTACTCTCGACCTCAGTCGAAGAAGGTTCAAGGATAACAACTATAAAACTGGAGAAAGACTTAATCTTTATAAGAACCCAAAAAAAAGGGTAATACTAAATAATATCCTATAACTTATATTAACGGATACGATATCGTATTCTGGAACAACAAATAGGTAAGATATATATTATCTAACGTAGAAGATCAGGGTCTGAGGGTTAAGTTGGGAGGAGTTGGAGGGATGGGGAACCGTTGATGTTTAGACAAGAGACACTTAAAAGACAAAGTCTTTATTCAAGTAGACACAGTATACAATCTAAAGGTTACATTCACTATAGTATACCATAAACAGAAAGACTAAAGTGGATCATACAATTAGAGCTCCAGGTAAGTACAACGACGTTTACCGTGACAAGGTAGGACACACACACACACACACACACACACACACATGTGTGGTGTAAAAATAGGTAAGACAGTCACCTGTAAATCCAACGAAGGTACAGAATCGATGACATTTATCACGACGAGACTTGTATCCCCATGTACATAGAAAAGGTTAATAACAAAACAGATACATACACGGGTCCTCACCCTAACGACCTAGTATACCCGTTAAGATACAAAAAATTCCTTGGAGGTAGATCAAAAGGTATCACCGACGTGGTTAAATGTAAGGGTGGTTTCATGGTCTTACAAAGGAAAAGAAATGTGGGAGAGGTCGTAAACAATAAACATCTGAAAAATTACTACCGGTAAGCTTAATCCACATAAGAATTATAGATCTTTCCACTTAAGAAATGTCTTCTAAAAGTTTAATTAAACGGGTGTAGGTAGTTTCTTTAGTGATAGACACCGTCAATATCGGAATGTTTTACATCAACAAATCATTTTCAACTTTCAGTTTTAATGGAGAACTAGGTACCCGACATTATGTCTATGACACAATCATCCGTACTTTTGTTGTATTTAGTGGAACATATAGAGGTAGTCTCGAGGACCTACTGGTCCACGTAACAGTCACTCGTCATGACTTAAACTTTATTAGAAAATAACACTTGTCATCTAGAGTTGTCACCCGACTTTTAGAGTCATTTGACACAACATTCGTCCACACGACAGTAGGTCCGAAATTAAAAGATAAATATCACGTATCAGTATCATCACTCACTTACTTCAACGAGTCAACACAGACTGAGAAACGCTGAGGTACCTGACGTCGGATGGTCCAAGGAGACAGGTACCCTAAAAGGTCCGTTCTTACGACCTCACCCAATGGTAAAGGAAGGGGTTCTATAGAAGGGTTGTGTCCCTAACTTGGGTCCAGAGGACGTAACATCCGTCTACGAAATGGCAGACTCGGTGGTCCCTTCAGGTGATTTAATACGATTGAGTATCATCTAAATCGTATTAAGAATTCCCGGGACCCTAAAAGTCTTACCGTTTACTCGTAACCGAAGTAGAATTTCAACGATCAGTACAATCTGGGATTGTTCTTTCAGTCGGACAGGAAGTTTCGAAACCTCAGTTCGTAACTGAAGAGAGATCTATACTTTCACGATCTACCGTAGAAGATTATCTTCTGACAAAACAGAGTAGTTATTAGATAACAAATCACATCGGTGGAAGTAATTAATAGAATCGATCTAGAAGACCCATTAAACGACGTCCAAGATGTAATCGTGAACGACGCAGTGGAACGTGAAATACAATACGTCCGCCGAAGACTTTAGAGTCCTTGGTTGAACACGGTCGAAAGCAAGACGTCAAAGGGGTGGAGAGTTGGACGTATCTTAACTTGTCTCCCGAAACGACACCTAATCTAAAACCGAGTTCCCTTACAATACCGACCAAATCATCAAGGTGACATCAAAGTGACGTTGAAAAAGGTATCGTCGTCATTTCTCATCGTGAAAATTAAAGGAAGTCATTGAAAAGGAATCTGAGTGTTATCCCGACTGACCATGTTCTCCGAAACCTGTACGAAGAGAGTGATTAAAATTAGTAAAGACCGAAGAATAAAGTCAATTTGCGAATCTCTGGTAACATCCCAATAATTGACCGGATTAAAGTTATGAGAACACATAGTTTTATTCCTTCGGACTCCTCTCCCATCTTCTGTCCTTATCGGTTAGTCACCTTGTCTTTTGGTACGTGTTTCAAACTCCGGTATATGTCCGTAGGGTTTGTCATTGTTATGATTGTAGTCTCTAGTGACATCGTTTATGTTATTATTACCTTGTCAAATTTATAATGTTCTTAATAGTCTTACACTGCCGTTCGTTTTATACTCGTTTACGACGACCTTTTTTACCACGGTAATCAATGACCTATGTCCCAACGGTCTTTCTCAAACATTCTTTACGACATGGACGTTTTAACGTTGTTTCACTCCGTACATATTTCAGACAAAGTCTTGGTCACAACTGTCGACATGGTTCAGGTGTTCCGTAGAAAGTTTATACATAGTAACTTTATAAAGAGGAAAGGTTACTATGTTTGTAAAAACAAGGAGAATTACAATGGTTCAGGTTCGAACGAGACGAGTGACGAGTCGTCTGGTTACTCTCGCTCTCGACTTTACAGTTCTGTTTCTTATGTTGAAATAAGTTTGACTGAAGAGTCAGTCATTCAGTTGACTGACTCTTCTACCGTCTGATTACCCAGTTGGTAGAATGAACCCAGACCTACGGTCCAAAGAAAATACCTAGTCTCTTCTCCTTCGTTTCATTTTTCCGGTAATTAGAACGTCTATAGAAGATCTTACCGCTCGGAGGACGTCCCTTAGACAAATGAAGAAAGGACGGTAGATGTCCACCTGTCCCAAGACTTGTTTTCGTGATATCAACTTTCCATTCCCCGTCTTAAGAGACTCCGTCTGGAAATACATACTAATATTATTGTTTTTGTTGTCTTTTGTTCAGTTTATCAAATTTGTACCTCAGTCTTAACTGAAGAACGTTGTAATAAAAAAAATTACACTGTCGAACTACGAAATGGGGCATTTTTACATAATCCTACCATTTAATGACAATTGACCCAAGAGTAATAAAAATGTTGTACAAAGAATTCTAGAAGATTTTTCTATGATAACAGGATCGATCCGTGATATATAATCAAGGATCCCGATGACATTGTTTAATGATGTTTAAACCACTGAGTCTTGTCTTTGAAATCCTCCCAAGATTTCCGGCTTTCAGGTTTTAGTTTCACAACCGTTCGGAGCGAGGGAGATCATCGAGGTTCTCTCTTTAGCAAGGAAGGACGGGTATAAGGAGCCGTACTCCGGAACTAGAGAGGTTTGACGGAGAAAGAGGTATATAGACATACACAGAATGGAGAGAAAATTTCTATGAACACAACCGTAAGTCCTGGGTGGAGTTATTAGGTCGTATTAGAGTTCTAGGATTTAGTGTGGACGTTTCTGGGAAAAAAAAGTTTATTTCTATTTTAAGTGTTCAAACCCCTAATCCTGTACTTGTATGGAAACCTTCGGTAATAGGTGGATGGTGTGTCACAAAATAACTAAAACGTTACTGTTTCTGGTCGTATCCAGATGAGATCCTATTAAGTTTTACACGACTTAACTCAGTTGTCTGGGTTCCCAGAGCTCTCTAGGATGGATGTTTTCGAAGTCTTAATTTCGATGAGACGTCTCTAGGAAGATTCCCTTTGGACCTCTCAGTCATCTCTGGAAGTCCTTAATTATTCTCCAGGTCAGACCCGATAAAGGTGTTAAGATCTTGGTTACCTCATTTAAGACAATTGGTAATAGGGACTTAATGAAATAATGAATAATGACTTAATGGAAGGTGAACCCAATCGTGTGTAGGACAGATACGTTGTATAAAATATAATAAGTAACTAGTTACTACTGTCTTTGAAGGGGGAAGATGACTGAATCTAAATCCTCACTATATTTATCTTTTGAAATAAAAACGACGAAAAGTAAAGGTCTGTGTTGTTTTTCCTAAAAGGGAGGTGGAGTAGGAGAGTGGAAATTAGTCTGAACTTACTAAGCATAATCTTCTTTTACTCACGAAGACTTTGGTCACAGTACTAAATCTTCCAAAATAAGTTGAGGGTGTGACTTAACTTACCAAACAAATGAGGGAAACAAAAATCTTTATTCTTATTACCTACCCGTGTTCTTAATTTACCATTTTTAAGTAAACCAACCTCATTTGATGTAACTTGTAAGTTCGTTTCATCCCTAATTAAGTCAGGTCACCCCAAACCCCAAAATATAAACAATCCTGTATGACGTAATCCAAAGACGTCTCAAAGAGTTTTTACTTAAACCTGGAAGAGGTCTATCCGAAATAGACAAATAATAAAGACCATTGATAAACTCCATTACCATTTTCCTCTCTCATTGGTAGACATCCTAAATGTGCAAATTCTATGTTCGAATCTCAAGGGTCTTCAACCAAGTTAGTAAGAGATGGTCTTGATAACACCTTTTACAAGAACAAAGTAAGTAAATAAGGAAACCCAGAAGTTTGAAGTGACTTCATAGAACCTAGTACGTTCTACTACAATCGGTGGTGGTACGGTGGGTTACCACAGTATCTCCTACCGTGGCGTCTTCTCTCCGTGGGTCGTACAGAGGGGAGTAGGAAGGTGAGACTTGGTCATGTCCTATAAGACTACCAGTCCCGAAGGAGGGGAACAGTCCTACACCGATTACGACCTATGTCTTAATTACTAAAACAACAGGACCCGAGGGACGTCCCTCCCATTTCTCCTGTCTAGAGTCCTACAGTAGGTTTATCCTTTCTTCATTTTACAGTTTGGCACAGTTGGGACCTGTCACTTCTGTTAAGTGTCACGGTGGAGGGACGGTCAACAGACGACCTCCTATAGTTGTCGCGTAGAGGGGTTCCGATAACGTAGTATTCCCTCCTGAAAAAAAGAATCGAGTGAGTGAACACTTTGAGTGACTCTCCTCGTCATCATCAGTTTTAACCGAGTTGACGAGAGAGAGTGAAACTTCTTCTATTGTTTAAGATCCTTCGGTATCTAAAACACTGTCCAGAGGAACTGGACGTGTGTTATTTGAGTTTTTGTGGGGTACTCAATTTTATATAAGTTATAGATCGTAATTTGGATCAAACATTGAATAGAAAAGCTTTCCTTCTATTGACACTTCACCATTACAAAGGACTCTATCAATATTTTTAATACATGATTAAATTTAAAAATAAATAAGTCAAGTCAGCGAGTCAGCACAGGATTAGAAACACTGGAGCACTTAGTGTCGTGTGGTCCGGAGGGACAGGTAGTGGTTGAGGGCCTCAAGTGACTCTGTGTGTAGGTATCTCAGTCACTACGGTAGGTCGGTAGAGTAGGAGACAGTAGGGGAAGAAGAGGACGGGCGTTAGGGAGGGTCGTAGTCTCAGAAAAGGTTACTCAGTTGAGAAACGTACTCCACCGGTCTCATGACCTCAAAGTCGAAATTGTAGTAAAGAAGGTTTCTTTAAAATAAATAATGTATTATTGTTAGATACTTAGTAAAGGTTTGTATCTGATAAAGAGACGAGAGAACGACAGTAACATAGTACTACTTTCTTAGTGTTTATTTTCGAATGCTTTCAATAGTTCCGAGGGGTTTTGGTTAATTTTACCTCTTAATACAAGAGTACTACAAGGGTACTCTTTTGACTCTAACTTCTTGAGTATTTGAGAACTATCAACTCTTCATTATTGTTATAATTAATAAAGAACCTGGGGAATGATACACGGTGGGTGACGAGATTCGTTAAAGTCCACAAATAGAATAAATCGAAAATCTTGTTACGATATTTTACGACATTTTATAATCACAAGGGATCATCACGAATACCTACGGAACAGTTATCTGACTTTGTAATCTTTGTGATCTTTTACTTTAATAATATTTACTTATGGGATTTTCGAGTTTTTCACATAATCTTAATAAGCCCTTGACTCCCTTCATCCCGAAGGGAACACCGGGTCGAGCATCTCTTAGACGGACGTTACGTTCTCTGGACCCAAGCTAGGACCCCAACCCTTCTAGGGAACCTCTTCCCTTTCCGATAGGAGAAGTCATAAGACCGGACCTCTTAAGGTACCTGACATATCAGGTACCCCATTGTTTCTCAACCTGTGTTGACTCGCTGAAAGCGAATCCTTTCATTGACTTATGTCTTATTTATACGGTTTTTAGTTATCAAAAAAAAGACAAAAGTGGTATTCATGAATCCTCAACTTTCACTTTCACTTCAACGAGTCAACATAGGCTGAGAGACACTGGGGTGTCTGACATCGGACGGTCCAAGGAGACAGGTACCCTAAAAGGTCCGTTCTTATGACCTCACCCAACGACAAAGGAAGAGGTCCCCTAGAAGGGTTGGGTCCCTAGTTTGGACCCAGAGGGCTTAACGTCCGTCTGAGAAATGGCAGACTCGGTGGTCCCTTAGGGATATACTCCCATTTAAAATATTGTTTTTAATATTTACAGAGTTCCTTATTTCGTTTGTCCTTTCTCAATATATTTTCAGAATAACTCCGAAGGGACCACCGAGTCACCATCTCTTAGACGGTCACGTCCTCTGTGTCCAAGGTAAGGGACTAGACCCTACCAAGGTGTACGACGTCTCGTTGACTCGACCACATGGCGTTGATGTCTTGGACACGAGGCCTCGGGTCCTCGACGTCGAGGACTCGGGTACACGGTGTTGACGACTTCGGGCCCGTGGATCTCGAGCACGAGGTGTTCTCTTTGGCGGTGTTACTCCTGGCAGTGGACCGTCGACCTCTCACCGGGGGGGAGGGGTGTTGATCTCTTTTCGGGCACGTCGTTTCTATGTCGTGTCGGTTTTCCTTTAATTTTTGAAAAATTTTTTATTCAGAATAATTTTTCTTGTATTTAGTATTTAGATTTGTTTAAGAAATAAGAACTTACCCCTCTGTCGTAGTATTTTAAAGGGGTATTATTGTAAAATTACATTATGTTAAGATTAAACTTAAAGTTGCCCACTTCATAACTTTAACTGGATTTACTAGAATTTCAAGTTCACTTTCCTCTTTATTGGAATTAACCATCTCAACTTAACTTAGGTGTTCATCGAAGATCATATGTTGCTCAATGAGATACTGTTTTAAAATAAAACTATTCTTACATTGAACCTTTTACGATTGTGTTGATCGACAGGTAACCTTCTTTTACTTTCACGTTGGGGAAATAGTGTGTTTTTCGTTTAAGGTCTATATAATTTAAAATTTTTAATTCATATTTCATTTTGTTTCGATTCTCTGACCTTCATATCAGACCTCTATTCCCTCTTGAAGAATCGTTTAAATTCTTTGAGTTTTCGATGAAATTTACTTTTATAAAGTATGTAAATTTAATTACTTTAATTAAATATTCAAATTTTAAACCGTTTTATATAATGTTTCAGTTAACTAAACCCTTCCATGTTGTTTTATATATCAACAACGACGACGAGGACGATTCAGTGAAGTCAGTAACGGTTGAGACGCTGGGGTATCTACCGTCGGGTGGTCCGAGGGGGCAGGGACCCTAAGAGGTCCGTTCTTGTGACCTCGTCCAACGGTAAAGGAAGAGGTTACGTACTTTCACTTCAACGAGTCAACACAGGTTGAGAATCGCTGGGGTACCTGACGTCGGGTGGTCCGAGGAGGTAGGTACCCTAAAAGGTCCCTTCTCATGACCTCTCCCCACGGTAGCGGAAGAGGCATATATATCAACAATTATAGATATTTTATGTTTTCCAAGAATTACTTCTTCTTTGTTAGGTTTTCTTTTTACCCACTTTCTACAATCATCCGTCAAGTCTCCTTTCGTTTAAGTTTACCGGTATTTGTATTTTTCAACGAGTTTCATTGATCATCGGTCTCTTCACGTTTTGGTACATGGTTTCTTGGGGTTTGTGTCCGTTTTAAACTTTTCCTCTATTGTTGTTAGACTCTTCCTTCCACTCTCCCGTTCTTTCCTCAGTATATACCGACTACCTTTACACGGAACATCTCTAAAACCATTCGTTTTTAGAATTAAACGACAGACGATAATAGACAATTTTCAGTTTGATCTGTATAAACTGAGTCGTTAGGATAAGGACTATTCATGTGGTTTCTGTGTGTGTATATGTTCCGACTATGTTACATCATCTTTTTTGTCTTGGTCCCACTTACTAGTAGTTTTCACTCATTTAATACTACGTAAGTATTATATCTTATAATACGTAGGTAATTTTTACTTACACTACAAACTACCAACTGAATCTCCCTAAAGAGACTCCATATCTTTCACTTGTTTCATTTTACGTCCCTTACGAACACCCCCCACGCACACACACACACACACACATACATAATGTACTCGGACCTTTTCCATGACTTTTAATGGAAGGTCCAACAATTGTACCAATATTTCCTCTCCTTCCAATTCCTTCAATTTCGATCCCTCTACACTCATATATTCCCTTCTTTTCGTTTTTGTATGGATACCCTTTTGTTTAGTCCTAGTGTTTCTGTCTCTTAAGGAGTAACAGTCATTATGTATTTATTCAAAGACCTTATATTTTCGATAGACTTATAGTAATGACTTACATTTTGTAGTTACAGTTGTACACCCTCTCTTGTACGTTATTATTTTTAATAACAGGATCGTCAACATTATACCTACTGAATTTAATAAGGAAAAGGGGACTTGTAAGAATACGATGGAGATTCATTTCTATTTAAAAATTTTTACATTCACTTCAGTATTAAAATGCTTCGATTCAGTCCTTTTTTTTTCAGTAACAAGTTTTTCGGTTTCCTCAAATCAAAAGAAGATAATGAACTATAAGTCGGAAGAATGTGTCGACTTCTTAAAGTCAACTAGAACACTTCCTGTTTCTTCGTCTTCCTGAGGGGATCCTACCGTCCGTCAAAGGATTTCTTAATTTGAGTTAGTAAATTTCTAACGTTTATCCTTTGGTCCTACCTAAGCCTTCGTGTCTGCATGGATTACGGGAAAACACCGTGTCTGAGGTCGAAGGATTGCTTAAAGTTCCCGTCTGGCTGTGTCGAAAGAGAACCGTAATATAGGGTGACGGTCATGAATGTAATATAGTAAAATCCGAAAATTTACAAGAAGATAAATATCTTGGACGTATCAACCGAGGATATACTGTTATACAAACACCGAGTTTTATAGGAATTTCATAAAATTTTCAGTCAAGGGCGAGAACTAAATACTTGATGTATACGATGTAAAAGTCAGAACTTTTATTGGGGAAACTTTTAACGCAACAATTGTCTAAGTATCATAGCACCCACGTACTTCGTCGGAGAACTCCTATGTAAAAGTATCTTGTAGATTATTGCATAAATGAATGTCTTTTTCTATTGATATGTGTATACCACAGGTAAGTTTAAAATTTTAATAAACGATGTAACAAAGAGTTTTTCAATAGGAAATCAGTGTATCATTATTACACGAAAGAAAAGGGGCAAAAGAAACTTGGGGAGGAACGGGAGAAGGTGACGCATACGACGTATACGGAGGGTAGAAAGACTGTAGACAGTCTGTGTCTCTAGACCTCTCACTGGACGTAAACCATTTCCCCTCACTCCCGATCTATAGAAATAGACACACGGATCGTGGCATCTTCGGTGGGATACCTAATACGTTTGGGATCTCTTCTCCTTTCTTGGGGACATTACACACTCCAACTTAAAGGACGGAAGTTTGGAGGTTTGGTCCGTCCTACTCCCGAGTCAGTCTTTATTCTAGTATATTCTTTTTTTAAAGTTGCACTGAAAAGAATCAGTTTAAATACCCCATTCAAAGTACGATCGAGGAAAAAATGTTATTTTCGATTTGTCTCACATTTAGTACGATAAATCTCTTTTGTCTTGTTACGTTACGACAGAGTTCCCGGGATTCTTTAGTAAGTAGTCTTTACTCTCACACATAAACTAAATGTTCTATAGATACGGTTCGTCTCTTCATAGGGTTTTTTCGTTTCGTTTTACGTATTTGACGTTATAATCAAACACTAAATCGACCTCTTACAGGGTATAGTTGTCCCTTTTTACCAAAATCAAAAAGTTAGTGGGGGTTCTAGTACAAGAGATAACTACTACGGACTCTACAGACATTCTTTAGTGACTTTAACTAAATAAACAGGTGGTTTGAAAGACAGTCGTTTAAGTGGTGATGGAAGTTTTACAGTGACTGGCGAGTTACGAAAGTTCGTGTTCGGTGTTACTTTGGACATAACTCGAGTGGGAATGACAGTCTTAAGATTCTTCGCTATTATATAAATACTAAAGTACAATTTTTAGAGAGTCTGTCGTGACAAATTTAGTGTTAAGTCGTTATGGTCATTGAACTTTAATGTTTTAAAATGTAAAGTGGTAAGGTAAAAGGAGAAGTGTAACGTGTGTTAAACTTTCCTAATTCTCTTCTTCGACTTTGTGTATTTAATAAGTTCTCAAGAAGGACAAAAATTCGAGGTGTTCTAACTCTACTATTTAGAAAACTTCACCATCTCTCATGACACTCCATAGACATATACTGACTTTTATTATATTTACGTTCATTCAAGTCAGACTAATATATTTCCATCTATGAGAAACAACTACACTCAGACTCACTTGAGGACCTCAACCACTACCTGTCCCTCCGGACCGCACGACGCTAAGTACCCCAGCGTTTCTCAGCCTGTGCTGACTCGCTGACCTGACCTGACTTGACTTGAGAGACAACTCCTTGACTTACATCACGTACATCAACCCGAAGGGAACACCGAGTCCACCATTTCTTAGGTGGACGTTGCGCCCTCTGGACCCAAACTAGGGACCCAACCCTTCTAGGGGACCTCTTCCCTTTCCGATGGGTGAGGTCTCACCACCGGACCTTTTAAGGTACCTGATATATCAGGTACCCCAGCGTTTTTCAACCTGTGCTGACTTGTTGAAGGTGAAACTGAAACTTACATCAACATAGTCAACCTATGGGTGAGTAAGTTCTTTTCATACTCGTAGATGTTTCACTGTTTTCCATCTCTACTTATTTTGTCTATGTCAGGGACCGAAGAACCTCGACTTGTATGACTTGGAAACATATTGATGTATATACCATAGGTAAGTTATGACAACTTAGGCAATAACATAACCGGATACTTTCCTGACTTGACCTGACTTGACTACTTTTCCTGTTGGGTGAGGTCATAAGAACGGACCTTTTAGGGTACCTGTCTCCTCGGACCCCCCGATGTCAGGTACTCTACCGTTTCTCAGTCCGTGTCGACTCGTTGATTCGTCGTTGTCGTGACTCACCAAAATATATGGTTTGTGACAAAATTCACTAAACAGACATCTAAATATATTAGGAGTACTACTTAGAGAAGTCATCCATAACAATGATATGTCTTCGTCCCTCCATTAAACAGGTTTCGAGGTGTCTCATTTATCCCCTCGGTCCTAAGTTGGGTTCTTCAGAAACACAAGAGACGGTGGAGAGTTTAACGATGTATTTATTATAAATTAGTGGTCCCGTTAAAAAACTCCTGTTATGAGAATTAAAATGTCTTCTCCTTTGACTTCAGACTTCTCCACTTTATTAAGTAGTTTACAATTGGCTGTTCTAGGATGGGTGGTGTGTGCCGCAAGGATTCTACCTGTTTGTTCCCAGTCGATCCGAGGTATAAATTTGAAACTGGGGTAAACTGGAGTCCCATTTCGTAAACGGAAGCTTGGTCTATGGTGGTGGTGGGGAGGGAAGACGTTTTTTTTTTTTTTAAGTATAGACTTTTCTGTATTGCATGAGTTTGACATCGAAGACACTAGTGGTGTTACTGGTGTAGGAAAGGACCGGAGGACAGTCACAGAGTCCCTCAGAAAGGTAATCGTAAAGAGAATATGTACTTTAAGGTTATTATGTAGACTTAGAAGCTCTCGTGTTCGTCAAATGTGAGGTGTGAATCTATATAAAAAGGAAGGGACTGAATACTTGAAGAATTTTAAATTGTAAAAAAGATAGGAAAAACGAGGTACTAGAGAGGTCTGGTTTAAGTATAGAACGTCTAAGGGGGGATTTTAGGTAAGTTTAAGACAAAACGAATGGTAGTGACCACAAATTGACGAAATGTTATAGTGAAGATGAATACGTATTTTACACACAGTCTTAAACTAAGACTGGTGGTTCTACGTAGAACTCGTCCTTCGGTTTAATTTGTCTTTATTAAATTCCAAGTAAAACCAAATATCAAACCAAATATACAAATTCCGATTTTATAAAGAAACGTGTTGTTACACTTTACATAAGTTACGGCGACTTGACTTGTGTACTTTTACCGATTTTACAATTCAAAATACACTTTACATACAGTGGTGTTAAAAATTTTATTTATTTTCGATTTTCTAGATCAGTTACAGTTCTTCCCTTTTTTTTCTTATCTTGTAACGGTTGGTTCGGAATTATAGTTAAATGTTCTAGATTGTCGAAATGGAGTATTATCCAAAACTCTGATAAAATTCTTTTATTACCGGTTTAAAATACTGACGTTACCACTGGATTTTATAAATACATAAGGTTCAAATAATAGTTAATACCTACAAACTTATCCATTCAAACGTACTAAAATTTTTTTTAGTCGTTTACAGGAAATAGAGGGTTAGTTATAGAGGATCCATGTTCGTGTCACGATCATGTATTATCTGTGAAATATTAATAAACACTGAAGGGACCACCGAGTCTGCCATTTCGTAGACAGATGTTACACCCTCTGGACCCAAACTAGGGACCCAACCCTTCAAGGGACCTCTTCCTTTACCGTTGGGTGAGGTCATGAGAACGGATCTTTTAGGGCACCCGTCTCCTCGGACCACAGGTACCCCAGTGTTTGTCAGCCTGTACTGTCTCGTTGAAGTGATATTAATAAACACTTACTTACTTATTCCTAAGAAGTTCTAATACAGGTGACTTGAAGAAATATGTCTCCTATTTTCCTTCGAAACGTCAATATAAATAGTCACCACCACTACCAAATGAGTGATTCAGTACAGACTGAGAATTCTGGGGTACCTGACATCGGACGGTCCGAGGAGACAGGTACCCTAAGAGGTCTGTTCTTATGACGTCACCCAACGGTAAAGGAAGAGGTCCCCTAGAAGGGATGGGTCTCCAGTTTGGACCCAGAGGACGTTACGTCCGTCTAAGAAATGGCTAATTCGATGCTCCCTTCGGGTATAAATAGTAATAAATTTCACAATTTATATTTCATAGTTATATTTGATAAAACTCGAAAAATATATTTGCCCCTTTACGAAAACGTAGTGTTTTTTTACGTAGTGTTCTCTTTTTTTTCCTAACCTTAACCAAGTCAAGTCAGATACAATGATTACCGAGATAGTGATGTAGAGTTCAAACTACAATATTTTGTTTACCTATTAATAATAGTCTCAGAATTCTTATTCTTTTTAAAATTATACATATTGTACAGTGTGTATATTACTTACGATGATAAGATTCCGAAATGTGTATAAGTCAAGTCAAGTCAGCGAATCAGCACAGGTTGAAAGACACCGGGGTCCCTGATGTCGTGCGGTCCGAAGGGACAGGTAGTGGTTGAGGGTCTCGAACGAGTTTGAGTAGAGGTAACTCAGTCACTAAGGTAAGTTAGTAGAGTAAGAGACAACAGGGGAAGAGGAGGACGGACGTTAGAAAGGGTCGTAGTCCTAGAAAAGGTTACTCAGTCAAGAAACGTAGTCCACCGGTTTCATAACCTTAAAGTCGAAGACGTAGTCAGGAAGGTTACTTATAAGTCCTGACTAAAGGAAATACTAACTGATCAACCTAGAGGAATATCAGGTTCCCTGAGAGTTCTCAGAAGAGGTTGTGGTGTCAAGTTTTCGTAGTTAAGAAACCGTGAGTCGAAAAAAATGTCAGGTTGAGAGTGTAGGCATGTTCTGACGACCTTTTTGATATCGAAACTGATCTGTCTTGAAACGACCGTTTCATTACAGAGACGAAAAATTATACAACAGATCCAATCGGTATCGAAAAGAAGGTTCCTCGGTCGCAGAAAATTAAAGTACCGACGTCAGTGGTTGAGTGATTTAAAAGTATTATTTGAATACTAGAACATATGACAATGTGGGGGTTTTTTATTTATCTTCGTCTATGAACGTGGGTTCCAGTACGTCGATCATGAATCTCCTAGATCCTACATTGGGGTCCGTTGGGTTGAGAACTTAGACTCGAAAACTGGTGAAACGAGATAACGACAAAAACACAGATCAGGAGTTGATGGAATTCTCTTATAAAAGTAAAAGTCTCCACTCTCAATCATATTTATCGACTATTTAACGTCTTGACTGTAGGTTTGGACCCTTTGGACTTAAGGTTCTGGGGAGAACTATGGAGATCCGTTATAACAGAGGACTCAGTTCGATCTAGAATTTCGGACGTGTGTCAAAACTATATGTAAGACTGTCGTTTACACGACGTACTAATTTAGTGAAGTCAGCACAGGTTGAGAAACGGTGGGGTACTTGACACGGTCGATCAGAGGAGACATATACCCTAAGAGATCCGTTCTTCCCAACGGTACGGGAGGAGGTCCTCTAGAAGGGTTGGACTCCTGACTTGAGTGCAGAGAATACAGAGGATGTAACCGTCCACCCAAGAAATATGTACACCAAAACCAAGTCGGTTTTTGACTATAAACATAAGTTAATTACTAAGTAACAATAAATGATATGAAAACCAAACACTAAGTTAAATCAAGTTCAGGTACTGGACTTTATTTAGTGAATTAGAAAGACATTAAGATGAAGAGATCTATTTTTCTGATAATCCTTTAAAATTATCGTACAACCGTTAATCTCTATGGTTCCCTTGTAAAGTACGTTTCTACCCAAGTTATTTCCTGTCTTTACCATACCTGGATTGTCTTCGTCTTCTATAATTCTTCTCCACCGTTCTTATGTGTCTTCTTGACATGTTTTTTCTAGAAGTACTGGGTCTATTAGTGCTTCCAGACTAGTGAGGGTGAGGGGATCTCGACCTGTAGGACCTTACACTTCAGTCCACCCGGAACCCTTCGTAGTGATGCTTGTTTCGATCACCTCCACTACCTTAAGGTCAATTCGATAAAGTCTAAGATTTTCTACTACGACACTTTCACGACGTGAGTTATACGGTCGTTTAAATCTTTTGAGTCGTCACCGGTGTCCTGACCTTTTCCAGTCAAAAGTAAGGTTAGGGTTTCTTTCCGTTACGGTTTCTTACGAGTTTGATGGCGTGTTAACGTGAGTAGAGTGTGTGATCATTTCATTACGAGTTTTAAGAGGTTCGGTCCGAAGTCGTTATACACTTGGTACTTGAAGGTCTACAAGTTCTACCTAAATCTTTTCCGTCTCCTTGGTCTCTAGTTTAACGGTTGTAGGTGACCTAGTACCTTTTTCGTTCTCTCAAGGTCTTTTTGTAGATAAAGACGAAATAACTGATACGGTTCGGAAACTGACACACCTAGTGTTATTTGTCACCTTTTAAGACTTTCTCTACCTGTATGGTCTAATGGACTGGACGGAAAACTCTTTGGACATATGTCCAGTCCTGCGTTGTCAGTCCTGACCTGTACCTTGTTGTCTGACCAAGGTTTATCCTTTTCCTTATACAGTTCCGACATATAACAGTGGGACGAATAAATTGAATATAAGTCTCATGTAGTACTCTTTGCGACCCGATCTCCTTCGTGTTCGACCTTAATTCTAACGGCCCTCTTTATGGTTATTGGAGTCTATACGTCTACTGTGGTGGGAATACCGTCTTTCACTTCTTCTTGATTTCTCGAAGAACTACTTTCACTTTCTTCTCTCACTTTTTCAACCGGATTTCGAGTTGTAAATCTTTTGATTCTAGTACCATAGGCCAGGGTAGTGAAATACCCTTTTTTATCTACCCCTTTGTCACCGTTGTCACCGACTGAAATAAAAACCCCCGAGGTTTTAGTGACGTCTACCACTGACGTCGGTACTTTAATTTTCTGCGAACGAGAGACCTTCTTTTCGATACTGGTTTGATCTGTCGTATAATTTTTCGTCTCTGTAACGAAACGGTTGTTTCCAGACAGATCAATTCCGATACCAAAAAGGTCATCAGTGCATACCTACACTGTCAACCTGATATTTCTTTCGACTCACGTCTTAACTACGAAAATTTGACACCACAACCTCTTCTGAGAACTCTCAGGAAACCTGATGTTCCTCTAGGTTGGTCAGGTAAGATTTCCTCTAGTCAGGACCCACAAGTAACCTCCCTGACTACAACTTCGACTTTGAGGTTATGAAACCGATGGACTACACTTCACGACTGAGTAACCTTTTCTGAGACTAAGACCCTCCCTAACCCCCGTCCTCCTTTTCCCCTGCTGTCTCCTACTCTACCGACCTACCGTAGTGGCTGTGTTACTTGTACCCAAACCCACCTGAGGCCCTCAACCACTACCTGTCCCTCCGGACCGTATGACGCCATGTACCCCAGCGTTTCTCAGTCTGTACTGACTCGCTGACTTGACTTGACTTGACCGTTACAAAACTCGAGTCTCTTCTTTTGACGAGGGGTTTACAATTTTAATTTGGTTTTCGGTGGTACTAGACTTGGTATAGACTTGTAGGACAATGAATGAATGACAAGATATATTCGATGTCACATGAAGAACTGGACGTTTGTCTAAAGAGTACTCCGTCCATTCCATACGTCCAGTTCTTCGCTGTCAATCTTGACCTGTACCTTGTTGTCTGACCAATGTTTAGCCCTTTCCTCATGCAGTTCCGACATATGACAATGGGACGAATAAATTGAATATACGTCTCATGTAGTACTCTTTACGGCTCGACCTACTTCGTCTTCGACCTTAGTTCTAACGGTCCTCTTTATAGTTATTGGAGTCTATACGTCTACTGTGGTGGGAATACCGTCTTTCGTTTCTTCTTGATTTCTCGGGAAACTACTTTCACTTTCGCCTCTCACTTTTTCAACCGAATTTTGAGTTATAAGTCTTTTGCTTCTAGTACCGTAGACCAGGGTAGTGAAGTACCGTTTATCTACCCCTTTATTACCTTTGTCACTATCTGAAATAAAAGAACACGAGGTTTTAGTCATGTCTACCACTGACGTCGGTACTTTAATTTTCTGCGAACGAGGAACCTTCTTTTCGATACTGGTTTGATCTGTCTTATAATCTTTTGTCTCTGTAATGAAACGGTTGTTTCCAGGTAGATCAGTTTCGATACCAAAAAGGTAACCAGTACATACCTACACTCTCAACCTGACATTTCTTTCGACTTACGGTTTCTTAACTACGAAAACTTGACACCACAACCTCTTCTAAGAACTCTCAGGGAACCTGACGTGCATCTAGGTTGATCAGTTAGTATTTCCTTTAGTCAGGACTTATAAGTAACCTTCCTGACTACGTCTTCGACTTTAAGGTTGTGAAACCGGTGGACTACGTTTCTTGACTGAGTAACCTTTTCTAGGACTACGACCCTTTCTGACTTCCGTCCTCCTCTTCCCCTGCTGTCTCTTACTCTACTAACTTACCTTAGTGACTGAGTTACCTCTACTCAAACTCGTTCGAGACCCTCAACCACTACCTGTCCCTTCGGACCGCACGACATCAGGGACCCCAGCGTCTCTCAGTTTGTCCTGACTCACTGACTTGACTGACTGACTATCACATAGAATGGTGATGTAAGTTTTAAGAAGTGACAAAACCTATACCGTTTTTTTTAAAGTCGTGGACGGTATCAAATTAAGTGGACTAAGTATAGACTGAGTGACCTTAAAAAAAATAACAAGGAAAACAAAAATAACTTAAAATTTACTTAAATAATTTTATCAGGAAACTTAAAGTTAAGTTGATACAATATACAATACTTTTATATGACGAAAAATATTTTTCCGTGTCATTTGATCTGTTATTTTTGTTAGTTCTGTTTCAGAAGTTTAGAGTGGTTTCTGTTGGTGATAGTTGTAAAGCACACTAGAAAGTCTATAAAAAATTACTGAAGGAAAAAAAATCTAGTCAAAATCCAAGTATCGTTTTCAATCTCCTTTTATGTGTTCAAGGGGTATAGAGGGGGACTGGCGGCGAGTGTGTACATCACGGAGAGGGTAATAGTCGGACATAGTGGTCTCACCCTATAAAAAAAGTGTCAACTACTTGGACGTAATCGTAGTATTAGTAAGTTTCAGGTGTCTCAAAGGTTTTCCCAAATGAGGACTATAACTGTATTTCCAAGTAAGTGAGAACCACCACATGTAAAATACCCAAACCTGTTCATATATACTATACACAGGTGGTAATATAATAGTATGTCTTATAAAAGTCACGGGATTTTTTTGGAGACACTGGTCAAGTAGGAACTAGTGATAGTAGGGTCGGGGATAAATCATAAAAATGTAACAAAGACTCGTATGACTACATATTATATACAGGTGGACGAAGGGACTAAATTTTGTTTTGTCTTTGTAAAGGTTCAATAATACTTGATAGAGATTTGTAGGAAAATACTGACGTATCGTAAACACTACACCCGTAACTAATGAGGAATAAACGCAGACGAACCATCTGCACCTCCTGTATACCGTTACACACCTTAACATCAACTTGTACGAATGTTGTGTCTTAAACTCTATTTCTGTCACCATTCTACTACGGTCTTCCGACTCAGTTCATCAAACTTCAATTTTTAACTCTAGTGTATCTTTGACTTTAAACTCAATGGACCAGTCTGAATGTAAAAATCTTCTAATGAGAGGGTCGTTCTCCTTCTTTATTCAAGTCAACCTTCTAGATGTCACTTCTCTACTTATGGAGACGGGACACTTTAAAGGGAGGATGACTTTATTTTGGGGTCGAAAACCGAACCCGTTGACGTACACCGGTAAACGTTTCTACGTTTTGCAGCCTCTCTATCCCAACATCAAGACAACAAAACCACCCTGAACTCACTCCTCCGTCTAGACAACTCAAGTTCGAATCTTAGTCTTGTATAATCTAAAGTCTATGAGACATAGGAGTGTCACCTGTACAGGTCATTTTCGTTCTATGCCTGTTCTGCATATCTAACTCTTAGAACCTCCCTTTTTCAACCATCAAATTTCTGGCTCCTAAGACGTCTCAACTTTTTTTCTTTCGAATCCAATCCTAAGACTTCTTTTACTTAGTTGTAAATTCCCTTTCCGTCTAAAGTTTTCGGGTGTATCCTCTGATCAATTCTCTTCGGTCTCTCCTGAGTCTGGCCTCTTCGGGTAATCATTTCAGGACTGTGGGTGGATGTCCTTCCACCGTCTGTTCTGTGACCAGATGTCGCAGTTTGCGTGGGTTCTACTACTCTCTACTTTTCGTTTGAAAAGGACTGTTTCTCTAGAAACCACTGAAAAGAACCTCGTCTAAAGTAAATCGTCACTCCCAACTCCAGTCTGACACTTCGACATAGGAATTACATTTATCTCTGTTTTCAAAGGAGAAAGTTTTATAAACCGATTAAATTCTTACTACCTCTACTCATTATGAACTGTACTATTGTACAAGTGTGACAATTCACCTTTTCGTCTAATATTTTGTCACAATATCAGATTATGGTAAACAAGGTCAATAGATACCGATACATTGTTCGTTAGGGGTTTACATCATCACATTTTGACTTTGTCTTCTCTTACCCCGTCCCATGGAGGAAAATTTTTTACTATATCTGAAACTTGAAGGGACGACCGAGTCACCATTTCTTAGATGGACAGTTACGTCCTGTAGACCCAAGGTAGGGACCAGACCCTTCTAGGGTGTACTTGTTGATTCGGGTGCGTGGTGTTGTTGACTTGGACACGAAATCTCGGGCCCTCGGGGTTGATGACTTCGGCCGTACGAGATGTCGGACAGGAGGAGTTGTTTTCTTCGGTGACGTTACCTTTCGGACGTGCGGTGTCGATCTCTCGTCAGGGACGAGCGGTGTTCCTCTCTTTTAGGGTAAGTCGTCACTTCGGGGTCGTGTCGGTTTTTATTCGTTTATTTTAATAATAAAATTTTTTACTGTATCGGAAACTCTTATACTGTATTTGACAATCTTGGTCAATCCAGGTTCTACTGTCTTCTAAGTTGAAGGACATCTGTGACTCGGAGTATTTCACTTCACTTTCAACAAGTCACAAAGACCGAGAAACACTGGGGTACTTGATATGTCAGGTACTTTAAGAGGTCCGGTCTTATGACCTCACCCATCGGAAAGGAAAGAGGACTCCTATAAGGGTTGGGTCCCTAGCTTGGGTCCAGAGGGTGTGACGTCCACCTAAGAAACGGTCGACTCGGTGTTCCCTTCGGACTTGGAATATTCGAATAACATTATATAATCGTAGATTTATTATCAACGGTACCGTCAAGACTCCGGGTGGGAGACATTTTCCGGTAGTTCACCACCACCGGATTAAGGAACTTTAGGAGGACGGAAGGGGTTTTATCAGCTTTATTAAGAAGGTGAACAATCGGATACTTTAATGACGACGACTAATCAATGATTTAGTACAGACTTAGAAAACCCTGGAGTATCTGATATCGAGATGTCCGAGGAGACAGGTACCTAAGAGGTCCGTTCTTATGACCTCACCCAACGGTAAAGGAAGAGGTACCATAGAAGGACTGGGTCCCTGTCTTGGGTGCAGAGGACGAACCGTTCGTCTGAGAAATGAGACTCGGTAGACCTTTCGGGGCCAGATACTTTAATGGGTCGGGTATCCTTAGTAAGGAATAAAGACCCGAACGACAACGGAAAACTTACTCCGTGAAAATTAAAAATTAAAAAACTACACCTGGTAAAAATTTCAGAAATAACTTAAACAATGTTACAACGAAGACAACAAATACAAGACCCAAAAACAACAACAACAACAAAACCGAGTCTCCGTACACCCTAGAGTCGAGGGCCTGGTCCCTACTTTTGATGTGGGTAAAGTCACCTTCCGTTTCAGAATTGTTAACCTGGAGGTCCCATCAAAGGACCATGTGAAAAATGTGTTTACAAGGGAGAAATGTATACTTGACTTGGAACCTCCATTAGGAAGCGAGGTTTGACGAGAAGGCAAAATGACACACGGAATACCAGTTAGTGACGTTTATGTAAAATGTTATTTTGTGAAATGTTAAGTAAACGGTCCCCTGTGTACCGTTCTTGGACTTTGTCCGAGGATGAAACTTATTTGGACTAAGGTCATGACTGTTTTTTTGTAATTCCGGTGTAAAGTAAAAGGTAATTCTCTGTTCATGAGAAAACATGTTCTTTTTAATCTTATACCTTTTTTTTTCTCCCATGATCCCACTCTGAGTTTATCAATAACTACCTCCTCTTTTAATTGTAAAGCTACTGATGATACACGCTACGTGGAAACTGTAGAGCAAAATTAGGAGGGTTCTTGAGACACTACTTGCGCAATAGAGGTAAAATGTCCGTTCCTTAGACGTCGCGGCCCCAAAGATTGGATCTACCTCGAGTTGCGGTGCAAAAAAGTTTTGGGGTGCGACAGAGTCGTCCTTAATCCATACTTCTTCAGGAGGATCTTGCTGTAAAGGGTCCTAATCCCACCTTATATAGTTGTTTACGGATTCCTTTTGCATTTGAATAAGGAAATCCCGATCTTATATGTCGAAAAACTGATGACGTGAAACTTTATCTCCCGCTGTGGTTGTGGAAAATGTGAAAAATTCTGTCCACTAGTAAAAGGGGAATTATCCCTTTATATGGTTCATTTCTTATTAATCGGTGATACCTTTTGTCAAAGTTTCTGACATTCCCCAAATGTGAAGTCGAGTTTGTTCCACTCATGTCAGTCTCTATATTCTTGGAGGTTCTACATCTCGTCTCGGTCGTGCAGACTTAAGTTGCTGGTCCCACAAAGGGTATCTCATACACCTTTACCGAAGTGCAAAAAGATATGGTAGTTATATGTAGTCCTGGAGATCGTCCTGTGGCCGCGGACCTGGTGCGGGTGTTTACAGTCAGTTCGTTTCACCGCCGGCGCGTCGTGCCTATTTGCTAGTCCGGGGCGGAGGATGGGGTGAAGATGGGCCGGGGACCAGGCCGGGACGGGTCGGGCCTCGGCAATTAGCGGCTGTGTTGAAACGCGGACGCGTCCGGCTTTCACGCCGAAACACGTACGCGGATCTCCCTTTCAACCAAGAAAAGGGGAAGGTGGGGAGCGCTATTGTACTCTTGAACGAAGGCCCAGCTTCCCAAATGAAGGCCACTCGCCCAGCCGACTTTGCGCCACCGATTTGACCTCAACTCAAACGTTTCAAGAGCCACATCTTCCGACATCGGTACCTGTCCATTCAAGACCACCACTTCCGACTTCAGCTAGTGAAAGGAGAGGTCGCACAACCTCCTTACTCTGTCCACTTTGGGCTGAGTCTCCTTCGTCTGCTCTCGGACCCACGACTAAGATCCGTAGGAAAAGGCCGACCTTCTGACGTCGATTCCCTCTTTCCGGCGAACCCGGCCCCTGCCTATACCAGGAACGGTTCTAGGAACTTATTGAGTAGAAATACATCCCCGGACTACTCAATAAGTTAGGATACTTCCATCGATGACACTAGGAGAAAAGTATGTATCGTAACTCCGATTTTCTCCAATTCCTTGAACTAGTCAATCCTTCGATTGTTTCCTTCGATTCTTGGTTCAACGGTTGGACCTATACACAAAGATCTAAGATCCCCCGACAAACTACTCATTCATAAGTGGTCTATCTGGTTTCTCCACTTACATCCGGAGACTTTTCTTACGGATGTTTCCATATTTCCACATTCCTATACTTTCACATCGAATTACCAGTGTACGTCACACACAAACATACTTTCACTACAAATACCGACTTGACCATTCGACCCCAGTCTAATATTTTCGGTACCATCCTTTAAACCTGAACTAAGACATCCGGTCTCCATAGATAGACTTCTAAAGTTCACCTCCTTTACGTGTAATCTAAGAATTCTATGTCCGGAGTATTATGTGTGTTAAATAAAAGATCTGAAACCCGACTCTTACAGACACTGATATTATCACGACTCTGTCCGCTGTGGGAATCACATGAGACCCTTCTTTTCGAACTTCCTAGTAAAGAAAGGTTAAATAATCTAAATAAAAAATAAATCAAAGAGTTCAGTGGTCGAATCTTCATAGGTACCAAACTTCATGAAACCTCTGATGTCTGTAGGAAAATTCTCAAGGACGTTGAAATCCTTGGAGGAGTTAGGTTGCTTCTTTCCAAATAGAAGTGCTTCGTTAATAAATTTCGTCACAATCTTATATCTAAATCTAAGGTTCACAATTTTATTAAGGTCTCCTCCTTTTTTAATTGTTCAGTCTCTTCTGAAATACGCCCATTTTAAACTCGTCCTGAAACTCTTTATTCGGCCTAAACCTTAGTCTCTTCATAATCGTTGTTTTTTTCTGAACCGTCAACGCTACTAGATACGGAAGTGACTGAATCCTAGGAAACGAAGTCAGTATTACTATCTTCAAAAAACGTTTACGAGGAAAGAGTAAAGTAAGTACACTTAAACTAATAACGGTAAAATCCTCACCGAAACCTCTCTACAGTAGAGGACACTAGGCCCTCCGTCTCCACTGAGCCTGACGTGCGTTTGTTTCACGGGTTTTTTCTCGAAATTCATAGGAAACGTAAAATTCGTAGTAATATTTTTAACATTGTACAAACCTTAATCGTAATATCTGAAGTATCTCTATGATTTGTGATCGACGTTATTTTATGACACCTTTAATTAAAAAAAATTGAGAAGTCTACACAATAAACCATTTATACGACTTTAAGTCACTCTAAGTATAAAGGAACTTTTATTCCTACAAGGTAAAATGACGATTGATAGTATAACACCAATCGAAAACGACTCTAATCTAAAAGAAATAATAAACTCAAGATTCTTGAGAATCAAGTCACATACCATTGGATTCTGAACTCGTGAATCAAGTTCTGACATCATTGACTATTGATCTTAAATTTCCCCTTTCCCTTAATAAATGAGAAACGTATCTTTTATACCATCGATATTTTATGGAACAGGAACTTTTTGTATAAGGGTATAAAACATATCACATTTATACCAAGTACGACCCTCCCTAAACCCCGTCCTCCTCTTCCCCTACTGTCTCCTACTCGACCGACCTATCGTAGTGGTTGAGATACCTGTACTCAAACCTATTTGAGGTCCTCAACCACTACCTGTCCCTCCGGACCGTACGACGCTAAGTACCCCAGCGTTTCTCAGCCTGTGCTGACTCACTGACTTGACTTGACTTTATACCAAGTAAGATTGAAATCACTACAAAAAAAGATATGCTTTTTGAAAGAAATTGTAAAGGATATCAAGCGCGTCGGGTTCTACTTTAAAAAAGATTATGGTGCGGTTCTTTGGTCCAATACGGGGCTTGAGGCTCGAGTAAAGCTGTTGGAACATTCTAAAAAAACGAAAATTTCGTAAATTATTACTATTATCATTATCGTCGATTATGACATTATAATAATATAAAATACAATAAAAATTAATTCTCGTTTATTATCCCTAACGTGAACGATAAACAACTTGAGAATGGTACACATTCCGAAATGTATTAACGTATTATAGACACTTCATCTATAACAGAGATAAAACGGTTTAGACTTGTACTCTTGATCTCTTCAACTAATTACGTCTATTTTACATTCATTACCTTGGTTTTAAGTTTAGTATTAGACGAATGAAGTCTCAGGTACAGGAAATATGATATCATACGAAATATTTTAATCTTAAACTATTTAAGTACTTGAGTACTCACAGAAAAAAAAAAATTACAAGTCAATGCAATATTACTGTCGTAAAGACAAACGTCATTTTAAAAAAACCACCCGAGTCATCATGGTTTTCAAGCATAAATCTTTTTATTCAATTTAGAACTATAATATCTTTACAATTATACTTTCATATAAACCAATCTTAGATTTATTAACTTTTCACTTTTAACAAGCAAAAATAAACGAACAAAGTAAAAGTACTAGTTACGAGTACGTGAAGCTTAAGAAAAATGATTAAAGAACGAACATCAATGAGGTGGTTCGGCCTCGAATGACTCCGTTGGTCTACATAGGACGTAAGAACCTTGACCTCCCTCCAGAGGGGCCGAATGTGTCAGAAGTCCCAAGAACCCTTTAGACAGATACCATACATCTTTTTACCCCGACTTTAAAAGAGGGAAAAAAATTCATACCGTACTATAAATCGATTTTTTGAAAATTACTCTTAACTTCAGAATATGTATTAATTTCATTGAGTCAATACATCCAACTTTAGTAAAAAACCGATCTGAAGGTCTTTTGACTCTGGGTATTCGTAGAGTGTAGTATCCACCTTTGACACTGTGGTCGTCGTCAATCTACGTCTATTTTACATAATTAGACTGTCAAATGACTAGTCTTATTTATTTAAGACTAACCAACGAACACCGACATTTTTGACTTGGGACAAAACTTCGTATCTTCTCCTCCGGTTCTCATTCGTTACTTCTGACAGTATTCCTTCTTTTTGTTTCGTAATTTCCTCTCTTTTCTCTTTTAAACTCCTTTTCATTCACTCTGTGAGAAGTCCTTAGTAATACTATGTCACAAATTTTATTGTTTTCTTTACAGTATATCTAACACTACGTCTTACTGGACTAGACCCATGAATTTTATGGGATATCTCTTTCTTTCTTAACACTGATTGACTCTGCTACTTTTGCCTTCTCAAAACAACCTGATCATCTTACAATACCGAGTAAATCAAGGTTCTTGTTCTACTTTTCCCGAGAAATAAACCGAGACACCAATAACTTTTTTGTCTCTCAAAATATGTGTGGTCTTTACCGAGACACCAATAACTTTTTTGTCTCAAAATGTGTGTGGTCTTTAACAGATTTAATACACAAAAGTTTCCTTACCAAAACGTATAATTTGGAGAGGAACAGAATCTTCCAATTTAGTTAGAAACTTTATAAAATCTCACAATCATAGAATTGTCACTAAATCAGTAACTTGTCAAAATAAGACCAATACTTCGACCAAATAAAACCGTTGCAAATAAGAGTAAGATGAATTTTTGTACTCACTTAACTGACGAAGATCCAAAGTTGTATTCTACTACTGAAAATAATAAATCACGAAGTCTTGACGTTCAAATTATCATTTTAATAATGAGAAGATTTCCGGTCCGGTGGAGTACGCTTCTCAACTGAGTAACCTTTTCTGAGACTACGACCCTCCCTAACCCCCGTCCTCCTCTTCCCCTGATGTCTCCTACTCTACCGACCTACCGTAATGGCCGAGCTACCTGTACTCAAACTCACTTGAGGTCCTCAACCACTACCTGTCCCTCCGGACCGCACGACGCTAAGTACCCCAGCGTTTCTCAGCCTGCACTGACGCACTGACTTGACTTGACTTGACTTTCCGGTCCTATCTCATTTATACATAACTAATAGTGTCTTACAAACCTTCAATGAAACATCACTTTTTACAAAAGAACTAGAACAAAACGGTTAAAATCATAGTCAATACTCTCCACCAACTTCCTTCATGTTAACAAACAATGGAACCAACTCAAATTCATGTGGTACACAGATGGATGTTTTGTAAAAATACTTACGTCTGATAGTGATGACACATTCTAAAAGTCAAACTAGACCCACGACTACTACTCATGGGTCTCCTTTAGCCAGAACACCATCGACTGCGATTTGAGAGGAGTCGGGTATCAATGATAGAGTAATTATATATCCCAGGGTCGTGGGTAGAAATCGTAAAAGGGAACCCCTCTGATTAAATTTCCATGTAAAAATAACAACGAGTACGGACCTAAAAAATTGTGTAACGTAAACGAACCATACAGAGTTCATGAATTTAGACAATTCAAAGATTTAGTAGGAAAAAAAGTTATGGTAAATAAACAAATTCTTTGACTCAGTAAGTAGGGTATTATAAAGGGTTTTAATTTTTTAACTAAATTTCATCAGGATCTCTCATTTTAAGTACTTGTCTCCTCAGACCACCCGATGTCAGATACCTCAGTACTTCTTAACCTGTGTTGACTCACTGATTGTGAAAGTGATCTCGTATTTTCTTACCTCATCACGTTTCTTCTTTTGTGTCGGTATTATAGGAATTGTTTTATTAGTACACCGGTAGAAAATTTTCACTTTTTGTGTATGCAAAAATTTTTTTTACAATTATCATAATTTCAGAAATAAGTGAGTCACGGTTATTGATGTAATGAGAAGACATAGAGGAAACAGAAAATCCACTGATTGGACCTACTGTCATTGACCCGGTGACGAAAGAGTAGTGTCGCACGTCCCGACAAGTGTTTGCGTCTCGGGGTGTCACATTGTCTCCTACAATGAGAGTCACGACATTACAATGCTCTCCTACTAGGACCTCTTCGACCATTTTATCGAAACCAGAAACAAATATTGTGTCATCAAACAGTAAATTGATTGTAGTTTCTTTAGTAGAGGATAAGGACTTATAAATTTTTATAAAAAACAACACGAATAATCAATGCCATTACCGACACGGTGAACTACTATTACCCAATCGGTTTAAACAAACCCAAAAAGTCACTTTAAAAACCGGTTGGGTCATCATTGAGATCTTCCAACTCTTGGAGTGGAATCAAGAGTCAACCTCGTCGTAGGACGGTAAATTAGAAAAGTCACATTTATCGAGGGACAATCCAATAATCTGATCAGCGATTACGAAAATAAGAAAGGTTTGAACACGATAACTCTCTCGAAGAGAAAAACAAATTAAAAATAGACTGTAACAACTGTACAAAACAAAACCGGACTTACGATTACGACAAAGAAGTTTATCACAACACTGGTAAGACTGAAATCCGACCAATAATGGTAAGGGAAAACCTTTTTTCGTAAACGAAAATCACACAAATATGGACGTGTAATACTGTATCTAAGAAGCAATTAAATAGTAATATCTGATCGTATATACTCACGATCAGTCATAAGAATGGTGACATACGTGCAAGCCTCTTCCGTCATCGTGGGGTGAGGTCATGAAAACAGACCTTTTACGGCACCTGCCTCCTCGGACCACGACGTCAGGGACCCCAGAGACGCTCAACCTGTGCTGACTCGCCGAAACGAAAGTGAAAAGTGAAAGTAGTAACCTCTTCCTTTACCGTTGGGTGAGGTCACAAGAACGGACCTCTTAGGGTCTCTGCCCCCTCGGACCACCCGACGGCAGATACCCTAGCGTGTCTCAGCCTGTGCTGACTTCACTGAATCGTCATCGTCGTCCTACGTGTAATTGCGTAAAGTACCAGGTAATTTATTTATGTTATTGACAAAGTAAAAACACCTTTCCTTTGTCGACGAGTCTACATAATTCATTGGACAAACTCGAATGGACCGATTCTTCACTACCGTGGTCCTAAATTTTGACTCATCAAACTAAAGTCGTGGGAAGAGAATTGTTACATCACTGATGATGAAGAAACATCATATACGGTCACAATTCGTAAGTTTATAACTCATTAAGTTTTTACGAAACATGAATTATATATTTTATATTCTTAAAGTACAAATCATACTTGGTACCGACTCCGGAATCTATATGTTATAATATCATCCCACATATATAAAAGGGACTTATTTCGTACAGTAAAATCCTATACGATATTGAAAGGGTTAATGAAACAATACCACATGAATTTTATATTAAGTCCACAAAATTTTAAACCGAGTACAAAAACATCATTAACAACTGTCTGATTATTTGATTATATAGAAACCTTAGAATTTTCTGAATATCCACTGTCTTCTGATTTATCTATTCAACCTGATGTAGTTTTATACCCAGTCTTTTATGACAGTTATCTCACTTTTCCGGTGTCTTACAGTCTTATATAAACGTTCAGTTTTTTAATTATAAGTCATATATTTTTCTTGATGTTGTCATCGTCTTCTGTTAGGTTGATTTTTCACCTGTCTATTGAACATATCTATAAAGAGGTTTCTTCTATGTCTTCATCGATAATACGTGTACTTTTAAACGAGTCATATCGAGTTCACCATTTCTCACGTCACGTACTCTACCTCTAAGTCGGGGACTCAGCCCTTCCACGGGATTTCTTCCTTTACCGTTGGGTGAGGTCATAAGAATGGACCCTTTAGGGTACCTGTCTCCTCGGACCACCCGACATCAGATCCCTTAGTGTTTCTCAACCTGTGTTGACTCGTGACCTACCTACATCATTAGTAATTCCTTTACGTTTAGTTTTGATGTTACTCTGTCGTGGAGTGTGGGTAATTCTACCGATGAGAGTTTTTGTTTGCTTGTTTTTGGGTTTATTTGTCCTTTACCATTTACAACCGTTCCTATACCCTTTTAACCTTGAGAACACACAACCACCACCCTTACACTTTACCACGTCATGACACCGTTTGTTATACCAGCAAGGAGTTTTTTAATTTGTATCTTAATGGAATACTGAATCGTTAAGATGGAGACCCATACCCAAAGGGAACCCCGAGTCGACCATTTCTTAGGCGAGAGTTATGTCCTCTGGACCCAAGCTAGGGACCCAACCCTTCTAGGGGACCTCTTCCCTTTCCGAGGGGTGAGGTCACAAGACCGGACCTCTTAAGGTACCTGACACATCAGGTACCCCAGTGTTTCTCAACCTGTGCTGGAGACCCATATAAGGTTTTCTTCACTTTTGGTCTAAAATTTCTCTAAACATAAAGGAGTAAGTATCGGGACACTTGTTTTCTATCTTCCTTGGGTTTAGGGTAACTACCTATTTCCTATTTTATACTATTTATGAAAAATCGCCCTATATTAAGTCTGTGTACGATGTTGTACTTACTTGAAACTCCTGAAGTACGGACTACTTTATTCGGTCATCGTATCCCTGGTTTAAAGTGAATATACTCTGTGGATCTCATCAGCTTGAGTATCTGTATCTTTCACCTTATTACTTTTTTTTTTTTCTTTCACCTTATTACTAACGTTTCCAGATCCCTGTTCCCTCTTACCTCTCAATGTCACAATCCCAAAAAAAAAAAAAAAACTTTAACTGTAAGACATTCAAATTCCACATACTGAATAACAAAACTATATGAACGTATAACGTCATGCTAATAATGACAATCGATTACGGAGGTACTATGAAAGTGTAATATATTAATAGTAAAGACACTATTCTTGTAAATTCTAGAGTAGAGAATCGTTGAAACTTGACACATCACGTCTAAATAACTGATATTGTTACGACACACGTAATCTAAAAGTCTTAAATAAGTAGACGGGTGACGTTTAAACATGTGAACTTGGTTGTAGAGTGTTAAGGGAATAGGAGGTCTGGGACCTTTGGTGACAAGGTCCGAGACCAAGAAACTCAAACCGAAAAAATCTAAGGAGTACTCACTATATCATGTCATAAATAGAGAGACAATCGACAATCTAAATAAAATGAATTACGGAAGTCCCAAATAGGTCCCAGATAGGACAACGTTTATTGTAGTGAAAGAGTACCGACTTTTTATAAGACCAAAACAAACACATACACAAATACATACATAATTATACAACAACAAATCAGCGATTCAGTACGGGTTGAGAAACACTGGAGTATCTGATATCGGGCGGACCGAGGAGACACGTTAAAGGATCCGTTCTTATGACCTTACCCAACAGTAAAGAAAGAGGTCCCTTAAAAGGACTGGATCCCTAGCTTAGGTGCAGAGGACGTACTCGTCCGTCTAAGAAATGGAGACTCAGTGGTCCCGTCTGGATATATATATATACACACACATACACACACATATGTGTATGTCGGGCGAAAAGATAGACAAATAGACCACTACCTATGAACCCAACAAAGGGATAGAACCGACACCACTTGTTACGGTGTAACTTTTACTCTCATGTCGACGGAAAAGAAAAATAAATGAGAAAAAACCAACGTGACCCAGAAGTAACGACACACGTCCGAAAGACATCAACCCCGTTCCCTCAACCCTGATGACAAGTAACGTCACGTGCCCGACGAGCAACGTTGCGAAGAGAACACCTCGTGTCCGACATCCATGTAACTGAAGTCATCAACACCGGGTGCCTAAATCAACGAGGTACCGTACACCTTAGAAGGGTCTGTTCCCTAGTTGGACACAGAGGAAGTAACCGTCTGTCTAAGGGTAGGTGACATGGTGACATAAATATCCCTTCAAAGATATCTATGGAAAAACAATCGGACAAAAGTAAAGGAAACTTATATATGGGTTTTCACCATAACGATCTAGTAAACCATCAAGATAAAAATTAAAAAATTCTTTGGAAGTATGACAAACGGTATCACCGATTTGATTAGATGCAAGAGTGGTCATCACGTGTTACAAGGGAAAAGAGACGTAGAAGTGGTTGTGAACGGTAAAGATCAGAATAACTAACCACTATGAACAAGAATGTGTACACACCACTATAGAGGAACACCAAAACTAAACATAAAGGGACGACTAATCACAACAACTCGTAGAAAAGTACATACACAATCGATAAACATACAGTAGAAACCTCTTTACAGACAAGTCAAGGAGACGGATAAAAATTTAGCATAACTAAAAAATACTTAAGAAGCATATAAAACTTCTAATTGAAAAATAGTCTATATACCAAACGTTTATAAAAGAGAGTAAGGCATCCAACGGTCAAGTAAAACAACTGACATAGAAAACGACACGTCTCGAAAAATCAACTATATCAGGGTGAACAACTAGAAAACGAAAACAACGAACACGAAAACCACAGTATAGGTTTTTAATAAGAGTTCTGTCCACAGTCCTTCGAAAAGGGATACAAAAAAAGATTCGCAACATGTCAAAAAGTCCAAAGTATATTAAAAAAAAAAGAGAGGTTCACAACCGACACGAACCAGAAGTAACGACGAGTACCCGAAAGAGATGAACACCCTTCGACCCCGACGTGAGCGCAAGGCTACGTACCCGAAGAGTAAAGTCACCGAAACGAACAACGTCTCGTACCCGAGATCCCGAGTTCCCAAGTTAACAACGTCGTGTGCCCGAGGTCTCACGTCTGAGTCATCGACACTACGTGTCGGAATCAACAGGGCTCCGCACCTAAAAAGGGCCTGGTCCCTAACTTAGGGATAGGGGAGGTAACCGTCCGTCTACGAATTGGTGAACTGGTGGGCCTTTCAGTAGTAAATTCAGAAATTAGGTAAAGTTCAAGTCAAAATACTCAACACTCTATCCCTAGGTCAAAACCAAAAGACGTACACTAAAAGGTCAAAGGAACCGTGACAAATAAATTTCTTTGACAAGAAAGAGGTAAGTCATAAGTACCGAGGGAACAGTTTATAAAGAACTGATATATACATCCTCAAATAAAGACCTAAGAAATAAGACAAGGTAACTAAAGACACAGACACAAATACGGTCATGACAAAACTTATGATCGGAAACAACATATTACACTATAGTCCTTCACACTACGGAGGTCGAAACAAGAAAGAGTCTTAACGGAACCGAGAGACCCCAAAATCTAAACGTTTTTCGTTTCTCAAGACACCAGCCTACCACCAATAACACCGTGTCGAGACACTTACATGAAAGACGGTGACTTGTGAATTTTTACCAATTTTAATATTTAAATCAATACACATAAAATGGTGTTAATACATAAAAATTTTTGCGTCATCAAAGTTCTTTCTAAGTCTCGATACAAATTCAAAAGTTTGTTTGTCTTACTGAACCTTCATACAGTGAATTAAACAGACAAGGAGAAGACAAATAATACAAGATCGTAGGTACTCATACAAAAGACTAAAGGACGTTAGAAAGAACTTTGTGAGAAGTTGATGACAAAAACTGGAACATCTTCTCATACTCTTGTAAACATCATCAGTCCATTCAACAAAGTGAAGTAACAACCAGTCTGAAGTCATTAGTTCAAAAAAGACTTGAATCGAACACTTAAAGGAAGGACATAAATTCCTCCTACAGAATCTCTATCTGTCTTTCAGTCGGTCTCGTCTAGATGAAAAATATGTAACTCTTAGAATATCATAAAGAAAATTCCTAAAACGTTGAAACTGTTTCCTTTTGGGTTTCATATGGTTCTTGAATTTTGAGTTGGTATTCTTTTACTTGTTGGTTAATTTTTTACCTGTTTTGTATATTTGTCTGTGGAGTAGTTTCTTCTAGACGTCTACCGTTTATTCATACCTTTCTATAATTTATAGTTGTGTTGTAACATGTAGTTGAGATGAGGTTATATTTCACTTCTAACTTTTTAAAAAAATTTATATAGTACACAGTAATCCCTCAACGTTTAATTTTGTTCTACGATGATATGTGGACAATCTTATTGGTTTTAGACTTTGTGATTGTTTTGGTTTACGACTGTTTCTACACATTGTACTTAAGAGTAAATAATAAAAATCCCTACGTTTTACTATCGTGAAACCTGGTATTAGAGAGTCAAAGAATCTTTTCATTTGTATGAGAACGGTATATTAGGCTGTTAGTATGAGAAACTATAAATGGGGTTTCTAATTTTTTTAAATACAGGTGTATTTTCGAATGCGTATCTACAAATATCATCGAAATAAGTATCATTGGACTTAAACCTTCGTTAGTTCTACAGGAAATCATTCTCTTACCCATTCAGTTGACACCAAGTAGGTCAGACACCTTATAATGTGTCGGGAATTTTCATTACTTGATAGTTCGGTATTTCTCAACTCCTACCTGGGACTTACATATAGTGATTCACTTTCTTCGGCTATACGTTTCCATGTACACCGTACTAAGGTTGACATACTATACAACCTTTTCCCTTTTGAATTTCTCTTATTTTTCTAGTCGTCAGCGGTCTCAAGTTCCTCTCTATTCCTATCTTTCACTTCGTGTCATCTCAAAATCCCCTCACTATAAATTCTTCATATTCATCCTAAACATCCTCTACCATTGGGTAAGGTCATAAGAACGGACCTTTTAAGGTCCCTACCTCCTCGGACCACCCGATGTCAGGTGACCCAACGTTTCTCAACATGCTCTGACTCGTCTAATATTACTATGATATACTACCCATGTAGCAATATGTAAACAGTTTTGGGTATCTTACATGTCGTGGTTCTCACTTGGGAAGACATTTAATACCTGTAACCCATCATTACTGTACAGTCACATCAAAGTAACTAACATTGTCTACATGGTGAGTCCATGATCTATGACTATCACCCCCCTTTCTCACACATGTATACCCCGTCTTTCATTACTCTTGAGCGGTATGAAATAAGTCAAAACGACACTTAGATTTTGACGAGTCTTTCAACAGACAAAATTTCTTTTCCTTTTGTCGAAGTTCTTATTAATTTTATTATCATTATCGGTTGGAAAAAACTCGTAAATTTAGTTCTTTGTGGACCTCATTGTCCGTTTAAACTAGAACCTCATGTCTTACTTCGTCCCGTTTCCGATTATCTCAAAACGGTTCTCTTACGTGACCAGTATCGTTTGTGGGAGAAGGTTGTTGTGTTCTCTTCTGAGATGTGTACCTGTAGTGGTTTACCAGTTGTGGCTTTAGTCTAACTAATATAAGAAACGTCGGTTTCTACCTCTTCGACATATGTCAGTCGTTTTTGTTCTGGTCCTCGACTGACACCGTCTAGTACTTGAGTAATAACGGTTTAAGTCTGAATTTAACTTCTTTCATCCCTTTTGGTGATCTGGTAAGTGTATACTGGACTTAGTTTGGGGAATACCAATATGTCACCTTCACTGTTTATCTAAATTCCCTGATCTCGACTATCTCACGGACTACTTGATTCCTGTCTCCAAGCACTGTAACACATCCTCTGTCCCTAGTTCTGGTAGGGGTTCTTTTTCTTTACGTTTTTTCGTTTTACCGATAGACTCTTCCGGAATGTTTATCGATACTCTTCTCTTCGGTTTTCGTTTCCTCTTTTCCTTTCTATATTGGTAGATTTACCCAAGGTTTCGACTCAAGGTTTCTTATCGTTCCTCTCTATGCTTTCGGAAGGAGTCACTAGTTACGTTTCTTTATCTCCATTTGTTATCTTACCCTTTCTGATCTCTAGAGAAGTTCTTTTAATCTCTATGGTTTCCTTGTAAAGTACGTTTCTACTCGTGTTATTACCTGTCTTTACCATACCTGGATTGTCTTTGTTCTATAATTCTCCACCGTTCTTATGTGGTTTCTTGACATGTTTTTTCTAGAAGTACTGGGTTTATTAGTGTTTCCACACTAGTGAGTAGATCTCGGTCTGTAGGACCTTACACTTCAGTTCACCCGGAATCCTTTGTAGTGATGCTGGTATCGATCACCTCCACTACCTTAAGGTCAACTCGATAAAGTTTAGGACTTTCTACTACGACACCTTCACTTCGTGAGTTATACGGTCGTTCAAACCTTTTGAGTCGTCACCGGTGTCCTGACCTTTTCCAGTCACAAGTAAGGTTAGGGTTTCTTTCCGTTACGGTTTCTTACGAGTTTGATGGTGTGTTAACGTGAGTAGAGTGTACGATCATTTCATTACGAGTTTTAAGAGGTTCGGTCCGAAGTCATCATGCACTTGGCACTTGAAGTTCTATAAGTTCGACCAAAATCTTTTCCGTCTCCTTGGTCTCTAGTTTAACGGTTGTAGGCAACCTAGTAGCTTTTTCGTTCTCTCAAGGTCTTTTTGACGAAATAACTGATAAGGTTTCGGAAACTGACACGCCTAGTGTTGTTTGACCTTTTCAGAAGTTCTCTACCCTTATGGTCTAGTGGACTGGATGGAGAACTCTTTAGACATACGTCCAGTCCTTCGTTGTAAATCTTGACCTGTACCTTGTTGTCTGACCAAGGTTTATCCTTTTTCTCAGAATCCTTTTCTGACCATGTTTTCAGAAACATGGTCATCCTCTTAACAAGAATTAAAAAAAATATACCATATTTAAAAAGTCTATTAAACTTTCATAGAATAAAAATTACAAGTAAGACGAGACAACCAAGTACTGTATACTAAAATGGTTCGTATCCAATCTATATCGATAGAAGACCCAACTAGATGTCCCTCTTTTTACATGAGTACCGACAATGACAACTTAGACTTTAGATCTCATACAATTTGAAAATGTATGTGTGAGTGGATCTGTGTGGAATGAAGTTTCATTCCGGGAAAGATCACCCTTACAATATAATGTAAATTAAATTTTTCCGTTATCTGTCCTTTTTAAACATTACATTTAAACATGAAAACCGTGATACATGAACTTCTTATGTTTTAACACTGAGTCTTAATGTCTTTTGGAAAAATGTAAACACAGAAATTAAGTCCATTTATATAACTTATTTTATCACTCGGCTCGTTGTGGACCTGAAGTCTTCAAAAGATTTTGTCGGTCATACGACACCGAAGAAGTTGTCCTCTACCAGTGTACCTCCGACGACCGAAGAAACATATCCATTTCAACACATCCTGAGTCTTTATTTGACCGCTAATTGAATCTTCAATCTTACTCCACACAAACCTTTATCCAAGACGGTAAAATACTACGAATAGTACAGATTACGGAAATCAACAGTCTCCACTCAATCCTCCTTTCTCCCCTTATAATTTAGTATTTCAACCATTGATGGTGCTTAACCTATAAACATTTCTAAATTCCTTTCACAATTTTTGTGTCGTTATAAATCTTCTTCTATCTAATTCCTTCTTTCACCGTCTATGTGAATTATATTACATCTTCAGACTCTTTTCAATTGGTTTAAAAAGAATCTACGAGGAACCAAATCCGAGAGTAAGACAACGAAAGAGTAGGGTCACTCTTATGGAGTTCTCTTTTAGCATAAAAAAGTAAAACCGGTACATTTTTGCAATGTAACTTTTCAATTCAAATACGTAATCATCCACCGGTAGTTTCTGAAACATAACACAAATAAAAATCATTTATGATTAAAACAGTTACAATCTCAGTCTTCCGTAAATGATGAACTAAGAACAAAAATTTCGTACAACCGATTCAATGGGGTCTACCTTACGTCCAAACACGCACATAATCGAATTACCACTAAAATAAATGAGAACACTTTATTCCGAAAAAGTCAAACACAACAAAAGGGGTCTCTGGCTTATGTCAGACGTAATCTTCTACTTTCATACAAACGTTAATGACATTCAAAATATAACAAAAAAGGAAATATTTACGAATTTTTAAATTTACCAAAAATATCATCTTAAACTAAAAATTGGGAAGTAGATCTCAAAGAGGTAAAAATTTTAAAATGTTCATTTATTTTCTATGTCATTCGTTTTGACTACATGTGACATCGCACTTTCCACATTCAAGACAAAATAGGAAGCATGACAAGTCAGATTGTTAAATCATACATAGGATGGTCTGTAAAAGAAACGTAGACATGTATATATATGTGTCTTCAAAGTACCCACAAAAAAATTCTAATTCAACTCTTACAGAAAAACTTTATAAATCAATTTGGAACCCTTCTCGTTAGTGTCACAAGATTTTTACGGAAGGAAGTCTGGTTCCTGGGAGATTCTGTCACTTCCCACACAGAGTGAACTGAACTTTGTGACTTAAAGATCCTTTAAACTTCCTCGACAGGGAATCCGGTAAGTCGTCTTCGAAAAAAAATCACGTTAAACCCACCCCACAACGTCACTGAACCAAGGATCATTTCCATAATCAACAAGTCAGCGGTTCAGCACAGGTTGAGAAACGTTGAGGCACCTGACGTCGTGTGGTCCATAATCAGTTCGACAATTTAACACGTCTGAACAAACGTCACGACTTACATAAAACAGGAGAGGATCTCTGAGGTTCGTCTCTCTTATCTCGGACTTTCCTTACTCAGTGGGCTGAGACAGAGTAAGACATTTAGCAGAAGAGTATCAAGAGAAGTGGAGGGTCGTCAGGACACCCTTAGATCGGTGAAACGGGGGGAAGTCTTCAGTCGTGAAAGATGTCAATTGAGAACTTGTTGTACCCAGGTGAATCATACGTCTAACAAAAAAAAAGGGGTGATTTGCGTATGATGTCATAATCCGTTAGACGTCAACCAACTTAAGAGTCCACGTCTTGGAGGTTATGTCTCCTTTGGTCGTCATATCTCTTGGTTGACATTTTAATATAAACCTAAAAGCTCATGTTCCTCCTAACTATTGGGACTGATTGGGAACGTAACAAGGACCCAGTTTACATAAAGAAAAAAAGAAAATTTCGTTTTATTAAAAGTTCATGGTATTGAGGTTGAACAGTTTTCAGTTTGGGTGAGAACAAAAAGTCACCTATCGTGGTACTGGTTACTTGTAAGGGATTCGGTCGTTAAGAGTTTGAAACGTCGCGTGTACAGTGGACCCCTAGAACAATTGCACGTCTAAGACTAATCCATCCAGACCCCACCCGGATGCTCAGACGTAAAAATTGTTCGAGGGCTACCACGACCACATCAACCAGACATTTGACGTGAAACTCATCGGTCCCAGATCTGACCAGAGACGGAGTAGAGTCTCTGTTGACGTGCAGCACATCTGAAACGACTGAGACAGAGAAGACAACGTCAAGATTAGAGAGTAGAATAAAGACAACGGTGGTGAATTCGGTTTGAAAGTAGTAAAAAGAATCCTTAATACAGTCATTGAAAACAGCTCAGAAGGACCGAAAACAAACCGTCCCTACCAAACCCGCCCCTCTTCCCCCATAAGAGAAAAAAAAGAAAAGAAGAAATGGTATATCATACGAGAATAAATATGTAATATGACTCTCAAAAATAAAAAAATTAAATTTAAATTTTTTTAAGTAATATAAAAACCGACGTGACCCAGAAGTAACGAAACACACCCGAGAGAAATCAAACCACTCGTCCGAAGAGTGACACCAGTGAAAAGAACAACTCTTCACGTCCAAGACTCACGTACCCGAAGTCATCAACATCAGGCGCCCGAGTCATCCCAGTCGGGTCCCAGAATCAAAGAGACACCGTACACCTTAGAAGGACGTAAATTGGACACAGGGGACGTAACCGTCCGCTTAAGAGTAGGGGGTCCTTTCAGGTGACTCTCAAAAATAATAAGTAGTTATAAAAAATCAAAAAAAGTACAGTCAAGTATATTCAATTGGAATAAAAAAGTATCATACGATTTCATATTTACATGGTATTAAAAAAAGTCTGTAAGACGACCTGTATGAATTTAACAAGGGTCTTAAAAAGAATATCATTAGTTACGTTACTTGCAAGCGTGAATCGATGTATAAACTCCGAAAGGATATAAAGACCTTCACTTTAGTAACCCTGTTTCAAACTCTCTAACGGAAGGATTACTTTACATGATCAAGTGTGACAGTATCATACACTTTTACAAACGAGATAGTTAGTAAACTAAAACGGTCAACCTCCCCTTCATGGAGTAAAATTATACGTATAGTAATTAGTAATCATTCTACCTCACAAAAGTAAGACTTCATAAATATAACATAGTTAAGATAAGAAACGAGTGAACAGACAAGTAATGAAGGAAAAAGAAAGGAGTTGTACCATTTCTATCAGAAAGACAGTGAACAGAAAGTCGAAACAAAGTCCCCAGAAACAGTTCGTCCATAAAGGTAGAAATTGACTAGTTGTAGGTAGGACGAAAGGAAATAGTAAGTGACATAGAATAATTCCTTCCGACCGGAATGGGTACACTTATAATAAGAGTTACAAAAGAAGATGAACTTCAAAAAAAGGGATATGTTCTTCAATTAAGTAGGTCTAACAAACACTTCCCTCGTTCTCTAAATTGAAAAAGGGTTGTCTATAGGTAAATAGGACTGTGGGAAATAGTATAAATACTTTCACTTTCAACGAGTCAGCACAGACTGAGACACACTGGGGTACCAGATATGCCAGGTACCTTAAGAGGTCCGATCTTATGACCTCATCCATCGACAAGGGAAGAGGTCTCCTAGAAGGGTTAGGGCCTAGTTTGGGTCTAGAGGACGCAACGTCCACCTAAGAAAAATGGTCGACTCGGTGGTCCCTTCGGGTTCTTATGACCTCACCCATCGGATAGGGAAGAGATCACCTAGAAGGGCTGGGTCCTTAGTTTGACCCTAGAGGACGTAACGTCCACCTAAGAAATGGTCGACTCGATGGTCCCTTCGGGATAGTATAAATATGTATCTAGAAAAAACAAAACTAACGAGATAAACTTTTGGTCATGATGTGTTGACTCAGTGACATCGAGTCCTCAAAACGATAAAACATGCCATTCAGAAGAGAAGTAAAATTTTTTGTAAACCCCAATAAAAACGTGTGCAAAAGGGTCTATTTGAAAAAGTAAAGGAAAACTTTTTCAGGAAAACCCTTTAAATAACTTTATTATAACTTAGACATATAATTAAACCCTTCTGGACTGCAGAGTTGATACAACCTAAAAGGACAAGTACTTATACCGTAGAGATTAATAAATCTAGAAAATATCTAATGTATCTAAACACGAGAAGTATTTTCAGTAAATATTTCCTAAATGTAATTAGGACAACTCTTACTGAAAGGAAAGGATTATGTAAAAGATTACTAAATGTACATTTCGAGTATAAACTGGCAGAAAACCTGGAGAGTAAACGAGGTCATTCAAAATTTAAACTAAAATAACCCAAAAGGGACAACCGTCTTTAGTAGATGATTATTACTTAAAGAAAATTAGGAAGATGAGACAATATAAAATTTCCTTTCAAAATGAGAAATAAAAATCAAAGATTATAAAAAACTGACACAACCCAGAAGGAAAGACACACACCCGAAAGAGATCAACGTCACTCGTTCCCGATGAGAACCAACGTCAGTACCCGAAGAGTAACGACACCGAAGAGAACAACACCTCGTGCCCGACATCCGGTCACCCGAAGTCATCAACCCCACGTGTCCGAGACACCAACGTCGTACCCTCGAGATCGCGAGTCCGAATTATCAACACCGTGTACCCGAATCAACGGGGTGTCGTACACCTTAGAAGGACCTGGTCCCTAGTTTAGGTACAAGGAACGTAAGAGTCCTCCTAAGGATAGGTGACATGGTGGTTCCTTCAGGTATCAGACAATAAGGAGAATGAACGGAATATAGTACCTGATTCTTGAGGGTATGTTCATATAGTTACTATCGTCTATAAGGAAAGAACATAAACTGAAAACTATTCTTACTAAAACAAAATCACTTCTTATTCTTAAAAAAAAAGGAGGATCGATCGATTCTCAACGTCAGTTTATGAAAAATAGAAGACATCTGTGGACAAAATTTAAATAAAAACCGACGTGACACAGAACAACGACGCACCCAAAAGGGATCAACGTCCCGTACCAGAGATTTCAAGTACCCTAATCAAAAGGAACCGTACACCTTAGAAGGGTCTGGTCCCTAGTTTGGACACAGGGAACGTAACTGTCCATCTAAGAATTGGTGACCTGGTGGTCTCTTCAGGATATCTATTGAAAATTAAATAATCGTATTACCAAACGTAATTATCAAGAAGATTACAACTTGATAGGAGTTTGTCTTATTTGAAACTCAATACTATATAAGAATTTATACGATGATTTAAAATAATCGACGAAAAAAATCTTCAAAGGGTTTATATAAAAGAAAAAATCACTGAAAAAGTATAGATCAAGACCACGGATCCTAACACGGTGGAGACGTCTTGTTCAAGTATGTAGAAGGTAGAAACACACACACACACACACACACGTGCGCACACACACAAAACAAACTTTTAATATCATTAATTGGACAAGAAACTTAGGAACCATTTTTATACGGAAACTTTGGTATTTCTGGTCCACGAGAAAATCCCAAATTAACAAAAACACAAGAATAATGTTTTTCATTGGATACAAATTTCGTTGATACTTATCAGTTTTTTCTTTTCTATGAAAATAAAATATTATTTACTAAAGTTGGTGTAAACAATTGAACGAAAAAGTGAACTATAAATTTTTATAAAAAAGTTAGAAAATTAAATAAATAAGATGTTTATGAATAAAGTAAGGGTCGATCACTCTATGTGTAGAACCTTCTAATAAATAGAATATAAACCGATAAATAACTTGAGTGAATGTGCAAAATTATCAAAAAACAACTAATAGTATGATAAGATCCATCCGTAAGGACAATTAGATGTTTATCACTACTGACACTGAGAAAAAGGTATAAAAATCGATGAATCACGAAAAAGACCAAAATATATAATCGATCTTGAAATTGTCATTTAAACTCATTAACGTCGTTAAGAATAAAAAAGGTAGAAGACCTAAGATTTTCCTCACAGAGAGAAATGTCAATTCATATAAACGACATCCGAAGTTGATAATTATCTATGAGGTAATGTAACCGTTTTATAAGAAAATAAAGATTAAATGCTCCTATAAAAATAGTTTACCGTAAAACCGTAGATAGTTCTAGAGGACCTCTTCCCTGACAGATGGCTGAGGTCATAAGAACGGACCTTTTAGGGTACCTGTCCTCGGACCGCCCAAATGACAGGTACCACAGTGTTTGTCAACCTGTGTTGACTCGTGTGTATGCACAAGCGTGCTAAGTACACATAGAGAGAAGGAACTTGGTACTTATTCTACTTAATTAATCATCTAAACCAGTAACACACGGTATGAAAATGACATAACGAACTAAATTGAACAATTATAAATATAGTTCAACAGATTCAGTCAGAAATCTTGGAACCTAATAAGGATTCAAAATAGTAGATAGTTGAAATCACATCTTACTTTTGTAAATTTTTAAAAATTTACAATTAAAGGATTATACGGAGTACTGACGTAGGACGGGAAATAACACTTAACGAAGTAAAACAAAATACAAACAAAATAACAAGAGATTTTGTTGTAGAGACCTCTTTGTCTTGAATTTTTAAAATTCACATTGGTTCTTAATTTTATAGTTCATTCTCGTCGACGAGTAACTAGATCGTCAAACTTTAAATAAATATTTTTTAAAAGTTTCCACTTATATGTCTAAACGACAGAATTTTATCAACAAGAGAAAATGGTAAGACAACTCTATTACAAAGAACTCGTGGAAAAGAAAAAAAGGTAGTTTAAAAATTTTATCCGAGAATTGCGCTCACTTTTTCGTCAACACCTTCGTAACAAAGTCTCTCTAAGTGAACAGGCTGTTTCAGTCCATACTGATCTCAAAAATGTAAAACCCCCGCTTTATACCTCTTTTCTATTTACTGTAATTTTTTACTTCAAAAAATCTAAAATTTGAAAAAGGAATCTAAAAAAAAAGAAAAAGTAGAAAATTATATATTAATTTTCCTTCGTTCGTGGAACAAAAAACAAGAAGTTTATTATCGGGATCGTAAATGTCCTTATCGGATAATTTTTGACATAATAAGGAAATCTTTTAAAGAAAACGGTATTATAAATATGTAGAAATTTTTGATTTTGATCACCATCTTTTTCAATAATGAACCATAAAAAACTTAATCTTTGAAAAAAAATTAACATCCTCATCATGATGAAGTTTATTTTAGGAATTGTTTTAAATATCAATTACGAAAAAAAAAACGGGGGAAGGGATCGACCACCATCTAACCAATCTTTCGTAACGGTTTCTACTCTAACCTCTAAAAAGGCTATTATAACTTAAAATACGTTTTAGTCATATAACCATTCAGTGATTTGAAAATAAGGACTTCAGTGAATTACAACTAAAACAAATAAGTGGAAAGTTGTTGGTAAATAAGTTAAGAACGACTTAAGCCAGACACTCGTTTTGTCTATTTTCGGGACGGAAATACCCTAAATATTAACACATTCTCAATCTGTCGTTTATGTATATGGGACAATCCACAATTATCGAAACTTTCTTTTTCCCTAGTTCTCAACTATCTATCTCCTATTATTACCCTAAATTCATCTTCTCCACTGGTTCCTTTCGGAGAGATCCCTTCATTCCAATATCCATCATTCTCATTCTCCGAAAATTCTTTATTTCTTCCAGTCCGTATGTTTTGAACTCACTGTTCACGAGACCCGTTCTCGTCCTTGACGTGTCTGAAATTCTTCCATTTCATAAACGTGACTTCCGGTCACACTTGTGTTGTTTCTTTTTCTTATCATCAATTACTCTAACTTCTCTCGGTTGTTTATATCCTGAAACTGTCTGTCGGCTTTATTCCCAAACCTTGAAATAGGATTTACACTATCCTTCGGAGCTCTCACTCTCTTACTGTACTAGCACAACAGTCCGTGAGTAAAAGAATTATTAGTATCAAACTAGTAGTTCTCTTAAGATGACACAAAGATCGATGAAAACACACAGAAAAAAAGGGGAAAAGGGATGTAAGACGTTACGAAGATTAAATAACAATTTTGGAACTTTGGTCTTTCGTTGGGGGTCCAATTTCCCTGTCAAATAAAGTTCTCAATTTCTTTTTTCAAGTGATTTACCCTTCCTTGAGTTTTTTCCCCTATATACATGTGTATATCGACTAAATGAAACGACATGTCGTCTTTGAGTGTGTTATAACATTTCGTTGATAGGAGGTTATTTTTTATTATATTTTTTCTCTTTGCAAATCAAACGGAAACTTAAGTCATTGCACATATTTCAGACGTTTAGTTAAAAAAAAGACGAATTGATCTTTTGAATTACGATGGTTTATATATATAAAATTTTTAGAATTTAGAACTAAGAACAACTGAAAAGACTTTCTTTAAAGGTAAAAGTCTTTTTTAAAATTTTTACGAACAAATTGACACACCGTACACCTAAGATCAAGGTACTGGTCCCTAACTTGGGTCCGGGCGGGGGACGTAATTCTCACACCTCAGAATAGGTGACTCGGTGGTCTCTTCAGGGTCTTTGTTTTTAAAAATTCAATTTTACAGACAATTCTAAAAACGTTCAAAAGTTGGACAACCAGAGGAAAAAAAAAAGGTTAGTTATTTAATTCATCTCTTAGGATTTTGTTTCGGTGTGTATGTACCAGTAAAATAAAAATTATTCCGTAGCTTCGTCGGGCCCTACCTTTCTTTACAAGAAACTTGTTTGGCATGTCTCTTTTGACGCATAGACACACTTGTTTCTAATTGGAACTATGGAGGGAACGTGGCACACACGTATGATTCAACGAAGTCAGCACAGACTGATACATACTGGGACACCTGACATCGGACGGTCCGAAGAGACAGGTACCGTAAGAGGTCCGTTCTGATACCTTCACCCAACAGCACGGGCGGAGGTCCCCTAGAAGGACTGGGTTTGTAGCTTGGACGTAGACAATCCAGATTGGACGTAACGGTCTACCCAAGAAATGGTGATCGTGGTGGACCCTTCCAGGGGAACACGACATGGGTCATCAATTAAGTTCTACCTAGTAGTAGGGTCAACATTTTCGATTTTGAATTTCGAAAAATCTCCTTTTATATTCTCCTGTAAAAACACTGAACCTCTTATTCAGTCACAGTGTCTTTCGTCATTACCCCTTTCTCACTAAACTGAAATGGTTTTAATTTTTGAAGCATAATTTTCCGTATTAACTCTTTTACTTAACCACCGTTCGGTGTCTAACCTTCTTAGTATTTCTTGGACATCAACTATTTCTTGAGGTTGAACATTGTTTCTCTATTGGGTTATTTTTTCTGTTTCTAGACTTGTCTATGGAATGTTTTCGTCCATTTATTTACCAGTTATTCAGTACTTTTTTACAAGTTGTAACAATCAGTAGACTCGATTTTACGGGAAAACATAAATCACAAAAAGTACGAAAAAGACTCAACCATGAAAATGACACTCAGCTGAACTAAGAAATTCGTCTGCATATGTTTAGCAAGAGTTTTCTTCAACATGTATATAAAAGTCCCTTTTATGAGACGTATGGAACTTTGTCGCCGTCGATAGAAGAATATATCCTTCACAGGCAGGAGAACAGTGACTTAACCATTCACAAGAAACTTTACTTTCAACGGGAGTTTCAATTTACTAAAAGAAAAAAAAATTATATTTAAATAAATAAAATTAACTTCCGATTAATGAAATGTTATAACATAACCTAAAAGAATTTCTGACTCATAAAAGAAGAGAACCTAGAAACAAAATCTAAAGACTTCCTACCGTATATGACAAATTGAGAATTTTTCATGATTCAATGTAAACTTAAATTACCGTACATAACTCGGGTAGACACCGGATACCTAACATTTAACAATTTCTCTTACATCTTTCATAAGGACTAAACGGTCGTAATTTTGTTTAATTAAAATTGGAATCTCATTCCAAATTGAGATTTATATTCTACCACTGGACTCTTCCAAGAAGATACATCTTTCGTCCCTCTCTTTTATTTCGAAACACTTAATCGACCTCCAATCTTTTTTCAGTAAGATCCTATACTCATTACCATCATTGTCGCCCAAACTTTTTTGCTCTCAGATTATTTACATCTTTACTGCTTTGTCTCGAAACACTATCCACCTCCGTGCACTTGATTTTCAAATATCACTTCTCACTCTCTTCCTTCATTGACTTTTTTACCCATTTTGAGAATAAAACATTGTTTTCACGTAAAACTATTTTTAATAAACCATTGATGACTGTCACGAACATTATTTAACATCGTTTTAATATGGTGTTGTTTGTTGATTTTTAGTAAATAGGAATTAAATACCTCTCACTAAAGGAAAACAGTCTTTCTTTGGTAGAAGGTTTTAACTTACTAACATAGACGTTTTTATAAACACCTTGATCGATCAACTAAATAATACATAAGGTAAAAAACTTGACTATGAGTATAACGAGTCATTGTAAACCTTATTCTAAATGAAGGAGGAAAATTCAGTGTAAATTTATCGAAAAGTAGACTTTAAGTAGTACATCTATTATACACGAGAAACGGCGTCTTCACTCCGGTCACAATAGGGATCACAAATTTACGTGTAAAGATAAAACTTTCCATCAATCCTATTGACAGTCTCGCATCTCCATAAATAGTCTTTAGATAAAATTTTAAAGAAAACAACCTGTACCTAAATAAAAATACATAAAAATTAGGGTATGACCCGAGAGAAGAGTATATAAGAGTCCTTCTTGGTCGACACATGGAAGATCAGTACCGTACGTAACACTAACGACCTCAAAGAGACGAGTAAGAGGTACATCCGGATTAAGACGAATCCTAATTGAACCGGTGCATCAACGATGTCGTCCCATCTCAAGTTCAGATGAATTTAATACTCATCTTAAAGATCTCAAAGACCCGACCCGATCACTATAGAGACGGAACGGACTGATTCCGTACGTCGAAACACCTCGTCACCTCACAAAACTTACCCGTCGTCCGTTAATACAAATAAACCTTGTGAATGTCGAAAAAGTAAGGGAAACAATGGATTGATTTTAATCAAATAAAGTCATATATTTGAGTCCTCTACAAATAGTACAGAGCTACTATAAATTTAATATATACATATATTTCCTAAATATCAACTAATTAAAAACATCCTGGGACTACGAGGGTATTCTGTCTTCTACGGTGAACTACTAGACCTATCTCTTCTACTTCAGTCTAATGAGTTTATAGAAAAGTGAGATTAAGCACGACCTTACTGTCTTCTCCATTTACTATGTATGGGACGAACAGGTTACAGTTTTTCAATGTCTGACATTCAATCTTCCCTAGAAACACTGTTGAATCGTATGAAGGAGTTACGCAATTACAAAAAGTGTCATAAAGACCCAGATTGCGGGTTGTAAAAGTTACTATTTCTTGTGTAACAAAGTCTTTCGTCATGTGAAATCAAACATATAGAGACCATCTTTTAAGAAACATTCTTCAATTCGAAACCGAAGGGTATAAACATGAAGCATGAGATCCGTATTGGAGTAATAAAGATCAAACCTAAAAATTCCCAATTCTTATTTAGACTGGGACTAACGAGAAGATCAACTATGACACATCGTAAACTTCTGACACTACGGGAGTTTGAAGAAGGAAAATTGAAGTGGAGAAATTTTACATTAGAGGAAACACTATCAATTCTAGAACGTACATCCTACACTTGATAGATTAATTGTGTCAAATGACTTACCAAAACACCTGCGGAAATTTACTCTGTCAGACTACGTATCCACGAAGTCCGTAGTCTATAATTCAACATGGACAAAACGACATGAGATCTACTATAAGAAATCGATCTTTATACAATCAAGTTTCACAACAAACAAGAAGAGACAATGTTTGGTGGTCGTATATAATTTATTAAAGAATATCATCATTGGGAACCTAATAATTTGTAAGAATAAAAAATTAATTCTTTTCTTCATTGTATATAAGTAAATAAGTCTTTTATAAATTCCCGGTCGGTGACACGGTTCAATACACGTCCTAAAATCCTCAGTGTTACCGTTTGCCCTACATAAAAACTGTTGTCTTTTGTTTTTATATTAGTGTAATGACTCTCCGAACTTTTTGTTTTTGAAAATTCCAGGATGATGAAAACGTATTAGTGTCTATCACTTCAAAATTTATTTTTAAATGAATATTGGGAAAAAGAAAACATGGACAAAAATTGTATTAACATTTGTGTCATATGGAGGTCCACAAAAAAAAAAAATTAGAAAAATGACATGGCAAGTGGGTGAAGTTCACTGATTGAGTCATCAAAAAACCATATAACGTAATAACTAAAAAAAGTAATATATTTTCTACATATTGTTTTAAACAATAAAACTGGTAAAAGTTTACAATTAAAGTCACCATAATTCATATAAGTATCACAACACGTTAGTAATGGTGACAGACAAAGATTTTGAAAAAACAGTGAGGTCTGTCTTTGAGACATTAGTAATACGTCATTAAAGGGTAAAAGGGAAAGGGAGTTATAAACCATTGGGTTAGATGAAAGACAGAGACAATTAAACGGACAAAATCGATACTACATTCACCTTAGTATATTATAAACGAGCAAACACAGATCGATTAAAGTGAATCTGTTTACAAAAATTCTAACACGCAAGTCTAAAACAGGACGGAGAAAAGTCTATTGCATAGTTTATAAAATTTTTATAAAAAGGTACAACGATGTCATATCGAAATTAATATCGAAAATATTGAAAATACTCGGTATGTAAGTTATATACAAACCTCATACTACGAAAAAAAAAAAAAAGTATAAGGTTGATAAAAATAAAAATAAAAATAAAAAAGATAATATTTCATACTACGAAAAATTGACCAACATAATTAGTCTAAGATATCCAAGTTTACTGTCTTTGGATTGAGTAATGAATGTTCGTCCCTTAACTAACCAAGGACCTTGTCTCTTCACATCTCCCAATATAGACCGTCCTAGGTCCCTGAGTCTTCTACAGTAATCTATGACAGGTCCGAGAATTGAGACGGTAGGAGAGTTACTAAAGTAAGAATTCCTCGGTAAATACAGTCATTGTCGGTGGTCGTCGAGGTAGGAATATAGAAGGACGTTCGCTCGTTGGGGTCGTTTTCCTGACAAAGAAAGGGTCATAGAGACCGTTCTCAGGATCCTCACTAAGAATAATCTAGTGTACGGATTATCAACTCAAGTCTCCATCTTAGTATACTAGATGACTTTGGTACACTGATTTACCCCCTCTCTACCAAGGACTTCTCTAAGACCTGGTTGTTTGTACACAGAATTAAGTAACCATGTAGTCCACGTAGACTAACCAGTGTAAGTCGTATTTCTGAATAGTACAAATACCGAACTTACTCGTTGTCGTGGGAACAGTAATATCTCTGATTGATAAAAATGTATTTAGTCCCCAGTGGTTGGAGATATTGGGTAAACAGAAATCGTCTTAATTTACGAACGCCCGTGGTACTCGTGGATCACCACTCGGGTTTTAGTTTCTCGTTTCCCTAATAATCCCTTTCTTTCTATCCCTGGTGTCTTTCTGTACGTATACACTTTACGGTAGTGATTAAACAGATGTGGTAGGAAACACTGTAGACACGGTATTCAATAGATCAGGAAACAATTTAGGGAATATAAAAAGATGTTTCGTGTGCATAAAGAAACCATGACGTAACCAATATACCGGTTGGCGAGAAAAAGAACAAAGATTTCCGTGTCGCTGAGACGTTTGCGACACCGGTCCGAACCTCTCGACGTTGTGAACTTCCGACCTTTGAGATAGTACTGGGGTTACAATTACCTCCATAAAATTATCTAAAATAAGATTCTCAACCCTATATAAATTGAGATTTATCGTTAAAACACTTCATATCAAAAACAAAAATCTTTAATAACTTCATTCTAGAGTAACATTTGACATTTGAAATAAAGAAAATGACAAAATATCCTTGTCTTAATCTTGGACAACTTCCCTTAGGTATATCTACGTAAACCTTTTATTCAACAACCTCTTACCGTCTTCTACATTCTATATTATTTTATAAATGACTATGACTAAAAATGAAAATTATGTGACTTCCGGACGACTTTTACGACACCTTAAAACTCTCATCAATTCTTGATTTCAAGGACAAAAAATCTTGAAAGTTAGTCTGACTTCTCATTCCATCCGAAATAATTAGTCTCCGAGCCTCCAATTTCGTAGACGGACGTTACACCTCTAGACCCAAACTAGGGACCCAGCTCTTCTAGGGGACCTCTTCCTTTGCCGTTGGGTGAGATCATAAGAACGGACCTCTTAGGGTACCTGCCTCCTCGAACCACCCGATGTCAGGTACCCCAGTGTTTCTCAACCTGTACTGACTCGCTGAAGTGAAAGTGTAAGTCTGTGACTCATGATTCTCAATTCACGACTTTATTCCGTTTTTTTTTTCATCGTTTACTTCAGTGGTATATTCGTGACCCGACCCAAGGGTTCTCTCTTGACTTAACTAGAAAGTCTTTAAACTCAACAACCAGGACTATTTGTCCTCCCTTAAGATCTATCCTACGGATCTACCCTTTTTGAGTTCCCTTCCATCCAGATAGTCCAACCTTGTCTTTCGAGTGCTTTCCTTTATAACAGTCAAGACAACACTGCACTGGATACGTAAGGATCGTCAGTAACGTCGTCCTGTTTACCACGTCTTTTAGGTCTCGAAACTCCCTTTTACCTCAATACTCGTGTCATGAGTTTTTGGTAGTATTACGAATTTTTTCTATTTTTGAATTATTTTTGGTGTGTCAAAGTGAGACAATTTAATTGTCCTTTATGTATTCATTGACGTTATTTATACCGTTAAATGGAATTTTTTCTTGACCTCAAACGAACACCATGACCTATAGTCTCCCAACGTCGAACACTCAATGACTCTTCACTATTTTCCTCCGATAGACTTCAGTTTGTTTTAATATTGTTAACTACGTTTTCCTAAATTAAATTGTGTGTGGACGTCTCGGGTCCCCCGACCCAGTCAAAACACATAAAGATTCACCCAACCAAGTCAATCCACAACAAAGGACATAAGTTGGTCACAAAGAACACCTACTTTAACACGTATTTCTTTACCCTGCAAACATAATGCAAGTTTAATAAGGAACTATTTAGTTAACGTAACCTTGTTTAAGTGTAAAAGTTTTGTTCGTGATATCGTCTTGACTGACATTACCCTTCTACTGACTTTTTGTATTCTCGTCCGTCACCATCAGGAGTTTACGACGAGATTCAACTGACTTTTTCTAATTGTCGTCCGTCACCACCAGGAGTTAACAACGAGGTTCCTTACCCTTGAAACATGGTATCTATCATCACTTGGTAGTTTTGGAACTCCCGCGCACTGTCGTCACGAAATTCTTCTAATCGTACCGTCACCTTTTATCCGAATTTTAACTTACTTGATTTCTGACTCTTTGGTCAATCTTCGGATAGTCTTAATAAGTCCGTGATTCTTTATTCCCGGACAGGATCGAATTATACCGCTCATCTTTTCTTTCCTTGTTTTTTACCAGTCCTCGTCTTTGACCTTTGTCTTCCGTCTCCTTCTGAGTTAATACATCACTCTCAGAGACTTCTGAGATCAAACCTACTACTCTTTTGTCCTTTACAGTAATTATCTTAGGTTTTCATTTTACCCTATTAAACCACTTTTATTAATTAAGCCGAATCCTTAAACTACGTTTGACCATGTACAGTCCGAGGTTCCCGGAACAAACTACAAGAATCTAGTCAAAGTCCATCACAATCCATAAATCGTTAAAATATCCTCTTTTGCAGATACGCCTAAGATAGACCTTATTTTAAACTGACATTTTATTAGTTTCGTAGGTAATCTCAACTTAGACGAAAGTGAGACATAAACTTTAAACCGACAAACTGAAAAGACCTTCTAAAGTCATAACTGATGTAGTTTGATTCCCTAGGAAGGAAGAATCAGGGGGTCATCTAGAAAATGATTTCAAATCTTTGACAAGCCCTTGTTTATTCAAGTCAAATCTTCTATGACGTCTTAAGGTCTAACACTTTTTTTTACTGTATGACTCTATTTGTCATCAAGTTAAAATAAATATAAGTAACATAAAGTCCTCGAAAAATTATCTATACTCTCTCGTTAAATACGTCGAGATTCACCCTTAGAGTTCGTCCATACGTTACATAAAATTATTAAGCAAAAAGGATACCTTACCTTAGCCGACTTACTTTATAAGATTATATCATTAGTATATTCGAATTCGATCAAAGATTCTTATTGCTACCATTCTAATAATACTTTATCTACCATTGAACTCGATGAATTAAACTACATAGGGTACAAAATTAGACACGTCAGTCTGAAGTCAAAGAGTCTTAACATTTAAATTAATGTTATGTGTAAATATTGAAAACATTGTATCGAAATAGGTATTTACATGGGGATTCCGTGTCATACTGACAATCTTAACAGAGTGCATGCACACGAAGAACGTTGAGGGAGATAGGGGACGTAAAATATCGATAAAACTCCCTACAATAAAATTAAGCAACCTTGTGGTAGAATATAGTCGTACCTTTTAACTACGATATTCTCAGGTCTGAAGAATCTTCTACACCGAACTCCCTAGAGGGACTACCAGACCACCAATTCTGACGCGAAGGTGACATCCCCGATGACCAAGGTGGGGAGAGGAAGGTACACCCTTGACTCCAGGGTGTACGACGGGTGACGCGGGGAGGTGGTTTTTCACCAAACCCCTCTTCAACCTCTGTGTCCCAATAAACCTACTATCGAATATTAGGTATACAAAATACAATAATATCACTAAAATATCAAGTATAGTTCTTCAAGGTGACGAAAAGGAAAAAAAACAACTGACAGACGTACAAAGACAAAACCTTGCCCCACTTCGACGAAGGTCAGACACTGTGGACCCTCCTGTGTCACACCCGGATGAAGTCCCACTACCACCTGTCAGACCAACTTGTCCTCTAGTCCTGTAGTCATTACTGAGACCTACTTTGACTTCTTGAGGGATCTCTTATAAACCTTCGTTTCACTCAGATAACCAAACAAAAAGTGGTACTCCTAAACATCATACGAGACTTCAAAATAAGATATCAGAAAAATTATAATATTTAATTACAATGAAATAGGCAAAAGAACTAAAAACAAAGTTTTCAACCTGGAATCTTTTCCAAAAACTTCTTGAAGTTCGATGACTATTTTTCCATTCATAATTATAAAATCCTATTAACCTTAGTCTTTGATTTACAATGTAACAACACATGATATCGACTTTCCGTGTTTTCATACACCTTAGAACAATATAAGAGAGAAGGAAAGGAATACCGTATGAGTTTATTCTCTAACGAAATTTTCCTTCTTTGAATTAATGTATATACTTACTGTATAGTAAAGACAAATAAATCAAATCTTAAATAAAGTAACTTTATGTACCGTACGTACATCCGATCAACTAAAGAAAGAAGAACTTTTTAATTTAACCTTACGTTTTAATTGTTTTGAAATAAAAGGATCTTGAGTTTTATTAGATCATAAAAAATTTCATTATAAGAATTTTGACATTTTTTTACTGGAATCATATATAACATTGTTTTATTAGATTTTTACATAATATATTCTGGAAATATTTTAAAGGAGGGTCGGAGGAATCCTAATAAGAGTAAGTGACTCTACTACTTTGTACCTATACATAGGAAGTATAGGAAGAGGTATGAGAATCTTTACATACATTTATAAGATTATATTCTAAAACCAAAAATCTCCAACAAAAAGTACAATAAGATGGACGTAATCAAATACCGAGGGAGGAAACGAGGTGGGGGCAAATTACTCTGACTGAAACTCAATTACGTATATTTAAATTGTTGGATTGAATAATAAAAATTATCCAAATATTATAAGATATTTTACACTATGTAGGAAAAACTTAGTAAGGGGAAAACCATTAGTAAACCCAATGAAGATCGTAACGTCCCTTACAAGAACAATCAGAATAAATACGAATAGATGATCAGGACAAAGAAATGTTATTCAAAAGACTTTCGTCCCACCGACTCAATTTCCCATATACATAAAATTTAATTAAGGGACCAACATCGTTAATTAAGTATAAGGATGTTTATTAAATAACTATACCGGTAAAGGGATGGAAGAGTTGATCGGGGTGTACAGTAACAAACAAAAACGGTTGGGTAGTCTACTCCACCCTTCATCTTTGAGGGACAAGAAGAGTATCAAGGGACAGATAAGTATTCCGACTCGTTCAAAAGGTCACAATTAACTGGTAAAAAATTAAAGGATAAATCTTGAAAGGGAATAAAAAGACAACTTAAAATAGAAAAGGAAAAATAACATATTCTAGAGAAACATATCACTTTTTTTCAATTATGAAATAGTTTAAAAAGAAAAAATTTTTAGTCAGACAAAACCTCTAAGATCGTTTATTTTGTTTCAGTAAAATAAAAGGTCGTTTGCTTTCAGTTCCTTATCTATGTTTAGATTTTTCTCCCCTTGTAAATGTATACTATTTTCATATTTAGATCTTTTAAACACTTAGTTATTCAATGATATTAATTCTCTTAAAAATTTCACAGATTTAGGTTCTATTTCAATATTTAAGTTCTATTTCAATATTTTTTTAATATCGGAAAAACATGAACAACGTCGATAATTCTTTTCCTAAAGTCAAGTCAAGTCAGTGAGTCAACACAGACTGAGAAACACTGGGGTACTTGGTGTCGTGTGGTCCGGACGGACAGGTAGTGGTTGAGGACCCCAGATGGGGTTGAGTATAGGTAACTCAGACACTACGGTAGGTTGGTAGACTAAGAGACAACAGGGGAAGAGGAGGACGGGAGTTAGTAAGGGTCGTAGTCCCAGAAAAGTTTACTCAGTAGAGAAGTGTAGTCCACCGGTCTCATAACTTCAAAGACGAAGTTGTAGTCAGGAAGGTTACTTGTGGGTCCTGACTAGAGTAAATCCTACCTGACCAACCTAGAGGTACGTCGGGTTCCCTGAGAGTTCTCAGAAAAATGTTGTGGTGTCAAGTTTTCTTAGTTAAGAAACCACAAATCGAAAGAAATATCAGGTATGTACTGATGACCTTTTTGGTATCGGAACTGATCTACCTGGAAACAACCGTTTCATTACAGAGACGAAAAATTATACGACAGATCCAACCAGTATTGAAAGGAAGGTTCCTCATTCGCAGAAAATTAAAGTACGGACGATTAGTGGTAGACGTCACTAAAACCTCGGGGGGTTTTATTTCAGTCGGTGACAAAAGTGACAAACGGGTAGATAAACGGTACTTCACTACTCTGGCCTACGGTACTAGAATCAAAAGACTTACAACTCGAAATTCCTACGATCTCAACCTGACACTTCTTTTGACTCACGGCTTCTTAACTACGAAAACGTGACACCACAACCTCTTCTGAGAACTCTCAGGGAAGCTGACGTTCCTCTAGGTTGGTCAGGTAAGATTTCCTCTAGTCGGGACCCACAAGAACCTTCCTTACTACGATTTCGACTTTGAGGTCATGAAACCGGTGGAGTACGCTTCTCAACTGAGTAACCTTTTCTGTGACAACGACCCTCCCTAACTCCCGTCCTCCTTTTCCCCAGCTGTCTCCTACTCTACCGACCTACCGTAGTGGCTCAGCTACCTGCACTCAAACTCACTTGAGACCCTCTACCACTACCTGTCCCTCCGGACCACACGACGCTAAGTATCCCAACCTGTGCTAACTCGTTGACTTGACTTGACTTCGGTTGAAAAAGTGAGAGGAGAAAGTGAAAGTAATGCTTCGAGAAATCAAGAAGAAGCGAAAGACAGTATTCCCACCATAGTGGACGTATAGACTCCAATAACTATAAAGAGGACCGTTAGAACTAAGATCGAACACGAAGTAGGTCGGGTCACAAAGAGTACTACATGAGACGTATATTCAATTTATGGGGGGTTTCAGAGTAAATTTAATGACTGGTTTTGACAATTCTACGGATCCTTATTTATCGGTTCCCAAACTCATGGAGGTATTTTTTTGATATCTTAGAATAACTTTCTGTGTTTATCTATCTAAATCGTGCAAGGGTTTACTCTACTAAACAACAATTATAGTCAGTAAGGTTTCAATTGCAACTTTGCATAACGAAACCCCATAATAAAGACTTGTCTTTTAAAGGTTCATTTTCTCATTCACTCTTATCTTTATTCTAAATCTTTTCTTGTCATCAATGCAACAAGGAATTATTATTTTATTATATTGCTAAATTATTTTGTTATCTTAACCGTGTCCTTATTTATCTAGTAGTCTTGCACGTTCAGACATAATCTAAGATTATATATACTCTTGGATTATTTCCTGTCTACTGAAAAGGAAAGTCTCCTTCTCCCCACCAAATAAATGTATGTACCATACCTGTATTAACTAAAAGGTAGACTTTATTTCGATCTAGAGACGGAGTACTGTACGTAATGTTAGTCAAGGTCCACCTCGTTCATAAACATTTTTTCTTTCTTTCTGACGACCTTCTTTTAAATCTGTTTATTTTTAATTTTGGGAGGATGTTTCCGTCCAGATACCAAAGGACAGAAAACCTGTCTATTCTTAACCTCCGTTCCTTTACACCTAAACCTCTTCAGACCACGATCGAAGGAACGACGTCCGAGTGCTAGTTGGTAGGGTACATCTTTTTTTTTTAACTGGTTTTTATATCTTTAATAAAAGTAATCCTTTTTTTAGATTGTCGTACAATGAACATTTAAAAAAGATGAGACGGATTAGTGATAAAACTACCTAAAATAATGAGAACCATGTTAAACGTCTACTTACGAAAGTTTTTGGTGACAAATATAACTTCCTTTAGAATATCAAATAAAACGAAACCAATGGACAGGGGAAGAGAATACCAAGTGGTACCTGTCAGTTCCTTTTGTCATTTTATGTAATTATTTTTATATAGACAGATGCACACTAATTTCGTAAAATTAACGTTTTTCTTGTTCAAAATATTGTAAATGTCTCTAATTTAACAAAATAGTGTCAAGAGACAAAGTTTTTTATTATGGAACTCAGGGTTACCGTTATAGAAAGAGTATGAAATAAATCCAAAGGATTATGGGAAGTAAAGGTCGAAAAAGAAACAGACTTACGTGCACACGATTCACCAAAGTCAGTACAGACTGAGACGTAGGGGTACCTGACATCGGACGGTCCGAGGAGACAGGGACCCTAAGAGGTCCGTTCTCATGACCTCACGCAACAGTACGGGACGAGGTCCCCTAACTTGGGTACAGAGGACGCTGAGGACGCAACGTCCCACTAACAAAATGACGACTCGGTGGCCCCTTCGGGAAACAAACATATACAAGGAAGTTGTGAAATACAAAAATCGAATAGTTACTCATATATGATGTCTTACTGGTATTATTTAAATGTCTTTTACATTTTTAAAAAAGTCTCTCAAGATCTTCTCTTAGTTCTTGTAATAGTATATCAAGTTTTTAAGGAATAGGACCCTCTGTAACTACCATTCTATATAAAATAAAATGAAACGTACTCAAGAAACCAAAAAATTTCAGTAAAAGATTTTTCAATAGTTTTCTCACGTGTACTGAATGGTGTAGAACAGTAGAGAAAGTTGGATAAACTGACGTTGATATATTAAAAATCTTTTATTTCAAACTGAAATTAGGTCTCCGACAAAAGACACCATCAAGTATTGTTATTCCGTCACTTAACTATTCTCACGATATACTTATACTATTTACAGGAACCTATCTCAAATACAGAGAAAAAACTAAACATAGGTAGATTTAGAAACGAAATTACCAAACATCCAAACTACCTACTTAAATCGTTTACCGAAAGGTTTTCGTCCTTGTCAGATGGACCTGTGGAGGAGGCGAAGTACTGAGTGGAGTAAAACAAAAAGGCGTGAGACCCTGATGTCTGGTTTCATTTATTTTTACTCGACATATGAGAAGAGACGTTCCGACCACGAAATGTGTAGACAACAGTCCTTTTGTACGATGAAACCCCAAAACAAAAGATCTTACCACTGGTATCAGAGTGTCACAGCGAGTCACTATTGAGTGACGTCTACTGAGACTACAAGACTAGACACTGATGTCTTACGACTACAAATGGACCTGACCTCTGTCAAATATTGAAGTCAGGAGTAGTCATGGGTTGAGCTTTAGTTGGTCGTTCGATTGACTTGGTCTGATTCAAAAGACACCCTATAATTTGGAAACAAAAGAAAGAAAAAGAAGACAGGATTTACTAACCATTGTAAAACCCGTCTCATACGTATCTTCCGTCTTACTACATCATCAACTCTCGACCCCAAAACCTAATTTTTAGAACCTAAGTGTAAGAATGTGTCTTCGAAGATCACCACATTTAGACCATTTGTTTTGGAGAAGTTCAGAATGTAAGAAGGAAACTTTACACTTGTTATTATCATTAATGAGTGTTCCTCAATCCCATTCAATTATGTTCTTTAAACAATTCGTCAATCGGACCGTACATCATTAACGACGATTCAGTGAAGTCAGCACAGGTTGAGACACGCTGGGGTGTCTACCGTCGGGTGGTCCGAGGGGACAGGGACCCTAAGAGGTCCGTTCTTGTGACCTCACCCAACGGTAAAGGAAGAGGTTACGTACTTTCACTTTTCATTTTAACTTCAGCGAGTCAGCACAGGTTGGGAGTCGCTGGGGTACTTGACGTCGGAAGGTCCGAGGAGGTAGGTACCTTAGAAGGTCCGTTCTCATGACCTCACCCCACGGTAACGGAAGAGGTCCGTACATCATTGACGAGTCACCATTTATGATTTTTAGTAATACTGTCCTAAAAATAATCTATATAACCACCATGTGTATTTGTCGACATAAATATTAAATTAATATAGAAAAAAAAGGATACTTCCTTCTTTAAAGGTAACTACAAAATTTCTGTATGTATGTCCATTTGAGACCATTTTGTCCATTTTAGTTTAGGTATCAAACTAAGAAAAAAAAGGAAACTGGTAAAATTACTTTTGTATTTAGTCTTACTATCACAAAATTATGGATCACCGAATAGTTTTATGTATTTATAGACAATTAATAGTATTTATGAAAGAAAACCTTAAATTTTAATTAGGACAAATCGTCATGTTGAGATACAGACATACGTATAGAGGATTTATACAAATTTTAAAACTTAACTTATCACGACAACAAGGATCTTGAACGAAATAATAACTGTATAATTGTAAAACTAGGAAAAGATAAAAAGTCGAAAATTATTTACTCTTTGTATGTTTAGAGTATCGTAAAATATGGACAGTAAACGGAGTTCTGGAACGACAACGGGTCATACGTAATAAAAACCTTCCACAATGTCTCAAACTTGTCGCGGTGGTAACGGACCTCGACCGATTTCTCCGTCCATTTTTACCTTCCGAAGTAGAGAACCCGAGACATCCGTCTAATAGTAAAACAGAATCATTGTATATAGGAAGATCAAAATTTAGGACAAAGAGAACTCTCCTTTTCTTCCTTACTTCAAAAGTTACTTTAAGACAAAACCTTACTTTATTGAATATGACATAGAACACATTTTATAGAAAATTAAAACCGTAAAAGAAGATATTAAAGAAAGTATAAAATTTCTTAACAATAGGGTCTAAATGATTTAGTAACACTAATAAATTTCTTTAATCACACTTACTAATTAAAGAACAAAGACAGGGAAGTTTTTTACAAAATCTAAACCTATAACGTCGATATTGTTTTTGACATCAACTCTTATAAGCTTTCTTTCTACTACCACTTAAGTCAGTAGTACTGGACAGGGGTCGGAACCTATGCCCATGATGGCTCCATTATACTCCCATGTTCTCCATATAATACATTGACTTATTAGGGAGTACAATACGAAAAAGATTTACAGATGAAATTTTATGAGACCGAAGAAAGAAAAAAATTCTTAAAAAGAAACAGTCGGTTCAATACTTTTAATCGTCGTCTGAATTCAGAACACATTCCTTAACGAATCATCGTCAAAATACAATTTCCTTTGAAGAAATTATCATTTTTGGACTCGTAACTTAAAAATGAGTAGGCTAATAAGATCTATGAACTAGTCAATTGATTAAAAATACATCAAATGAATAAGAATAAAAGTCTTTTCTTATCTTTCAAAATAGATCCTTTCTTTTCCAACATCTTATCGTGAATTTCCTTAGTCTATTAATTTAACCACCGTGTAGTCTATATCTCGATAATTTACACTTTTATTTGGTTCTTTTCAATAAAAGAAAGTACTAAAACATATTGGACTTCCTTTTATTAGTAATCATCATGTCTACATTCGGTCAAGATAATTACACATCCTATAGAATCCCTTTTTCGTGTTAACTGTCAAGAAAAAAAGGTTAATTTACTTATCCTTCTGGCTAATTTTTAACTACATTAACTGACCAACCATAAGCTGGGTCGTGTCTCTCGTCTTCGTGATTTTGTTCCGTTACGCTATTACTCCTTTAAGAACCCATACGAGATGAAATATAAGAAAAATGTTTCAAAAAAAAAGATAAGTTAAAACAACAAAAAGATTGGGAAGGTCATCCCATTCCATGTTTTATGGGTGAAAATACCGACTATAACACTTTGTTTTGTGTAAATTATCACTGAATGATACAGGGTGAGTCAAAATATATATTAGAGTTCCAAAACTTTTTACCTTAAAAAAAACTTCTGTATCATACATTTTCATCGACACCCTAAAGGACCACTAGGTCACACATTCTGAGGCACAAGGTAACGTCACCTAAACCTAAGTCAGGGACCAACCCCTTCATTCTAAACCGTACGATACGTCCCGTCGGTTTTTAACTTTATATATTACTTTTGTTTTCATTGATGTAAATTAATTAGGAAATACACTGACAGTGTGACTTTATTCCTTTTCGGGTCGGTAATCCATCTTTCTAGGGGATTTGGAAGTTTTCTTCATGGAACCCGGGACTTTACCAATTTCCGATGCCACTTTCAACGTCTGATTATTAAACTGAGGAAATCTTCGGTGATGTGTCTTTAGGTACATATAACTTTTGATATACAGAAGAAGTGTCGGAGTTTTTTCGTGCTTCGACGTTTTCTTCATAAACACTTTTAAGGAGTCCTAAGTTATCGTCTTTAGATATTGGTCACCCTCCTTGTTCCTTACCTATCGGGTGAAGGACGACTTCTACTATTGCGATAGGCTCTTGTAAACACGTAGTCTCGAATGAACCACTCTAACATCTCTTTTGGTACTTCACGGACAGAAATACTACTGAAAGTTTGGACTAAGTGAGAGTTTGGAATTTGATGAAAAAACTTTTCACCACTAACTGAATGATAGAATGGAGGGAACACTGACACCCTTAGTGACTAGGGATTCTTGAACCTTCAGGACTGGAACAGAAGTACACGTCCTCGGAGATTAGTAACAATTGGTTGTGTGTTACACAAAAGAATTCTAAGAAACTTAAGAATTGAGTTGAAATCGTAAAGACGAAAACCGTTGTTGACTTTTTTCGTTCTATTAGATATAATACTGATTTTATTGTTGTATGAGTAAGTTTTAAGTAAGTTGTTTATTACTTCACTAATCGATCCAAAATCCTGATTCAGACTTAAAGAAACGAAGGGAGACCTTCGATTATCCGAGTAGTTCCTGTGCCTATTCGTGTACTTATAGTGTTTGTTTTATGAATAAGTGACATTAAAAAAACATATTTTTTCTTTATAGCTTGTTAAAATAAAGAATGATGACGTTTTAATGAAGATTCTTGGTTTAAAAATTTTTAACATAACTTGTATACACTTTTCAAAAGTAAAAAACATAAAAAGATAAAATGAAATGTAAAATCCTTCGGGTACTTTGGAAATTACTCACCAAATTCGTATACTTAAGTCGAGGTGTTTTTGGATGAAACTGTTGAGTTCGTTGAAAATGACTCTTTCACCGAGTACTTGTGTTTCTTTTCTTTATACTTCATTCAATTTACATCTACTCTGTACAAAGTAACGTAGAGTCTTTATGTTCAGTATATACATTCTAGTAAAGAAGTTGTCAATATAAGGATAATATTCTCAACTAGAAGGAATAATGACAATATGAAACTTCTTTCTTTAGACAAATCAATGGAAAAACATCTATTAATTGGTTTGTACTTTGCATGGAAGTTCACTGTTATTACAAGTAAATGTACCATTTGTAAAATCACAAAATAACTTGACGTCAGACAACTACAAATAAAACATAAACCGAATGACTTACAGTCAAGAAATCTTAATACAAGGTATATACATGTAGAGACATGAAACGTTTATATAATATCAGGTAATATACAGACGGAATATAGACAAAAGGTCTACCTAATACCATAAACCTTTCCCGTAAACCTACGGGATTGACGACTACACTTCCTTTTTTACATGTTACAGAATAACAAACAACTACCTCCCACCTACCACCTACAATCTCTCCATTCGAGACACGTAACAATGTTCGATGTAGAAAAAAAAAATTCAAGAAAGAGACTTATCCTCGTCAATGTCTAGACCATAATGGAAACATGATATAATATTGACTTGTAGGGTATTAAATTCAGATTGGACCTTATGATCAATCCCTTATATACTTACGAACTGAGGACCCATTTGACAAAGAGGTGTAAATTATACAAGTCAGTCATATCATATCATTTTAGATTAAAAATTTTTAAGACCTGGTTTTTAGTTCATAAGTACATAAGTTGAGTCAGACATCTCCACTTCTATTCAGATCATTCTCACTCATTCTGTATGTATTTCGTCACCGAGAGTGAAGACTGGACGGGTAAATTTACTGGACCTCTTGAAAATTTTTTATGACCCAACTAAGGTGATCACCGATGGTCACCCCTCTCCCTTCCTCCTCGTTGTGTCCCCAACACCCCACCCTCCATGTTTAGTGACCCACATTTCATCCGATACTCCTGTATAACATGTTGTACCCCTCATTTCGGTCATAAAACATTATCGATTTACCTAATATTGGAAATTTCCAACATAATTTTGCTTTGTTTTTTTGGAAAATTACTCAGGGGTTTTCTGTACTGTTAATTTATGTTATACACTAAGATTTGACCTAGGACACAACCTCTTTTTTTCTACGACATTTCCTGTCACAACTCAGTAACTACAATTCCATAATATAGTGACAATTTAAAAGACTTCAACAATTGACGTCACACTGATATAATCCTCTTTTTAAGGGAAACAATCCTTTATTTGAGACTTTGTAAATCTCCATTACCTTGTACTAATACGTTGAACGGGAGTTTCCCAAATTTTTTTTTTCACACAAATATCTACGTGTGTGTTCGTTTAGTATTTCATCTGTCCTATTTCTAACTCGTTTCGTCCCATTTCCCATAACTCTATAAGAAACATGACAACAACATTAAATCAAACAAACTTTACTAAAAGTTAAATTTTTATAAAAAATCTATGATTTTTTCTTTATGACCCAAAGTGGAGGTGTCTAAGGCCAAATTAACCAGACTTCATCCCGACCCGAAATTTTTTTTTTCAAATTTAATGGACCTTTCGCAATTACACATCGGACCCAACTCTCCGTCAATGTCTTCATGATTTACGGTTTTTTTTTTTTCGTGTCTACGTCATAAAAGACTGAAGTCTTTTTCGTTTCCGACGAAGACGGGTCTTCTCTAGACCTGTCTTACGAATTTTCCATATCGTAAACTGACTTGGAACTTACTGCCCATTTAAACCTACTCATCTTCATCCCCTTTCCTTCTTACGACGTTCATTATTACAACACTCCCTTTCCATAACTCCGAGCGAGGACCCCGTACTGTCTTTGTCACGTAATTGAGTCAAGGTTCCTAATATGTACGACCTAAGAACCTATTGGAATAAAACTTATCTTTTTAGGATTCTCACAGAAACTATCGAAAGGAAGACGTAAGGGACTTAGGATTATATAAGTGAAGAAGAAATAACAAACAAAACAAAAAACGATGATGTAAAAAAGAGTGAAATGACCGAAGGTAAAAGACTGGTCTTCGTTTTGTAATTCCTGTCAAACGACAAATTTATGATTTTTTATGATTGTCGAAGGGTCCATTTAATTTATGATTGCGAAGAATCCATTAATTTAATTTAAATTTTTTTTTTTTTCCGGTCGGGATGAAGTCTCGTTAATTTACTCTTAGATACCTCCACTTTGGGTCATAAAGAAAAAATCAAATGATGATGACGAACGATGACGAGCACTATATCATTAATAGAATTTTCAGAGGTGTAGAATATATATTTAAGTATTATCTTGGGACGACTGAAGTATCAAAACTTGGAAAAACACACGGCCCTCCCCCCCAAGAAAAATAATTATAGATTAATTAAGTAATTAAATGGAAAGTGACACGACCCAGAAGGATCGACGTGCCCGAAAAGAGACCAAAGCCGCGCGTCCCCGGTGAGGGATCAGCACGCAGTCGAAGAGTAACGTCACCGAAGAGGTGACCCCTCGTGTCCAAGATCCACATACCCGAGGCAGTAACGCCGTGCGTTTGAGTCGACGAGGCACCGTACACCCCGGAAGGACCTGGTCCCTGGTTTTGGGAACAGAGGACGTGACCGTCCACCTGAGGAGTGGTAACTCGATAGGCCCTTTATTTTATCAAAACTTAGAAATCGTCCAAGGAATTACAATTTGAAAAGAGAGGACTAAATACAACCACGAGTACTTCTCTTTTACAATCACAACGTTATACGATAACCATAAATTCCAAACTTTTCTGAGTTACGGAATAAATACGGATTTATAAATATGAATGTATAAACAATAAGATTCATAATTAATTAGAATCTATCACTTTCAGTGTCTTGTGTGTGAAACCTTATAAAAAATTTACCTCAACCTTACCTTCTAATACTTACTATGGTAAAACAAATGTTCGTAAAAATTCAGTTGTAAGACACAGTTAGTGAAGAAGTTTAGATTAGGTTTGTTCGCTAAAGAACTTGATTAATATTTCCTACTATAAAACTCAACTCAAATCGAATTATGAGAATGTATAAGTCACTTCGTCTTTTAATAAGTCCCGAGGACGATCGTCAATATATGGAACATATTCCTAATCCTTTACCATGGGTGAGAGAATGGGTCTATCTAAAGTACAGTTCACGTGTACTGGACATCTTACCTCGTCCCTAATCTAAAGTCGGCGGTGAGTAAATGACAGGTCGTGGTGACACGTTCCATGTCGACAAGTTTCGGGACTGGACTATACGACCGAGAATATAGACGTGCAGTGAAAAATGTATTGACGTCTTACCAGGGTAAGTACAACCTCCGACCACCGTGTGTCCCTACCGTCTCGTTTACTTCGTCTGTCCGGTAGAGATAGATGAGAAGTGGTGGAGACGGAGTTGGTGGAAGACCAACTTCACAGTCGACAGAAAACGGAACGAAGGTGAGAAGACATACGTCGGGGAAGTATATCATAAAAGAAAATTTTAGTTTCTCTATAGTAAGAGGATGAGAGTAGGAAGACTAGCGAAGAGTAATGTGAAGCTTATTTTTGGTTTCAAGAAAAGAACTGGTTGTTTCAGTGTGTATGTGACCAGGACTGACGGAGGGGTCAGAAACATAGGATGAGAAGAGGAGAGGAGACAAGATTGAAAGACCGGAGAAACGACAAGAAGACGGATGTTACGAGAAAGGGACTCTATAGACGTACCTACTGAAGGAATGAAGGAATCGTCGTATGAGGTCACAATAGACAGAAATCTCTGGGACGACGTCGGGGTGGGGGGTAGGAGTTATCCCACGTATGTATATACATGTATAGTTGTATAGGGTCAATTACTAGGAAAGAGTGTATATTCCGTGACATGTAGGGACTACCTTTTTTAGAAAAAATTTTATATATAAATGTCCTAAAAAGTTTCGAAAACAAGTAAGTCTACTCTTTTTATAGTATCCACCATCGTCTCGTTAAACAAGACAAAAGGAACTCCGTCTGACGACCCGGGTAGTCCGTACTAAGACCTATGAACTATGTTGGTCAGACGACCACACCCTCAGGGGACGTCAGTCGTCTTCTCTAGTGTGGGATTATGAACCGTCGTTGTCCTAAATCCTCTCCGTCCAGGGTCTTAGGTAGGACACTCTGGTCCAATAGGGTTTCGGTAGACGATGAAAGTCAACCATTCTCTAAATCCTTGGTGTCCGTGAAACAGAGAAATCCCATCCCCTCTTCTCATATAACCTCGTGTTTACCTTACTGGGTTTTTCTTCGTCAGGAGAGTAAGAATGATCCGAGGTTCATCCTTAGTGGTCATACTTAATACTCACTCCGGAGCTCCACAAAATTTAGATGGACACTTCCCTTACTCATGAATAAACTCTTTTATTTACTTCCACGAAAGGGAAAATTTCGATTCTTTTATGTTTCGTACGTAAAATTATAAACGAAGGTACATAGACATAGAGTTTTGTCTTGTTTTTCTACCTATTTTTAAAAAGGATACGTATTTTTGGACTGCATACAGTTTCAATCATGTTAATAAGAAACCATATTAAAGGTCTAATGTAAGATAACGAAGTGTGAAGATGAATATAGATGGAAGCATTTTACAAAATTGTTAAATTATAGAGTGCACTTGTATGAAAATTACTACTTATATTAACAGTATTCCTTTTTAAAATTAATTAATAGAATAATCCGAAAAGTTTCCCCGTTAACAATAAAAACGAACAGGGCAAAAGAAAATGTGATAATGTGTCCTGAAGGGACCATCGAGTCGACCATTTCTTAGGCGGACGTTACGTCCGACTGGGGTCAAGCTAAGGACCCAACCCTTCTGGGGGACTTTTTTCCTATCCGATGGGTGAGGTCATAAGAACCCGAAAGGACCACCGAGTCTGCCATTTCTTAGGCGGACGTTACACTCTCTGGACCAAGTTAGACACCCAACCTTTCTAGGGGACCTCCTCCCGTACCGTTGGGTGAGGTCATAATAACGGACCTCTTAGGGGTACCTGTCTCCTCGAACCACCCGATGTCAGGTACCACAGTGTTTCTCAACCTGTAATGACTCACTGATTCGTATCGTGTGTTGTATACTGTGTACAATGAAAAAAACAGAACGGATCGAACATCCTAGAGTCAAGGAGTTCGTCCTTGACTTGGGTCCGGTACCGCCACTTTCGGGTCTTAGGATTAGGGACTGATCCGGTGTCCCTTTGAGGAATTCAAAACAAAATGTGAATCAGTATACCTAAAGGAAAGTTCAAAATTCTAATAAAGTCTTTTAAACCCATGGAAAAATAATAAATTTACTAAAATGAAAAGTTGAAACTTTTACATCACTTGTATTCTCCAGATATTCTTTATTCTTTTACAATCACTTGTATTCTCCAGATAAAAAAGACATGAGAACTCTCAGATGTTTTGAAAAATCTTTCTAGGGACATATGAATATTTCTTTACGAGTAACAAAAGAGATGTCATTCAAAAGAGTATATACAATCAAGACGGGGTAAGTGACATAATAAGTTTAGAAACGTAAGAAAATTAAAAAGATAAAAATATTTTAATATGTTTTCGTAGTACTTAAGTAAGATTCATAATTTTTTTTATAAACGTCACTTCAACAGGAGGAACACGTGGAGAGGGGAGTAGGACTGGGAAGAAGGGTCGTCCTTAGAGTCCCATACTTTACGGAAAAGTCTGACGGGCTATAGACGGAGACAAAGGAAGATACATATAGGTCCCCTTGTCAATAATAAAAGATAAGACTAAAAACGAGATCAGCATTGTAAAAAGGAAAATACGTCTACAAATAAATTCTGTATCATTTATGTCAAAGTCTTGGTAAAACAAAAGTAATAGTCTGAACACTGAGGAGACTTCATATAAAACAAGTACAAAAAACGGTTTTTTAGAACAGATGAGCTATGACACTAACTTTGGAATGGAACCCTTATAGAAGCACCAGACCACCAATCCTGGGGTTCGAAGGTGACGTCCCTCGTGTCCAAACTAGGAACCAGTCCTTTAATTATAGGGTGTTCAGCTCACCGTACTGGCTTTTTTTTTTTTTTCTTTGGAACGGAACAAAATAAAAATTACCCGGATTATTCGAAATATCTTTGAGAAATCGAAGATAAACAACGTAAAACCAAACACACATCCTACGACTCCTTCTGGTACTTTCTTATGTAGTTTACCAAAATGACTCTTTCGAAACAGACGGTTACAACACAAAAGACGAAGTGTGGTATAACGTATCATGGCCAGTCATAGTCCTTACGGACGTCAATCGTCTATACCACAGGAGACTCGCGGTGTTTGATATAAACCATTCAAGATCTCGCAAACGTGAACATTTAAAATTACTAAGCTACAGGAAACATCATTATAAACCCCGCAGGGTCCATCGTAATCACCGTTTCTAGGGTGGACAATTACGTCCTCTGCATTCCCTGAACCTAAACTAGGGACTCAGTCCTTCTAGGGGACCTTTCTGACTTCACTGGATCGTACGTGTGTTCATCATTATAAATTAAAACACTCTACACATATAAGAAATTTACAAGAATCTAAAGAATTACTAGGTCAAAAGTACAAACACGAAGAGATATGTCTTATACAAATGTATAGATTCGTCAATCTTCATATAACTGACCGGGTCTCTTCATCTAAACTCGATACGATTATATGACTGGAGACCGATGTATTTAGAATTTCTCCTTAAAGAAGAACGTAATTCGATTAGTCCAACTAATCCACTGATATTTAAATGTGAGAAGAAACAAGAGTAAGAATTGTAAAAGGGAAAAAATTTTTGTCCACAAAAGATTCCTTCTTAATTCCTTTAACGATGTCTTCGATTCTCTTAGGAGAGATTACGAGGAACTGGTCCCGGAACTAGGTAATCCTATACTTTAAGTCAGTATTAAGTCAGTAAGAAACATTAGATCTATTAAAGGTACTATTTACCTTAAAAAAACATTTTATATACATAAATATTAATGACTCAAAAAAGAAAAGGAAATAGTACCCCTTTTACATTTTAAATCCGTAACGTAAAACATGAAAATTCTTATAATACCACTCTGAAACTTTTAAATTACACAATATATTAAAGGGACACAAATAATTATTTTGATATATTTTTAATTTTGAAAACAAGTATACTTAAGGTCCTTACGGGGAGATACTATATTATTCTTCAATTTAAAAGATAAGAAAAAAGGACACTAGTATTCATGAGATTTTAGAATTTTAATATTTTTATCTTTCAGGACTATATAAACATTCGGTCTATACATTGAGGAGTAGTATTTTAAATCACAAAAAATTTATAATGTTAATTAATCCACTTGTTTCGTTCTTACAAAAGATTTTATTATAATACGACAATAAAATGAAACTTCGGTAAAGACCAAATAATTAAGAGTAAGTCATTTGGACTAGAGTATTCAACGTCGTACATTTCTGAATCGTAGCATAGACCGTGTGTCGCTTGTGACTTATGTAACCCCTGATATTTTACTCACTCTAGAATAGATCGGGAAGATCATCCCTTTTATGTTATTTATACAGAAAATTTACGTAATTTTTTATGTTCATTAGACTCATCCTTCCTTGATAAAAGTCGATTCTCTAAAGACTCCTTCATCATAAACTCGACCTCAGACCTATTACGTAACTTAAACGTTTCTGTCTCTAGTTCTTTCCATTGCGTGATGTTCAAATTCTTTAGTCGTACTCGTTCCGGACGTTTACTACTTACGTACAAACACTTAGTCGCAAACACGGTTTAACTGATCACAGATCCTGAGTATTTATCTATTGGTTTTCCCTCTTACACCGAGATTCTCCTTCGCTCTGCATCTAATCGTCAAGGGTTTGGACCAACTAGTAGACTGAGCAGACCACTCAAAGAATATACATAAATGTATACGACGGGGTTCTCGACCCCTACCCTCAGTATGTTAAACATAAACCACATTTATATTATGTGGTATTGATTAGATTCAAGTCCTGTAAGACCGAATTTAGTCTCTGCCCATAACTAGGAAGACATAGGTTGCGTTTGTCGTCCTCGACTGGTACTTTGACCGGACCGTAGTGAACCATTCTCCGCATCTCTATAGTCTGAGACGGAGTTCAAAACTAAATACGATCAAGTTCACAAGATTTCTTATTAACAAATGGATTGTTTTGGAGAAATTAAGAATATGGAGCCATCTCGTCTTACTTGACTACACTCTCACATTTGGATTGTTTTACACATGGTCTAAAATAAGTCTTTTGATGTTTTACGACTACTTTGGTTTCCTCGTTTTATTCACCCCTCTCTGTGGTACAAATAATTAATCTCTAAGTTGTGTCATTGTTAAATTTAAGATGGGGGTACAACCATATATCCAAATTGTGTTAAGGATACTTTAAGACCGTACTCCGTCTCATACATTTAACCATACCACCTTAATTACGACTAAAAGAATCCACACTATGACCATAACACCGACCCATCCTCTCACAAGACCCATCCTTTGTATGACTTTATAAATCTTTACTTTCCAGTACTTCAGACATGAAATGAAACTTTACCAAATCGAAATTTTATTTTCAGATGTATCTATTTCGTTTATACTTTTTTACAATTGGTCACTTAGATACCTGGTCACTTAGACACCCTTCCCGTGTTCTAAATTTAAAAAAGTTTATTTTTAACCCCACCTCAAATCATTTAATACTCCTTTTGTTGACTTATAGACATACCTTTTATCAGTTGGAACTGGGAATTAACTATGACACGTGTTTTTAATCAATTTCCATCTAATATTTGGACTTATTTTTGTGATTTTGACATGTTGAATTCTTTTTATCTCTTATAGAAACATTGGATCTCCCATCCATTTCTAAATGATATGTTTTCTGTCGTCAATGTAATTCCTTTTTCTAACTAATGAATCTGAAGTAGTTTTATGTTTTAAATACGAGTCTATACCGCTACCGTGGGGTGAGGTCATAAGAACGGACCTTTTAGGGTACCTACCTCCTCGGACCATCCGACGTCAGGCACCCCAGCGACTCGTTGAAGGGAAAGTGAAAAGTGAAAGTACGTAACCTCTTCCTTTACCGTTGGGTGAGGTCACAATAACGGACCTCTTAGGGTCCCTGCCCCCTCGGACCACCCGACGAAAGATACCTCAGTGTGTCTCAACCTGTGCTGACTTCACTGAATCGTCGTCGTCGTCGTACGTCTATTGTGGAGAAATTACCGTCTTTGACTTCTCCTTGATTTCTCGGAGAACTATTTGCACTTTCTTCTTTCACTTTTTGACCGAATTTTGAGTCGTAAGTCTTTTCCTTCTAGTACCCTAGACTAGGGCAGTACCGTTTATCTACTCCTTTTTCACCTTTGTCGCTGTCTAAAATAAAAGAACCCGAGGTTTTGGTCTACCACTGACGTCGGTACTTTAATTTTCTGCGAACGAAGAACCTTCTTTTTGAAACTGTTTGGATCTGTCACATAATTTTTCGTCTCTGTAGTGAAACGGTTGTTTCTAGGTATATCAGTTTGCAGAAAGGTCATCAGGACAAGTCTACACTCAACCTGGTATTTCTTTTAACGACTTCTTAACTACGGAAAGTTTACACCACAACCTTATCTGAACTCTCAGGGAACCTGTCGTTCCTCTAGATTGGTCAGTTAGGATTTCCCGTAGTCGGGACTTATAAGTAACGTTTCTGACTACGACTTCGACTTTGAGGGTTATGAAACCGTGGACTCCGTTTCTCGGCTGAGTGACCTTTTTTTGGAACTACGACCCTTTCTGACTCCCGTTCTCTTCCCTCCCTGTCTCCCACTCTAATAAACCCACCGTAGTGACTGAGTTACCTGTATTCAATCTCATTTGAGACCCTCTGTCACTTCCTGTCTCTCCGGACCGTACGACGTCAGGTACCCCAGTGTTTCTCAACTTGTACTGAACCACCGACTTATTGTTGTTACGAGAGATTTTTATGGTAATTCTTTTATTTCGTGTCTCACCCTCTTTTATAAACGGTTGCCTTTTGACCGAGTTTTTTTTGAACAAAGGTCCTATATATTTCTTGAGAACATTGAGTCCCATTAAAGGACAACCAGAGTCATCTATCCTGAGACGCGAAGACAAAGTCCCCCGAACCCAATCTAGAGACCACCCCCTTGATTCTAGGATTTGTTCCTCCGGTTTTTTTTTTTTTTCTTGAGAAGTCAAATCAGCGAGTCAGCCCAGGTTGAGACGCTGGGCTACTTAGTGTCGTGTGGTCCAGAGGGACAGTTAATGGTCGAGGGCCTCAAGTGAGTCTGAGCACAGGTAACTCAGCCACTACGGTAGGTCGGTAAAGTAGGACAGCAGGGGAAGAGGAGGACGGATGTTAGGGAGGGACGTAGTCGCAAAAAAGGTTGAGAAGTGTACTCCACCGGTTTAATAACCTCAAAGTCGAAGTCGTAGTCAGGAAAGTTATTTGTGGGTCCTGACTAGAAACCCTACCTTAGCAACCTAGAGGAACGTCAGGTTCCCTGAGAGTTCTCAGAAGAGGTTGTGGTGTCAAGTTTTCTTAGTTAATAAACCACGAGTCGAAAGAACTGTCAGGTTGAGAGTGTAACTATGTATCGGAACTGATCTGTCTGGAAAATGTTCTGGAAAATCTTGATTGTGGGTTTTTTCTACAGGAAAAGTAATATCCCCTGACCTTACGTTTTCATCCTTCAGTTCTTTGTGGACCTCATTGTCCGTTTAAACCGGAACCTTAGGTCTCACTTCGTCCCGTCTCAAAGCGGTTCTTTTACGTGACCAGTATCGTTTGTGGGAGAAGGTTGTTGTGTTCTCTTCTAAGATGTGTACCTGTAGTGGTCTACCAGTTGTGGCTTTAGTCTGACTAATATAAGAAACGTCGGTTTCTAGCTCTTCGAGATATGTCAGTTGGTTTTGTTCTGGTCCTCGACTGACACCGAGTCTAGTACTTGAGGAATAATGGTTTAAGTCTGAGTTTAACTTCTTTCATCCCTTTTAGCGATCTGGTAAGTCCATACTGGATTTAGTTTAGGGAATAGTAATATGTCATCTTCATTCTTTATCTAAATTCCCGGATCTAGACTATCTATCTCACGGACTACTTCATACCTTACTCCAAGCACTGTAACATGGCCTCTGTCCCTAGTTCTGGTAGGTGTACCTTTTCTTTACATTTTTTGGGTTTACCGACAGACTCCTCCGGAATGTTTATCGACACTTTTCTTCTCTCCGCTTTTCGTTTCCTCTTTTCCTTTCTATATTTGTAGACTTACGTCTCAACGTCTCTTATCGTTCTTCTCTATTCTTTCGGAAGAAGTCGTTAGGTACGTTTCTTTATCTCCTTTTCTTGTCTTACCTTTTCTGATCTCTAGAGAAGTTGTTTTAATCTCTATGGTTCCCTTGTAAAGTACGTTTCTACCCGAGCTATTTCCTGTCTTTACCATACCTGGATTGTCTTCGTCTTCTATAATTCTTCTCCACCGTTCTTATGTGTCTTCTTGACATGATTTTTTCTAGAAGTGCTGGGTCTATTAGTACTGCCACACTAGTGAGTAGATCTCGGTCTGTAAGACCTTACACTTCAGTTCACCCGGAACCTTTCGTAGCTACGCTTGTTTCGATCACCTCCACTACCTTAAGGTCAACTCGACAAAGTTTAGGACTTTTTACTACGACACTTTCACGACGTGAGTTATACGGTCGTTTAAACCTTTTGAGTCGTCACGGGTGTCCTGACCTTTTCCAGTCAAAAGTAAGGTTAAGGTTTCTTTCCGTTACGGTTTCTTACGAGTTTGATGACGTGTTAACGTGAGTAGAGTGTACGATCATTTCATTACGAGTTTTAAGAGGTTCGGTCCGAAGTCGTTATACACTTGGCACTTGTAGGACTACAAGTTCGACCAAAATCTTTTCCGTCTCCTTGGTCTCTAGTTTAACGGTTGTAGACGACCTAGTACTTTTTTCCGTTCTCTCGAGGTCTTTTTGTAGATAAAGACGAAATAACTCTTACGGTTTAAGAAACTGACACACCTAGTGTTCTTTGACACCTTTTAAGACTTTCTCTACCCTTATGGTCTGGTGGACTGGACGGAGAACTCTTTAGACATGTGTCCAGTTCTTCGTCGTCAATCTTGACCTGTACCTTGTTGTCTGACCAAGGTTTATCCTTTTCCTCATACAGTTCCGACATATAACAGTGGGACGAATAAATTGAAGATACGTCTCATGTAGTACTCTTGCGGTCTGACCTTCTTTGTGTTCGACCTTGGTTCTAAGGCCGTCTTTATAGTTATTGGAGTCTATACGTCTACTGTGGTGGGAATACCGTCTTTCACTTCTCCTTGATTTTTCGGAGAACTACTTTCACTTTCACCTCTCACTTTTTCAACCGGATTTCGAGTTGTAAGTCTTTTGCTTCTAGTACCGTAGACCAGGGTAGTGAAGTACCCTTTGTCTACCCCTTTGTCACCTTTGTCACAGTCTGATAAAAACCCCCCGAGGTTTTAGTGACGTCTACCACTAACGTCGGTACTTTAATTTTCTGCGAATGAGGAACCTTCTTTTCAATGCTGGTTGGATTAATCATATAAGTTTTCGTCTCTGTAATGAAACGGCTGATTCCAGGCAGATCAGTTCCGATACCAAAAAGGACACCAGTACATACCTACACTCTCAACCTCACACTCCTTCCGACTTACGGCTTCTTAACTACGAAAACTTGACACCACAACCTCTTCTGAGAACTCTCAGGGAACCTGACGTTCCTGTAGGTTGGTCAGGTAAGACTTCCTCTAGTCGGGACCCACAAGAAACCTTCCTTACTACGATTTCGACTTTGAGGTCATGAAACCGGTGGAGTACGTTTCTCAACTGAGTAACCTTTTCTGAGACTACGACCTACCCTTACCCCCGTCCTCCTCATCCCCTGCTGGCTCTACTCTACCGACCTACCGTAGTGACTGAGTTACCTGCAATCAGACTCACTTGAGGCCCTCGACCACTACCTGTCCCTCCGGACCACACGACGCTAAGTACCCCAGCGTTTGTCAGTCTGTGTTGACTCGCTGACTTGACTTGACTTGACCCTGTCTGGAAACAACCGTTCCAGGAAACAACAGAGACGAAAAGTTATACGAGAGATCTAACCAGTATTGAAAGGAAGGTTCCTCATTCACAGAAAATTTAAAGTGTCGACGTTAGTGGCAGACGTCACTAAAACCTCGGGGTTTTTATTTCAGACTGTGACAAAGGTGACAAAGGGGTAGATAAAGGGTACTTCACTACCCTGGTCTACGGTACTCGAATCTAAAGACTTACAACTCGAAATCCGGTTGAAAAAGTGAGAGGAGAAAGTGAAAGTAGTTCTCCGAAAAATCAAGGAGAAATGAAAGACAGTATTCCCACTACAGTAGACGTATAGACTCTACTAACTATAAAGAAGGACTTTAGAACTAAGGTCGAACACGAAGAAGGTCGGGACACAAAGAGTACTACATGAGACATATATTCAATTTATTCGTCCCACTGTTATATGTCGAGACTGTATGAGGAAAAGGATAAACCTTGGTCAGACAACAAGGTACAGGTCAAGATTGACAACGAAGGACTGGACGTATATCCAAAGAGTTCTCCGTCCAGTCCACCAGACCATAAGGGTAGAGAAAGTCTTAAAAGGTGTCAAAGAACACTAGGTGTGTCAGTTTCTGAAACCGTATCAGTTATTTCCTCTTTATCTACAAAAAGACCTCGAGAGAACGAAAAAGGTACTAGGTCGTCTACAACCGTTAAACTAGAGACCAAGGAGACGGAAAAGATTTTGGTCGAACTTATAGACCTTCAAGTACCAAGTACATAACGACTTCGGACCGAACTTCTTAAAACTCGTAATGAAATGATCGCACACTCTACTCGCGTTAACACGTCATCAAACTCGAAAGAAACCGTAACGGAAAGAAACCCTAACCTTACTTTTGACTGGAAAAGGTCAGGACACCCGTGACGACTCAAAAGGTTTAAACGACCGTATAACTCACGTCGTGAAAGTTTCGTAGTGAAAAGTCCTAAACTTTATCGAGGTGACCTTAAGGTAGTGGAGGTGATCGAAACAAACATCACTACGAAAGATTCCAGGTGAACTGAAGTGTAAGGTCCTCAGACCGATATCCACTCACTAGTGTAGTAGTACTAATAGACCCAGTACTTCTACAAAAAAACATGTCAAGAAGACACATAAGAACGGTGGAGAAGAATTATAGAAGACGAAGACAATCCAGGTCTGGTAAAGACAGGAAATAGTTCGGGTAGAAACGTACTCTACAAGGGAACCATAGAGATTAAAAGTACTTCTCTAGAGATCAGAAAGGGTAAGATAACTATAGGAGATATAGAAACGTAACTAGCGACTCCTTCCGAAAGTATAGAGTAACGATAAGAAACCTTGAGACGTAAGTCTAAGAATATAGAAAGGAAAAGAGGAAACGAAAAGCGGAGAGAAGAAAAGTGTCGATAAACATTCCGGAGGAGTCTCTCAGTAAAACGAAAAAACGCAAAGAAAAGGTACCCCTACCAGAACTAGGGACAGAGGACATGTTACAGTGCTTGGAGGCAGATATCAAGTAGTCCGTGAGACAGATAGTCTAGATCAGAGATTTTAGATAAACAGTGAGATGACAAATTAGTGTTCCCTAAACTAAATCCAGTAAATTATTATGTTTCTGGTTTTTTTCATGATCTTGGCTACTAAGAATTTCCTCCTGTTTATGGATTGGTCACATGGGTACTTTTTACGAGTCACCTTTTGTGTCTAATTTTGGTACTCGATAGTGATGTGGAGGTAGTCTTACCTATTTTAGTTTTTCTGATTGTTGGTTTGCACACTTTTCTACACCTCATAGACTGAACCTGTGTCATTTTACCCATCAGAAACCCCCTTGCAAAACTGATAATATTAGTGGATGAGAAATTGGATCTTTAAAGTACGGATGTATAAATGTAATCTCTTTACTTTTATTTAAGGTGTTTTTCTGGACATCTTTTATATGTATCGTCGTAAAAAATATTATCGGAGTCTGACCTTTGGGTTTACAGATTACTGATTTGTTTCCGTATGATGAGTCGTTATACTTTTCCTTTCTTAACTAGATAAGTCGTTTTGGATCGGTGTTTATCATTTATGATATACTATTAAATATACTTCAAGATTTTGTCAGTTTTTGATAAGATTCCACTTCTTTATAATCTTATCACTAAAGGAGAAACCACACCCCACCCCTAAAAGATCCCTTAAAGACACCACTACCTTTTCAAGATATGGAAATCTCTCCATACCTAATGTTTCCCATAGGTTCACAGTTTTTGATATTATATACTAAACACGTAAACTCCCCTAAATTTAACCGACAAATTTTTAATTTACCCCACCCTTATGATCTTTGTTTTTGCCGCCAATGACTTCGTCCTCTACCCATGTCCTTCCAAGCGGTATGATAAAATTAAAACGTATACAAACCTTAAAAAGTACTACTTTTCCTCCCCTTTACCCGACCTTCGGTATCTTTAAACCCAAACTTAGATAAGTTAGGGTTTCTTTCCGTTACGGTTTCTTACGAGTTTCATGGCGTGTCAACGTGAGTAGAGTGTACGATCATTTCATTACGAGTTTTTAAAGGTTCCGTCCGAAGTCGTTATACACTTGGCACTTGAAGGTCTACAAGTTCGACCAAAATCTTTTCCGTCTCCTTGGTCTCTAGTTTAACGGTTGTAGACGACCTAGTACCTTTTTCGTTCTCTCGAGGTCTTTTTATAGATAAAGACGAAATAACTCATACGGTTTAAGAAACTGACACACCTAGTGTTCTTTGACACCCTTTAAGACTTTCTCTACCCTTATGGTCTGGTGGACTGGACGGAGAACTCTTTGGATATACGTCCAGTCCTTCGTTGTCAATCTTGACCTGCACCTTGTTGTCTGACCAAGGTTTATCCTTTTCCTCATGTAGTTCCGACATATAACAGTGGGACGAATAAATTGAATACACGTCTCATATAGTACTCTTTGCGATCCGACCTTCTTCGTGTTCGACGTTAGTTCTAACGGCCCTCTTTATAGTTAATGGAGTCTATACGTCTACTGTGGCGGGAATAATACCGTCTTTCACTTCTCCTTGATTTTTCGGAGAACTTTCACTTACTTCTGTCACCTTTTCAACCGAATTTCGAGTTGTAAGTCTTTAGATTCGAGTACCGTGGACCAGGGTAGTGAAGTACCCTTTATCTACCCCTTTGTCACCTTTGTCACAGTCTGAAATAAAACCCCCCGAGGTCTTAGTGACGTCTACCACTGACGTCGGTACTTTAACTTTCTGCGAATGAGGAACATTCTTTTCAATACTGGTTGGATCTGTCGTATAACTTTTCGTCTCTGTAATGAAACGGTTGTTTCCAGGCAGATCAGTTCCGATACCACAAAGGTCACCAGTACATACCTACACTCTCAACCTGACACGCCTTTCGACTCACGGCTTCTTAACTACGAAAACTTGACACCACAACCTCTTCTGAGAACTCTCAGGGAACCTGACGTTCCTTTAACTTGGTCAGGCAGGATTTCCTCTAGTCAGGACCCACAAGTGACCTTCCTGACTACGACTTCGACCTAGAAGTTATGAAACCGGTGGAGCACGCTTCTCAACTGAGTAACCTTTTCTGGGATTACGACCCTCCCTAACGTCCGTCCTCCTCTTCCCCTACTGTCTCCTACTCTACCGACCTACCGTAGTGGCTGAGCTACCTGTACTCAAACACACTTGAAGTCCTCCGGACCACTACCTGTCCCTCCGGACCGCACGACGCTAAATACCTCAGCGTTTCCCAGCCTGTGCTGACTCCCTGACTTGACTTGTCTCGAGTAGATAAAATCGACGTTCTATTGTAAGTAATGGAGATAAGGTTGTAGACAGTTACTCTGATTCCTATTATTAGTGCAAAGTCCTGATCATTCCTAATCCCGAGGACACGAAACCTCTTCTTCCATCTCTTTTGGTGAATGGGTTGATGTAGTCGGACCTCTACACGTTTTCAAGACTTTGTTACCCGTTGACCCACTTACAGTCTTTAACTCCAATCCCAGAACCTACGGAACTTACTTCCGTCAACATTAGATAATTTATAAAAATATAAAATTGGGTTTAAAGTCTCAAGTATAAAATTGAAGTTGATAAGATTCTCTTTATCTCCTCACTATTTTTATTTTAAATAGTTAGTACAATTCTAATAGTCAGATTTAGACAATAGTGTTCCTTTGTCACTTAACTCATCTGATTTTCTTCTGTCCAATAGATTCCGATCCAAGAATTGACCCCTCGTTTACTCCATTTGTCATTTAGTGACGACTCAAGACGTCTAAGTTTGACCTTCTCTCCTACCGTCACACTTGTATGTTAACTTTTCCGTGTGTTACGAACATTCTTAACCATCTCACACCACTGTACTGTCCTTCTTTTCACATTAGCCCTTCTGGGACAATCCTTTCGGTCTAAAGTCTGAAAGGGATTAATTGAAGAGTAGAATTAAACTTAGTAAAGGAACCCCCTACTGAAGGAGGGGTTCAATCTAGTCCGAGAGAATCATACGTAAGTATCTTAGTATAAAACATGAAGAAGTCTGTGAAAGTAAACAACACCAAATATTAACATACAGAAGAGAGTGACTGTAGATACTCTTCCCCAAAACAGACCGAAATGAATGGTCATAGAGGGTTCATGGTTTATGTCACGGACCCTGTTTTGTCCACGAGCTATAAACTTATTAAGAGTTAAGTTTCTCCTTTACTTTTGACAGTTAGTTTGATTTCTTAATTCCTTTTACTCTTATAATGTAACAGGACTTCTGACACACGTTTCCATAAGATTTTCTCCTTTGAGTGTCAAAATGTAGAAAAATAAAAATTTATTTTTATTTACTTAATTTGAAAGATAACTTATTTAGTCCTCTCTTTCTTACTTTTTTCAATACTTCGTTTTAGTCTTAAAAGCTTTTCCGGTCATTTTATCAATGGGTGTTCTGATTAGTTTCCTGTTTCTTTTGAGTTTACGTACAAATCTTATTTATTTCACTACATTGTTGTCTACTTTATTTAATTTTGATACCATTTTCTATACGTGTCAAGACTGCTTTATGTAATCTTGCAGATTTATTTTACCTGTAAAAAGATCTTGTTACTTTTCGGTTTGAATTTTTTTTTTTAGACTTATCATGGATGCTACTCGTATATGCATCCAAGTAGCATGTCAGATGAGAACGCATACAAATCTAAAATATTCATTTTACAAAATTTTATACGAAAGTTCTTCATTACGAAAGGGGACAGAGTATTCCCGATTTAAACGAGTCTTGATTGTCATCGATTGTTCAGCTAGTTTTGTTGTGTGTCCTTTACAGGTTGTTCTTTCCCCAGGGTCTAACCATATCGGCCCAAAGCGATTGAGTCCACCATTCCGTTCTTCCTGAGCCGAGCGGAGTCGGTCTCGCGGTGCGCGGACGCGTTCAATCGACGAGGCGATTGACAAGCTCCCGCCTTCGGGCCCACGGGACTCGGTGCACTGGTGCCTACTTTCCCCCGCCCCGCGCGCCCTGCACAACGGCGCATCAGCGTCTGACTTACCCGCCGCCGTCTCGTACACACGAAGGGACTCCAACGATGAGACGACCCTGGGCTTCCAGCTTACAGAGAGGCGTCGGCCTGGCACTTCGGCCGCCGACGCCCTTGCGCCGCCGGCTCCTCCTCCCTCTCCCGTCGGCCCCTGTCCGGCCCGCGGGGAAAGGCTCTGACTGCCGGGGACCGATGCGCTCTCAGTACCGTAGCGACCGCCTAGCTCATGCCCCGTTGCCCGCGTAGCGCCGGCCCGAGGATGAGTTAGATGACCACAGGTAGACGTAGCACAAGGAATTGTTTACCTAGATACAGGTGATGCCGAAGGGGTTGTACTCGGACTGGGACCAAGTGAAGCACCAGTGAACCGACCCGAACATGCAGACGGTCTTCGACCTGTAGAAACGGGGGTTTTCAGACGGCGGAAGGTTCGAGGAGGAGGACCGAGAGTCGAAGACACCGAAGCACCAGAAGTGGTTGAATAGAAACGTCTTATTGTGGTATCCGTGGATAGTCGACCGGTTCCGGTACTGGTGCGGCCATTAGTATCAGTAGGTCTGGGAGACGATGTTCTTTTGGAAGAGGTGGTTTTATGCCGAGTGCGACCACTCATCGAAGTCGGCCAACTCCACGCGGAGATTGTTGAGTGGACCTGGCAGAAAGAGGGGGCCCTTCAAACGCATTGGAACGCGGTAGGAGAAAGGGCACTATCATTTTAGGTGTGAACTCAGTAAACACTTGAAGTGCGAATAAACCCTTTCCACTTTTTTTCGGTAGAACCGCGAGACAACCCGAAAGTCGTGTCATCTCACATGAACACACTCAAAATCATTGATGACAAACTACCTTTTAGGAATACGACACTAAAGACTCATTCTTTCTTTCGACATAACTCACTACGTTTAGACATAGCCTAATTCACCTTTTAGAGTTTGACTGAAATACTATTTGCAATTTACAGAGAGTCCTATACAAACGCAACTGTATGACGTCTCCAAAGTATCAGAAATGTATTTTTTTCTACCCGATTTTATTAAAATCATGAAGTATTGAATGTCTTGAATTTTAGAATTACGAAAAAAACCAATATGGGAACATAAAGATACAAATCTGTGATCAAAACATCAGGTAAATGAGACTACACAAACGTACACCATAAAAGCACGCTTCACGTTACGTAGCTGAGTAATAAAATGGGTCTTAAAAATTATTTTCATTTACACTTGTTTTTATATCTTAATAAAGTAAGTTGAAACTCCTTCATCCTAATTGTCAAGAAAAAAAAAGTGTACCTTCTTATAAACATCTCCAAGTAACAAAGGACACTGTAAAAATACCAATTGGAACATTCTGTGACACTTTCCTTACGATTAAAATACAGAGTATTTAAATTAGACTTGTTGTAAATGAAGAAAAAGAAATGTCTAAGGATATTGAAATCCACATTAGGATTTAAGAATAATGCTACACTTCAAATTAAAGGAACCTTGCCACAAACGACGAGAACCACAAAATCAATGTAGGGAAATAGTTCACCAACCATTAAAAAAAAAAAAGAAATACACGGAAAATCGTCCAAAGTATTTAAAACTTCGACACGGGGTTCCAAATCCGTTATGTCATATCTCTGTTATCTGACAACCCTTCTTTCGTATTAACGTATTTAACGGACTGAGTTCAACTTCTCTTCTTTCCTCTGTCTTTACACCCACATACCACAAGTGGTTCATAGAGGGATAGACAAACATTCACATACCCTTTAGGAATGTTTTATCATTATTCTGAAAAAATGAACTCCTAACACAAGTACCCAAAACACCATAAATAGTAAATGAGAAATTAATACTACAATGACACTTCCTCATTTATGTCTAGGTTTTTTAACTTGTCCTTTCCTTTTAAAGTCTAAATATTTAGAAACGGAGCTTTCTATATGGCCAATGTCGAACATATAAGATTAGTAAACAGAGACAATCATATAATATCGTTACCCATAAAGTGAAGAACGCGATCGGACTACGGAACGGACACCCTCCGTAAATGACTTTTAAACAAGTACCTAAATAAATGCAGTAATGGCATTTTAGAGTTGTTCATAAAAAACAAACAAAGAATATATCACCCCTTTTCTTATTACTTACTGCTTCCCATGTCACTTTGTCATAAAAGAGATATGACTTTTGGAACCTGACTTTTAAGACCCATACGGACGTACCCCTTAGTCTCGGTTTACACCCTAGTTAAACTGAAACAAGTGTTCGTAGGGGATAACATATGATTCCGTAAAAATAATACTTACAATCCTTAAATTATTACGTCGGAATCGTAAAAGATCATGACCAATCAAGTCTTTGTAACAACACACTTTTAAGACCCCAACTTATTTGAAGAATCATCGTCTCTTCGTCAAATTTATTTTCTCTCGTCACTGTACTTTCCGTCCTCGTGGGTGAGTCAGAACAGTGAATCGGGGTTCTATAAGAAAATGATGTCTCTCTTTAGTCTCCTTCGAGTCCAAACACGAAATTCTTTTGACGTAAACCCGTATGAAGTTACTCAAATTTAAAAAGTAATCTATGATAAATAGAAAAAACAATTTACCTGAAAAAACTAAGTCATACTTAATAAACAATCTCGTCCTTTAAAATAAACAACTTGCAATCTTAAAGAACATAGGAAATGCATATTGAAGTTAAGTCTCATGAGTGTCATGAGTTACCGGTGCGGTTATACTGGTAAAAACAAGTCTGTTCAAAGTTTTAACTATATCTAACGTTAGTTTCTTAAGACATAGGGAGTCCATCTATAAACTTTACTCTAACTGGTTTCTTACTAACCTCTGATCTGATTTAATACCCGTTTCAAAAACTAATAACCATTTACCATTTTCATACCAATGTCTTATCTATATAAGGGGTTTTTTAAGTAAAATTCCTTTCAACATAAAAGGATAACATAGGAACATATTAAAGGTTCAATAAAGAAGAGTATGATGATCCCGTGACTTTCCTTAATTCTCTACTCAATTCTCGACTTACTCAATTCTACTTAATTCTCGACAATCTAAATCAACATCTTTCTACTAACTCAGAAAGGAGGTAAGTCGTCTGTAAAGAAGACGAAATATGAGTCGGAACTATGTCTCTACTTTTCGTCGATATTAGGTCATAGCTTCTTTACGCACCTCTTTCGACTAGTGTCCATCATATCGAGTCCCATACTCCTTTCAAGACTCCTTGTGGTGTCTCTCTGTTAAGACGATCCTCCACCACCACTCCATTCCGAAATACCCTTTCAAGTTTAACTTCTTGCGTATCCTTAAACGAATCGTCTCATTATATCGTCTCCAGAAAGAAACGTTACTATACACTTTTATGTCTCGTAAAAACCTCTTCAACCAAGAAAAACCACTCTGACCTGACATCAACGAACCACCTTTCTGTTCCGACTCCCCACCCACTCTGGTCTAAAGTCTCAGAACTCATAGTACACCTCCTTCACACGGGAAATAGAACGTCCGTGGTCCTGTCCTCAAGTCTCTCCCGTCACTCAACTAGTAAGGGACACAAGATCTTTGAAGACCGCCATCACTTCTTACTCATTCTCCCTTCTGTCCAACTGTCCGTCTCGTCAGTCCTTCACGAGGTACCAAATTCCCCTTCTGTCCTTTCTGTACTTGTTCCTGTCACCATGACCTGTACCTTTCCTTTTTAGTTTGAGGTCTGTGGAAAACCTCTTTCTTAATCATTCTGGGTTGACTTACACTCTCACGTCTGGGATGACTTTTACTCAGACTAGGAACCTCCTCTGATATAGTAATTAATAACCTCGTTGTGTCCTCCTCGAGTAAACCCCTTTTTTCACTAGTCGAATTAGGATTTATTCGAGGACGTCTACTAGATTCACTTTACTAGTCATTCGACAATTTCCTCACTGAATTTCCTACGAGTTCCTTCTTCCAGTCTCGAGATCCACAGTCGCCTATCCTTTTCTATTCAACCCCTCCATTTTCTCCTTTCGATCTGTAGAGGGAATGTCTATCATCCCTTCCTTCTCCACTCACTCTTTCGTCGTGTTTGGTCTCCAGTTCAAGAAGGTTCTCGTCAACGTCCAAGACGTCTCCCGAGGTCGACCTTCCCCCGGCTCCCGTCAGGTAGTCACACCGACGACCTCCACTTTCACGGGACAGCCCCTCGTCAAAGTACTCTTCCCACTGTTCGTCTTCGGTCCGACGCGACGTCACTCCCGCTCACCTCCGGACTCTCAGTGGTGGTAAGGTCCGGACGATAGAGCACAGTCTGGGCGTCGACGGGTATCTCCGACGATTCCGGTGCGTCCCGACGCGCATGTGGGAGACGGAAGTAAAAACGAGTGACACCACAGGGTTCGTTTTCTTAGTTGAGAAACAGGAAGTACAAGTGTCGTCTGAGAATCATTCCGACCGTCCTATTACGAAGTGTAAAGGACGAGAAGATAAAAACAGAACCACTTAAAGACATCTGAATCACAAATACATTGTCCTATGGGCCTGGATGTCCTTTTTCTTAATATATCCTCGTCAATAAGTTTTTTCGGACCGACAAGAACGATCCATAATATAAGTCTGTCAGGATAGTTTGAAAGAAATTTTGGAGAAAAAGTCAATGTAAAGACTTCGTAAAACTCTTGACTTTCCCAAACTCCGACACCTCACAGACAAGATTCGTATCGGAAAAATCCCCAACACTAATAGATATCAAATAATCCCCCCTAATAAGTGTCTTTTCAGTCGGTATCTCTCCCTCCAAGGAAGATGAGACGGTGACTAACTCAAAAGACTTCAATTGCTTTTCGAGAGTGTATGGGGAAAGACTGGTGTGTGCAACCACCGGTGGACCCTATTTACTCCAAAGACAAGCAGAGGTCAATTCTCAGACGGGACGGAGGGTCAGAAGTAAAACCCCCGGTAAAAATCTTTCTTTACTTCAGACTGTCACGTAGACACAAGGAAGAATAGGACGAACACTTCTAATCGGACGAATAAGGACGAATATTTATAGGTATGGACGGACTAAAAGGGTTCTAGAGACTATGGATACGTAACCAAAAGGTGTAAATGATCCTAGACCTCCCTTCTCTCTTAAAAAAAAAGGAGGAAATTATCATTCTTTTAGTTAGTAGTCTGTACCTTATATCTTTTGAGGAAAATAGGTTCCTCGAATGTTCTATATGTATATATATAATAACTAGAACCTATAGAATCCGTAAAGGAGAAGGGATTCGGGATGGGGAGTAAGGGTACAAACACCGGTTTTAACGTAGAAAAGAAACAACTCATGGTGTCAAAAAAGATGGATTGAACAAGAGAGAAGACTTAAAGTCACCCATCCTCGGTTTGTCGTACTTAACGTTCATTTGAGCTACGTCGACGACATGATGGTCCGGGGCTACAGCAGACGGTACAACGACTAGCGACACGGGAAGAAACTCGGTCACAAGCGTCTTCCTCCTTATAAACCAGGGACCAGTCAGAGACGAAACCATTCAAGACTAACAAACCCACCCACAGATTCTTTGTTCTGTCATTATTAATGATTACGTTAAAAATCAAAAGTCTCACGATCGAGCCTAGGTAAGAGTGTAAATTAGAAATTTTAGTGTGAAATTCCCTCCGTTCCATTCTAATAAGGAAAGAAATTTTAAATTAATAAATCAATCAATAAACCCCGACAAGTCCCAGAAACAACGGCGTGTCCGAAAAGAGATCGACGCTGTCCGTCCCCGAGTAGAGGTCAACGCCACGCGTCCGAAGAGTAACGCCGCCGAAGAGAATAACAACTCCGCCCGAGACCCCGTACGCCGAAGCCATCAGCACCGCACACCCGAGTCCTCAACCCCGAGAGCCAGAGATCTTGTGTCCGAGTCATCGACACGTACCCGAATCAACGAGGCTCAGGACACCCTAGAAGGGCCTGGTTCCTAACTTGGACAAGAACGCGTAACCGTCCGCCTAAGAAATGGCGACTCGGTGGTCCCTTCGGGTCTCTAAAAAGAAATCTACTTCTTTGACTCCGTCTCTTTCTATTCCCTGAGCGAATCCCACGTTGTCGATCAGTCACCATTTTGGTCCCGATTTTAAGTCCAGAAGGCTACGGACCAATGATACGATTCGTTCGGATAAACAACAGGTCAGTGAGTCAACACAGACTGAGAAACGCTGGGGCACCTGATGTCGTGCGGTCCGAAGGGACAGGAAGTGATAGACGACCTCGACCGAGTTTGAGTTCAGGTAACTCAGTCACTACGGTAGGTTGGTGGAGTAGGAGACAGCGAGGAAAGAGGAGGACGGAAGTCAGAAAGGGTCGTAGTGTAGCCGGGAAGTGTAGTAGACCACCGGCTTCATAACTTCGAAGTCGAAGTCGTAGTCAGGAAGGTTACTTATAAGTCCCAGCTACAGGAAATCCTAACTGACCAAACTAGAGGAACAACCGGTCCCCTGAGGGTTCTCAGAAGCGGTCGTGGTGTCAAACTTTCGTGGTCAAGAAGTCACGAGTCGGAAGAAGTACCAGGTCGAGAGCGTAGGCAAGTACTGATGACCCTTTTGGTATAACCGAAAAGGTGATACCGACGTCAGTGGAAGGTGTCACCACGGTTCGACACATCGGGTGTTTATAAACCCCGTAAATAAAAAAATATTACTTTTATATCGAAACAACTAAAATAACATTATTATATACATCAAGTATAATATATATAAAAACTTGTATGTATTTTAATATTTCACTTTCAGGGGCACTTAGGACGGTGTGATCCTATTAGTGGAAATGGTGAAACCATTGCTAGTAAAGTACCCAGAAAAACTTAGGTGTCTATTTACGTGGAACACACATATAAATTAAAGTATATATACATTGGTATAATGAATACGACAAAAATAGGACCCAAGAAAAAGGGGTCGGGACGATGGGTATGTGTGAAGTAGTAGGGTAATGCGTTGAGGAAGAGGAATTTCATTCAGTACAATTATAAGATCACAAACAAGAACGTATAAAAGGAGACACGACATGTATGGGAGTATATTTGTGTATGTTGTACGGGTTCGTATGTATGTGTATACATATGAATTTGATATGTGAACAAAGAAAATGTTTTCACCCTAGGATAATGTGTTTAAAAGAAAAAAATCTTTAAGTTCGTTCCGAAATAACCCTGGGACGACACAATCGTCCCGGAATACTAAAAGACATAGAACGAAAAGAGTGAATTGTCACAGAGTATTTTTATAGAAGTGTAGTAAGAAAACTACTGACATATTATCAATGTCAAGAATTGATGGTATTTGTCATAACACATTTGTCGGAACATGTACACCGGAATGCTTGACCCGGAAAAATAAGACACTTTATCTCAGAATCTTACCTTAACAGTCTAGTTTCCCCAGACTGTTATGAAACCCCTGTAACAAAATTATTTCAATCTTTCATATCGGGGGGATGAATGCTTTCCTTGAAGACAAAGGGTATGTAAATTGCGTCCCGTACCCGTACAGACAAAACATCCACCACCATTAAATAGTTTGATGACATCAAACCCATGGAATCTGATCCTCCCCTCTCCGATATACACTGACCAGGAGACTGTAAATTTTTACTCCTGGAGTCGTCTTTCTGGTATTTATTTCCAGTTTTTTTGTTCTCGTGTCGTCAGACTCTGACGACTTATTCCCTCTTAGTGGAAGTAACAGAGATCTCCCGTAGTAACAGAGTTTCACATTAACACAAAAATTACTACACTTCCAGTAGTTCCTTATCCGAACACTACATGACACTCGAGACATTTTAATTGTTACTATGTAAGGATCTTTGTTAATAATTTTAGAAATTCCCCGTTTAAAGAGAATCAATTTTTAAATCACCCGGAGTGACAACAAATTTTTTTCTTTCATTCCATAATGACAAAGATTAATTTTCTGTCGTTTAGGTTGAGGGGACCAGATCAATGTTGACGTGACTAAATTTTTGACTCTTTTGGGTATACCCTGTCTTTCTCAGAAGTTTATACTGTACAAAAGAAACCTTAAATTTGAGGAATTATTAAGTTTAACATTGATTATAAAAGAGATTTAAGATAAAGTCGTCATCTATTACCAAAATATTGGAAAAAATTTAAAAAATAAAATATAACCGTATGTCAACTAATTGTCACAATACAATAAAAGTCCATATATTGTCTCACTAAGTCAATATGTATATGTACATAGACAACAAAAAGTTTAAGAAAAGGGTTAATCAACAAAATCTTATAACTCGTCTTAAGAGGCGTGAGGTGTCATTTAGGAACAACCGGTAGGTAGAAGTTATATCGTCACCCATGTACAGGTAGGGTTTGAGGGACCGATAGGGAGGAGGGGTGGGAAGTGGGGATCATTGGTACTCACACAAGAGATTCAGACACTCAGACAAAGACAAAATATGTTTTCAAGTAAACATAGAAAAAAAAAAAAATTTCTAAGGCGTATAGTCGCTATATAAAGAAAGAGACAGACTGAACAAAAGATTGAAAATTGTACTTTAACACCCTATACACACCTGTCTTACAGTACGTACAGATGTCACCCTGTCGGGCACCAGAGGGTAGGAGTCGGTTCGTCCAAATGGGTACAGGGTGCGTGTGTGGAGCCGAAGGCAAGGAGACGAAACTGGGTATGACAAAGGACGGGGACAATAAAGAAAAAGATTAGATTTGTATGTAAACTTTAGGTTTCTGAAAAGAACGATAAGGTCGGGTTTTCCTGTAGAGGACAGATCTCCTCGGATATCTTGGACGAGAGACGAACGGACAATTACTCCAATCTGGAGTTCTGACTAAAAGAGAAGAACGGAATCGCCACGCAGAACATAACGTGACAGTAAATCAGCGAGTCAACACAGACTGAGAAAGACTGTGGTACCTGACAGGCACCCTTGACAGTCCGTTCTTACGACCTCGCACAATAGTAAAGGAAGAGGTCCCTGAGAAGGACTAGGTCCCTAGCTTGGGCGTAGAGCACGTTCGGAGGACGTAACGTCCGTCTAAGAAATGACGACTCGGTGACCCCTTCGAAGTAAACCAATTCTCCATCGTGTCGTCTCGGTCAACCCTCGTCTCTGAGGTCTTAGTCTGACGGGACACAAATCTAGAACCGGGAAGGTGAAAGATTGACACACAGAATCCGTTCAATGAACTGGAGAAACACGATAAAAGAACAGACACTTTTCCCTTTTATAAAATAAGAGAGTACCGACAAACGTTGTTAATTTACTCAATCATGTACATTATATAAATCTTGTTAAGAACAACGAATCAGTCGTGCTACATTCATATTCGACACTAATATAATATTTCTAAAAATACTACAGGAACTCACCAAAGACTTTAGAAACTCCCGTTCTTGGGTAACACAAGGAATATTCCGGACCCGATCAAAACACCTATAGCTTACTTACGGATGACTAAGTTAAATTTATTCTTATTTTACTCGCTAAGTTTCCTTTTTTCCACACTTTCCTATATACGGTTACATAATTGACACGACTCACCAACCCTAATATTCTTAAGGAATACTCAAGAGAAGTGTCCCTTTTTATGAATTTATGAAAAGGGACATACAAATTAAAATATATACACACCTACCATCTACAAGAGATAAGAACGGGACCATCGGTAAGGTATTACCAACCAACCAAATACCAAATCAACGAGTCAGCACAGGTTGTCAACGCTGGGGTACCTGACATCGGACGGTCCGAGGAGACAGGTACCTAAGAGGTCCGCTCTTATGACCTCACCCAACGGTAAACGAAGAGGTCCCCTAGAAAAGGTGGGTCCTTAGCTTGTACCCAGAGAACGTACCGCCCGTCTAAGAAATGGTTGACTCGATGTTCCCTTAGGATAAAACATTACACACATCCAGTTTAGTACTACGACATGTGGACTTTGAATGTGTCACGACACACAGTCAATGTAGAACCACTTTCATCTTCCTTTTTTTAGGCAATACAAGAAAAACGAGTAGAAATAAAAGATTAAAAAGGTACTACTTATATAATAATGAAAATATTATTTAATAATGTTTTATTTAAAAAGTGACCTATCTATTCTTTTTGATTGGAACGTCAAATGTAAGTCTCAGTCGTATAACAACTTCTTAAAAGGTAACGTAAAACATCTGTTTTAACGTCAAAGTTTATGATGAGTAAGACGAAAAAATGCGAGTCAAGAACGAAAGAGACTCGAACTAATAGAGAAAAATTTTTAGAATAAAACCCTTTAAGGGACCGTCGGGTCACCAAACCTGAGGTGCGAAGGTGACGTCCCAGGGCCAAAGCCATGGGACTAGCCCCTTGATCCTAGGGTGGTCCATGACGTCACACCGGTTTTTTTTCCAGAACCAAAAATTACCAACTGTCTTCAAGGACTACTTCATATAAAAGTGAACTACTAAGATTACTAACGTCGACGAAAAGTAATTACTAAGAAAACCAAATAAACGTCGACTACCAGGACGAGAGACCTCATTATCGAAAGTACCACTTGAACAGCTAAATAACCTAGTAACCCTTGTGAAGTGGTCAGTGCATAGGAAAAAGATTGTCAAGTGTTTACATATCAGAAAATATAAGAGGTTTTGAGACAGTGTGACTAAAGAAATAAACTCAGAGTGTGAATGATAACGTACCGGATTTAACTCATCTAACCCAATAAAAATCAGAAATACCTCTAAATTGTTTGACACTTGACCCCTCTACCCAGTCGAAAGACATAGTATTTACGAAAACTTAAAAGAATTCCTTATCCACTCGAAAAGGGCATAGTCTTAATTACGTCTCGTGGTCAGGAACGTGTATTTGTAAACAACTCACTTATGACTCCATTTATGAATCCAAAGGGTAGTGAAAAGTCAATAACTATCAAATTATTATTATGTTTCCTCACCAATTAGATTCATTATTAAAGTCTGGTCAGTGAGACCGAACACTCAAATAAAAACATGAACAGACCGACCCACACGGACGAAAAGAGTTATAATGAAGTGTAATTCTTCACTTCAGTACTGAACTTCTAGAATTAGTTTGAGTCGACGGGTAAAAATCGTAAAGTGGATATAACTCACTCATGACTCGACAGGTGTTTCATATTTTGTCGTGTAAACTGTCGATAGTTATTTATTGTTATCAAGACTATCATTATTAATTTTTTTTTTGTTTTCGTTGTGTTGCAAAGAAGACACGGTCCTCGACAAACTTTGTGGAAGACACATAATTGTAAATCAAAAATATCGTCGAGTCACTTCATTTAAGACAGAAACAAGACGTCTTCTCCTTCACCTCCACGTCTCCCCAACTTATTGAGTGAACCTCATACCACAGGTCCAAACTTGGACCCACCAGATCGGTCCTGAACACGACGGTCTAGTTCCGTAGGTTCATACACGGGATTGATTCTTGTAGGTAAGTAAGTAAGTTGTTTATAATTGACTTGCGGGTGACATTTGGTAAGGAACTGAATCATTTATAAGTGTATGACTCATAGATGACATACAGTCCGTAACTTCTATGTCACTTGACTTCTCTGTTTTTAGAGACGAGAGTGTCCGAATTCAAGACCCCTCTTTCCGATATTCATTCCTTACTTTACACGTATACGTCACAATATATCACAGTTCACTACTCCTCTTTCTCTACTTCGTCCCTTCCCCAACACCTTATAACCCCTGTCCCACTTCAAAATACGTTCCATCTGTCCTTCCGGAGTCGTTTTGCCTATGAAAACTCATTTCTGGACTTCCTTCACTCCAACAAGGTGCGTCTCATCCTACCTATCGTAACGGTCCGTGTCCCTTGTCGTCCGCTCTCTGACCTTCCTTGTTCTTTGGACACACCGACCTCGTGTGTCCCAGCGAAATCCTCCTGAGTCTCATTATGCCCCAGTTTGACTCGTCTCGAAAATGTACTCTACACTTCGGTAACTCGTCCCGTACTGTACTAAAATACAGACAAAATCATCCTAGGGAGACCCGATAACACAACTCTTGTCCGTTCCGTTCCTAAAAGTTGGAGTCACGATGACTGGAAAACTAGGTCTGTCAAGAAACAACGTCTCCGGACAGGACAGGTAACCTCCTACAAATCGTCGTAATGACCGGAGGTGAGTGGTCTATCGTCATCGTGGGAAAAGGGGTTAAAACTTTTGGTTTTTACACAGGAACGGGTCTGCTGTCTTAGTGAGGGTCAACTCTTGATGACGTAACTTTCCCCGTTCTCTACTTCTCTTCGGTAGACGACGACGACGTCATACGATTCAATCTTCGACGTGACGAAACCATGGCCCTCTCAGTGTCACCTGCGTCACTCTTCACTAACCTGAGACCTACATAAAGGTTCATCTCGGTCGTCAAAAACGTCCGTCTAACCTACACCTCTTACTCTCTCCTTTCTTCCAACTGAGTCGGTCGAAACTCGGACTCGGGGACCACCGCATGTCAACGGTACCTGACTTTATCCTGTCGGGTTTCCTCCACACCTCCACCCCTCCTTCTGGTCCACGAGTCAAACCCCACTTTGTTCAGTCTCTCAAGTTCTAGCTCCAGAACCGGTCTCCCTAAGACCTCTCTAAACCACCACACATCTACACCAAACTTCGTCACTCAGACCGACTGTAATGATTCGTGTGTTCTTCTCCTTTTTTACCACAGATGTCTAGTTCAGGACCCAGTGAAGTCACAAATCTCAAACGTCTCTACTGTCCTCGGTCCGCCTTCCCCGTCGCTTCCTCGTCAACTCCACCTTCCTTCCTCCTCTCCCGCATCTTTGGTTCACTCCTCCTCCCCTCAGTCGACACAGGTTCCGACGACGGTCCAGTTCAAGTCCGTTAACTCCTTTCCGAACCACTCCACGTCCGTGACTACTAAAACTACTCTTGAAGTCTTACAGGTCCACCTTCGGCTGACCTTCTTTCATGTCTTAATCTCCTTAACCTCTACAACTTATATCGAACGAAGACAAAAAAAAAAAGGATTAAATGTTTTCCTAAGTGACTTCTTAAAGAAATTCAAACGGAAAGGAGAGTATATTTATAGAAATTGTCTGGAACTGGTGAATTTTCTTTCCGACTCCTCATTCCTTTACGACCGTACACCCTCGGTCACGTGAACTTCTATCGAGTATTAACTTTTACTTCGGACGAAATAATACCAATATTAATTGTAGGAACTCTTCCAGGAGACAGGGTGTCCTTTTAATGCGGATAACTCCCTCCGTTCGTGACCATGGGACCACTGGACTGGACAAGAGAGGACGGGTCTGCCTTGAAGGACCAACGAATCAACCCGAGGCTCGTCTCCTCCCTTGGACCTGAAACTCCAACCCGTCCAGGTCCGTACGTCCACGTCAAGACGACGACGGAGTCGCTCAACACCCTCTAGAGACAGGGTGAGAGTAATACTTTACCCCCAGTACCATGGGTGTACTAATCCAACGACATTCACAGACTCTCTTACACACAGGTCGTGGACCGGTCACAAATAATCCACATTCCTAGCGACAATGACCCGAAGAGACCATCGAGTCGACCACATCTTAGGTGGACATTACGTCCTCTGGGGCCAAGCTAAGGACCTAACCCCTTCAAGGGGACCTCTTCCCTATCCGATGGGTGAGGTCATAAGAACCCGTAGGGACCACCGAGTCTGTCAATTCTTAGACGGATGTTACACCCTCTGGTCCCAAGTCAGGGACCCAAACCTTCTAGGCACCCTCCTCCTGTACCGTTGGGTAAAAACGGACCTCTTAGGGGTACCTGTCTCCTTGGACCGTCCGATATCAGGTATCCTAGTGTTTCTCAACCTGTACTGACTCACTGATTCGCGTCGTGTCGTGACGACATTTATCGAGTGTATATCCCTGGAATGACCCACGAATTTCGACACACATATAATCGAATCAATTAGGAGTGTTACTGCGGCCCCGTCTCACCATCGAGAAAGATCATAATAATCCTTCTCATGTACCCATGTATAGTCTGTAGACTTTATATTTCATGATTAAGTATATCTTTTTTGCTAAATTTTAAGTCATTCTTATTGAACATTTCCATGGTCAACACAGAAATCAATCGGAAAATTTACTTGTCACTAAACCTTTACGGAATTAGGTCGTCGTTCAATGCTCGTCATTGAAGTTGAGTCGAACTCATTTAAGTTGAGTTTGTACCTGAAATCTCAATTTATCTGGGTAGATACAAACTGGAGACCGGGACGGTGAATAATTAAGACACTCGATTCAATGAATTTTAGGAGCTCGGAGGTGACAACATTTACTCTTCTCACGATAACGTCACTTCCCTTTATACTGCGAATTTATAATATTTTACCACAATCTATACGTAGACCGTATCACGGACCGTTCAGTGACCACGAGTCCCGATCAGGAGGGGACAGGGACTAAGGGAGGATTCGAATTCGTGTGACCGACATAACGGGAACTCAGTCGGGAGACCGCGGAATGTGCAGAGTGGAGTAAACGGTCCCCTTCAAAACTTTACCGAGGCATTTTGTCGTTGTGCTTAACTAGATGTTTTCTCGAAGAGACATTGAACAAGACTTAGGGAAAGGGTTGAAACATAGCGTCGGGGAAGAGAGAACAAACCCCTCCAGTCGTCCCTCTCATCAACTCCCTCAGAGGATAGTGACTAATTAATGACTTTCGATGGACTTCTTTGATCCTAAGTGGGTCCCGAAGTGACTTCAAGGACAAGAAATTTGAACCCTCGACGAGAAGTCAGACCCAAAGTACATGAAGAGAGGTCGGTAGCCTTCGGAATCGAGACACACACACACACACACATACACTCTCTCTCTCCTCTCTCTTATATTTTGTAGATCGAACAATAGGAATGGATATTTGGAGTCGATATTGTACAAACCTGTGAAGTTCAAGACGTAATGAAATAAACCTCCTATACAAAATAAGTTCCTAGGTGACAGTTAATTAGTCCCAGAACCGTACAATACATGTAATAAACCGTAAGAACGGATGTGGGCAAAATTTGAGTCACTTGTTCTTCCTTCATTCTCATTTAACCACGTTGCAGGAATTAATCCAAAAACATCTCTTTTTCAACGGACTTGTATTGTTTTTTTCATAATCCACCCGTTCAATGAAAGTTTCTTCTTTACTTTTAATACAACGTTTTAAGTAATTTACTAGTAAAGGTTTTTCAGTACGTTTTCTTTAAAATAAGCATTTATACTGAATCAACCCTTAAAAGACCACCAGGTCACCAAACTCTGTGGTATGAAAGCGACGGTTCCCAGGTCCGAGTTAGGGACCAGTCCCTCAATTCTAGGACGTTCGACACACTGCACTGGTTTTTTATTATTATTATTTTAATTAATTTTTCATTTTATTTATCTTGAAAGAGAAAATCTCATGGAACATTCTTTTTGAAATAGGAGATTTCGTACCGAGTACGAAGAAAAGTTTCCAATAAGATACTTCATATATTCTACCAAACCAATATAGTTTACTTCATGTACTTTAATTTCAAAATATTACGACTGTTTAAGTCTAGTGACATGGTGTTTACACATTACCGAAAATTCTTTCCTGTGCATCCTAAGGAGCTGAACGAGTATCCACCAGGGGTTATACTCAAGATAATATTAACTTCGGTCTCATAAGTTCAGTCTTAAATTCCGATCGTAAAGATAAAATCAACAAAATCATATTGAAGAACGAAAAAAGTAAATGTCTTTACTGTATACTAATAACCTTTCGTTTCACGTCATTTCCTCTAGTATTCCGTTTTTGGTCAAGATTTTCATAAGAAGAAGATCATCTTTCACCTATATTCTTCAATTACAATAGTCTTTTGGATGTCAAAGATACCCACAAGAGAACGACTCGAGAGTCACTCGAGAACTTTGATATGTACTTCAAGTTTTTATTTTCTCGAGGTACAAATTTGCTGAGTTTCTTTTCTGACGCCCTCTTTAACTCGTCCAAAGAAGAATAGGACCACTGACAAGAGGACCGAAGAAACTCGTTAAGTACAATTACTAACGAATTCTGATGGAGGGTCGGTAGTGAGGGGGTGTGGGTGTACACTCCATAGAAACTGTGACTTCCCAAACCTCACTTAACACAGTCGGAAAGATTCACCCGATTCCTTTTAAGAACTCGTCGTTCAGTTCCATCTACAATAGTCTCTAATTCGTCTTTGAACCACTTCTATGCTCCTTTCTAAACTTTCTCTTCATCTCTTTATCAGTTATAAATTATTCAAGGTACTTAAAAAATTTCCCTATTAATTTATTTAAGATCCCCTTTATGTACTAAAATGAATTCTTATATTATCACAGTGTATAACTTGACGGTTTAGATAATGACCGAAGGGTGAGAACTGTAAACTCTTAAGTTTCGTCAACAACTATTGGAGAGTGTTATTTAACTAACTCGACCTATTAGGGAGAATATTATAAAGAAAAAGATTTACAATAAATCTTTGAAGTTCACTCTTTTTGTCGAGAAACCTCCTACTTTCCAGTGTACATATTTTATGTGGAAAATCCTGGTAAAAAAAAATGACCGGATAAACTTTACGTTTCGGAGTGACTTTTAGCTAAAACTGTCTTAAAGTTACATAGTCAGTAAGACAATACACTAAAAATACACACTACAAGACAATAACAAAATTTATTAAAACCAAGAAGAGTCAAAGGTTTCTATGTAAAATAACACGATTCTTTATGTTTCGTTAAACAGAACGATCTACTCGAAGTACTCAATTGCAAACAGATTCCTTACAAGAGACACAAAATTTACTTGTATATTAACAAATGGTTTTCGACCTCTTTTCATGAACTCATAAAGTCTCCTAGTAAACTGAAGACACGTGATTGTAGACTCAGCTAAACACGGTAAATGTCTAAGAAGAATTGACATTTACGTTGAACCCCCCAATATTATTTACAACCCCCTCTCAATATGATTTACTGACTACAGTTATCCCTAAGTTCCTTCCGACCTCGTTCTATCACACGCCACCCCACCAATACCTAGATATTCACTTATTTTATATATGATGACCTTGATCTCAGACTATTTGTAAAAAACGGGACTTCTGGCAGAAGGAAACTTTTCCTTTAAGGACCCTCCTTTTACCTGGTCTACTACTCCTGGTTGGCGCCTCTGTTTGGTCATTAAGAGACGATACCTTCTTTTGTACGACCGACAGGAAAACAATTCCTACATTAATGTGAACAAAAAAATAACATATAATCTACTGGTATGACGTCAAAAATGGACAATATTTATTTCTCTTGAGCTACAAAAATGAAAGTTCAACGTACAATCTTGGTCACCTCCTTCCTACCGCAGACACACATACGTCCTCACTGCGACCGGACAGGTCGAGGACTTAAACGTAGTGGATTCCTTTGTCTTCTCTTCCCCTACTGCCTCCTACTCTACGAGCCTACCGTAGTGACTGAGGTACCTGTACTCANCTCTTGAGTTACAAAAATGAAAGTTCAACGTACAATCTTGGTCACCTCCTTCCTACCGCAGACACACATACGTCCTCACTGCGACCGGACAGGTCGAGGACTTAAACGTAGTGGATTCCTTTGTCTTCTCTTCCCCTACTGCCTCCTACTCTACGAGCCTACCGTAGTGACTGAGGTANTACCTTCTTTTGTACGACCAACAGGAAAACAATTCCTACATTAATGTGAACAAAAAAATAACATATAATCTACTGGTATGACGTCAAAAATGGACAATATTTATTTCTCTTGAGCTACAAAAATGAAAGTTCAACGTACAATCTTGGTCACCTCCTTCCTACCGCAGACACACATACGTCCTCACTGCGACCGGACAGGTCGAGGACTTAAACGTAGTGGATTCCTTTGTCTTCTCTTCCCCTACTGCCTCCTACTCTACGAGCCTACCGTAGTGACTGAGGTACCTGTACTCAAACTCGTTTGAGTCCCTCAACCACTTCCTGTCCCTCCAGACCGAACGACGTCAAGTACCCCAACGTTTCTCAGCCTGTGTTAAATCCGTGATTCGCGGTCGTTGTTTCTTTCAGGAATAGAGAAAAAATTTTTTCTATTTCCTCCCGGTAGGGACCACCAGGTCACCAATACTTGGACGGAAAGTCACGTCCATCACACCCAAGTTAGGGACCAGTCCCTGGATTCTAGGGTGTACTGAACCCTGTAGATTCGGACAGGGTGTGATGATTAGGGCGTGTGTTGATCTCAGACACGCGGTGTTCCCTCTAGACTACATTGGTTTATTCAGTTTTTTATTTATAAAAATATTTATTTTAGTGTATTTCTTCTTTAGGAGAAGAGACACTTTACTTCGGTTACAAGAGGACAAGTAAAAATTTTTATGAAAAATTTGGAACGATCAAAGTTTAGTGATCAATAGAAAAGATTTTTTAGATAATTATTCGTTGATTACCTCGTGAGGTGTAACTGGAGTAACCACTAATCAACAACCCACTTACTTATACGTCTTACCAGTTTCCTCTTCCAGACTTCTTTTCTTACTTCTGGCATAAATAATCTATATAAGACAAAACGGAAAGACAAACGTTTGAACTTGATCTAATATCAACGATTGTAGTCCTGATCCTACTAGTAAAGTAAGTAAGTTGTTTCTGTATAATTTGTACGTAATACACGGTCCATGCCACGGTGTGTGACACGTTTCTATCAGGACACAAGGGACACTATAATTCGTAATGAGGTCGTCATTTCTATCTTTAATTAATTTTTAAATAATAAAGTCCGAGTTTATCATCTTCCGTGTACCAAGAGACCTCGTACATTGTTTTGTCAGACCGGGTCCTAACCGACAGTCGTTTCCACAGGTGTTCCTCTCCTGTTGACTCGACTTTAAACTACCGGTACATCTTCAATCGACTCGTTTCTGACTCGACTCATTTCTCCCCCCCTAACGTAAGACCATTTTCCCTTATCACGTACGTTTCCGGGAAACCAACCTCCTTAAACACTACTCAAAATTTGACGTTTTTCCTACCTCACATCCTTGATGTAAATCCCCTCTACACTATACTGTGCTTTAACGTTTCCTTCCGGTCCCTAACCTTTCTTTCCGGTCGGGAACCTGGTGTCTTGTCGAATACCCGTCACAATCCTTAGATCATTCTCGTTCTGCCTCACAAGACTCGTAGCAGTGCAGCAGTGTCAGTCACGGAAACAAAACTTTGTGTACTCTCTCTTGGTCTCTCTCCGATCGCTTCTCCTCTGTCGACATCACTCTACACTAGTGAACCTCTCCACCACCACTCTACTGTCTTCACCCATCTCGTCCTCCTAAAACATCTACTCCAGTTCACCCGAACGCTACCTAACCTTTACCTTTCGTACTCTTCCCTACTTCAGTCCTTAGTGTACACATACTAAACCCGTCGAATTTCTCCTTTCATGGTGAGAGTTCGATCCTTTGTGTTCTTCTCCAACCCGACCCCTTACACCTCTGATTTAAGTGTCAGATCGATAGAGCTGAAACTTCACAGAAACTGTTTAGGTCAATTTCAATAATTCATTGGTCTATATATCCAGATCTTCAGTCCTCAGAAAAAATTTTTTAACTACACATTAACTAAATATTATAATTAAAGTCCACAAATGAGTCAGATTGTCAGCACAGGTTGAGAAACGTTGGGGTACCTGACGTCGTACGGTCCGGAGGGACAGGTAGTGGTCTAGGGCTTCAAATGAGTTTGAGTACAGGTAACTCAGCCACTACGGTAGGTTGGTAGAGTAGGAGACAGCAGGGGAAGAGGAGAGTGGAAGTTAGAAAGGGTCGTAGTCCTAGAAAAGTTTACTCAATCAAGAAACGTAGTCCATCGGTTTTATAACCTTAAAGTCAAAGACGTAGTCAGGTAGGTTACTTATAAGTCCTGACTTAAGGAAATCCTACCTGACCAACCTAGAGGAACGTCAGGTTCCCTGAGAGTTCTCAGAAGAGGTTGTGGTGTCAAGTTTTCGTAGTCAAGAAGCCGNCTAGGGCTTCAAATGAGTTTGAGTACAGGTAACTCAGCCACTATGGTAGGTTGGTAGAGTAGGAGACAGCAGGGGAAGAGGAGAGTGGAAGTTTGAAAGGTTCGTAGTCCTAGAAAAGTTTACTCAATCAAGAAACGTAGTCCATCGGTTTTATAACCTTAAAGTCAAAGACGTAGTCAGGTAGGTTACTTATAAGTCCTGACTTAAGGAAATCCTACCTGACCAACCTAGAGGAACGTCAGGTTCCCTGAGAGTTCTCAGAAGAGGTTGTGGTGTCAAGTTTTCGTAGTCAAGAAGCCGCGAGTCGAAAGAAATATCAGGTTGAGAGTGTAGGTATGTACTGATGACCTTTTTGATATCGGAACTGATCTACCTGGAAACAACCGTTTCATTACAGAGACGAAAAATTATACGATAGATCTAACCAGTATTGAAAAGAAAGTTCCTCATTCGCAGAATTAAAGTACCGACGTTAGTGGTAGACGACACTAAAACTTTGGAGGGTTTTATTTCACACAGTAACAAAGTGACAAAGGATAGATAAACGGTACTTCACTACCCTGACCTACGGTACTAGAATCAAAGGACTTACAACTCGGAATTCGGTTGAAAAAGCGAGAGGAGAAAGTAAAAGTAGTTCTCCGATGAATCAAGAAGAAGTGAAAGACGGCATTCACACCACAGTAGACGTATAGACTCCAATAACTATAAAGAGGGCCGTTAGAACTAAGGTCGAACACGGAGAAGGTCGGGTCGTAAAGAGTACTACATGAGACGTATATTCAATTTATTCATCCCACTGTTATATGTCGGAACTGCATGAGGAAAGGGCTAAACCTTGGTCGGACAACAAGGTACAGGTCAAGAGGGACAACGAAGGACTGGACGTATGTCTAAAGAGTCCTTCATCCTGTCCACCAGACCATAAGGGTACAGAAATTCTTAAAAAGTCAAACAACACTAGGTGTGTCAGTTTCCGAAACCGTATCAGTTATTTCGTCTTTATCTACAAAAAGACCTTGNAGACCTTGAGAGAACGAAAAAGACACTAGGTCGCCTACAACCGTTAAACTAGAGACCAAGGAGACGGAAAAGATGTTGGTCGAACCTGTAGACCTTCATGTACCAACTGCATGATAACTTCGGACCGATCCTCTTAAAACTCGTAATGAAACGATCGCACACTCTACTCACGTTAACACGTAATCAAACTTGTAAGAAACCGTAACGGAAAGAAACCCTAACCTTACTTGTGACTGGAAAGGGTCAGGACACCGGTGACGACTCAAAGGTTTAAACGACCGTATAACCCACGTCGTGAAAGTGTCGTAGTAGAAAATCCTAAACTTTATCGAGTTGACCTTAAGGTAGTGAAGGTAACCGAAACAAAAAGGATTACGGGTGAACTGAAGCGTAAGGTCCTACACACCGACATCCACTCAATAGTGTGGTAGCACTAATAGACCCAGTACTTCTAGAAAGAACGTATCAAGAAGACACATAAGAACGGTGGAAGAAGAATTATAGAAGACGAAGACAATCCAGGTATGGTAAAGACAAGAAATAACTCGGGTAAAAAGGTACTTTACAATAGAACCATATAGATCATAAGAATTTCTTTAGAGATCAGAAAGGGTAAGACGTAACTAGTGACTCCTTCCGAAAGAATAGCGAGGAACGATAAAAAACCTTGAGACGTAAGTTTACCCATATAGAAAGAAAAAGAGGAAACGGAAAGCGAAGAGAAGAAAAGTGTCGATAAACATTCCGGAGGAGTCTATTGGCAAAACGGAAAAACGTAAAGAAAAAAAGAACCCCTACCAGAACTAGTAACGGAGGACCTCCTACAGTACTTGGAGACAGGTATCAAGAAGTCCGTAAGAGAGATACTCTAGATTAGAGAACTTAGAAAAACAGTGAAGGTCAAATATTAGTATTCCCTAAACTAAATCCAGTATGGACTTACCAGATCACTAAAAGGATGAAAGATGTTAAATTCAGACTTAAACCGTTATTACTCAAGAACTAGACTTGATGTCAGTCGAGGGTCAGAATAAAAACGACTGAGATATCTCGAAGAGGTAGAAACCGACGTTTCTTATCTTAGTTAGACTAAAACCATAACTGGTAGACCACTACAGGTAAACATCTGAGAAGAGAACACAGCAACCTTCTCCCACAAACGATACTGGTCACGTATGAGAACCGTCTTGAGATAATCGGAAACGGGACGAAGTAAGATATGAGGCTCCGGTTTAAACGGACAATTAGGTCCATAAAGAACTGAAGGATTAAAACGTAAGGTCAGGGGTCATTGCTTTTCCTGTGGAAAAACCCAGAATCAAGATCTTCCAGAACATCCAGAAGTATCTTGGCAAGTTGAAGTCGAAGAAGTCGTAATAACCAGCCCCGTATCTGAACCTAATGGTACTATAACTTACCAAACACAACCTTTGTTTGTCTCTAGTAAGACAGCAAAAACTCTAACGTAGGTTCATGACGTAAAGCCTGAGAGAACAACTGAGACAACTGATGAGGTAAAGAAGATTCCCTAAGAACGGGTGTCACCATCTATATTACCAGTAGACTCAATTTAAGTGGGTAAGATCAGGTAGAATCAAGTAACTAAGGATCTTACGACTGCAAGTGAGAACAGTAGAGGACAAACTGGTGAAGGTTAAACGGAACTAAGTACCTGGACTGTAAGGTCCAAGGATACGTTATAACGAGAAATGTCGTAGCTTAGAACGAAGACAGTGGTCAGGATAAGTGTTGACCCACAACAAAAACGAAACCGAAGTAGGGAAGTAAGAAAGACCTCAATAAAGAGGTGACTAGAGGTCATCGTACAACCCGTGGATGGTTGGACCCCTCAAGTAGAAAATCACAGGATAGAAAAAAAGAAAAGTATTACCAGTACCCCAAGAGGTCCGTTCTTATGACTTCACCAAACGGTAAGGGAAGAGGTCACCTGGTGTAAGACAGTCTGGAGAGATGGGTAGAACCCACCGGGGTATGCTGTACCGAATCAAAGTGACTCAATCCGTTCAGACACCAGGTACACTAGTCTAACCGATCAACAGGCACTGACATCAAAGTCAGACAGACGGGGGACTAGGGGAGAGAGTCACGGATGGTAGAATTGAACCCAAAGAGAATGGAACCTGCGTCCCAGAGAGAAGTGCCGACGAGGTCGTTTCGTATCGACGACGAGGAATGGAGCCTACGTCCCATCGAGGAGAGCCGGTGGCGGGGATTGGAGCCCGTGTCCCATCGGAGAGAGAGTCGGCGGCGGGGACTGGTCAAAAGACCCGAGACCGATAACGTCGTTACTTTAATTTTCTGTGAGGAACATTCCTTTCAATACTGGTTGGATCCGTCGTATAATTTTTGGTCTCTGTAATGAAACGGTTGTTTCCAGGCAGATCAGTTCCGATACCAAAAAGGTCACCAGTACATACCTACACTCTCAAGCTGACACTTCTTCCGACTCGTGGCTTCTTAACTACGAAAACTTGACACCACAACCTCTTCTGAGAACTCTCAGGGAACCTGACGTTCCTTTAGGTTGGTCAGGTAGGATTTCCTCTAGTCAGGACCCAAAAGTAACCTTCCTGACCACAACTCCGACTTTGAGGTTATGAAACCGGTGGACTACGCTTCTCGACTGAGTAACCTTTTCTGGGACTTAGACCCTTTCTAACTCCCGTCCTCCTCTTCCCCTGCTGTCTCCTATTCTACCAACCTACCGTAGTAGCTGAATTACCTGTACCCAAACCCACCTGAGGTCCTCAACCACTACCCGTCCCTTCGGACCACACGACGTCAAGTACCCCAGTGTTTCTCAGCCTGTGCTGACTCGCTGACTTGACTTGACTTGACTACCCTCAAGAGAAAAATCAAAAAACTCCTCGGTGGTAGGAGAAAAGTATCACCGATGTGGTCAAATGTAAGGACGGTCGTCACGTCCTCTCAAGGGGAAAGAAGTGTAGGAGTAGTCATGAACAAACATCTGAAAACTACTGTCAGTAAGACTGTCAACACTCTACTATGGAGTAGTTAAACTAAACGTAAAGAGATTATTAATCGTTATAACTCGTAGAAAGGTACACGGACAATCGACATACAGAAACCCTGTCCTCTAAAACCACACCTCACCTCTATTTGTCCCTCAAAGACCCCATGTGGACAACTCCTACTTTTGTGTCTGGTCTTACTCAAATGGAACCTTCTGTAATATTACGTTCTTCAGATGTCGACTCGGAACTCCTTGAGGTGGTATATGACCATCACCATCCATAAAGATGTCTCCTTCGACTTCTCCTTCCCAGTGTCTCCTTCCTCCTTTTGTCCCCACCATGTTACCCTCTCTCCCACCGGTTTCCACTGGTGGGAAACGATAACGACCCTCCAGTTCCATCTGAACGTGTCTTTTTGTCGGTAACACAAATAACTGTCAAATAACACCTGGAACTACTCCGACAAAGACACCACACTACCTCCGTTTTTCGTCCAACCTCATCCGACTCACCAGTCACATACTCTCTTCCTATACCTAGGCTCTCATGTCTGTTAAGATAACGATAATCCGTTACAACTTACGACAAACTGTACTTACCCAAAAAAAAAAAATAATGTCCTAATTTTAACGTTTCGTGGTTTATAAGGACACATGGGGACCTTCTTCACGTGTATGAAGACAATTGTCTCTACTAGAAAATGAGACTTTTCCTCAAAATAAAAACCAATAACTTATATAAGAACTCTACTCCAAATGACAATTATTTTAGTTGTCAGTGAAAACGGTTGACGACCGAATGAACGTTTGTTAGAAAGTTCGGGTGATTCTCCACTAGTCAATACATAAAGGAATAGAGACAATGGTGATTTCAATTTTTCCCCCTTCATTTGGACGGTACTTTTCCTGGTCAGACCCCCGTCCACTCAGTGACACCTCGTCCCAACCGAACCTGGAGTCTTAGTACCGAGGGTCAGGTTTGAGACGGAAACTGGTCCGACTGGAAACCGACACCCCTTCGGGGAACGGAGAACAAGAGTCAAAGAAGTAAACATTTTACTCCCGAACCCAGGTTTACTAAAGGTTCCTTGGGAGGTAGAGACTTTAGGGGACTCACACGAAAAAGTCTAATTTTAAAGAGTAAACGAATATAACTCTCATATAATCTACTTTAATTACTCTTTCTAAAACAAACCAGGAACACTCTCGACCAAAGAACAAGTATACGTGAAACCATAAGGATATAAGACAAAAATCTTTCATACGTTTTGTAATTTACCTAAATATAAATATTTTATAATCTTCTGTACTAAATTAAACTAAATAGTTTCGACGAAATGTGAATTGTACTTTAGTAACCCTCCACTTAATAACGGTTAAATTAATAAATATCTATAGACCTCCAATATAAACGATATGACAAAAATTAAACCTTTTGTCGTGTAGTGGGTTTGGTATCATTAAGTGTAAAAAGATAAATTGATTTTAGAGTACTTGTGATCCGTACGGTGTACTCCTTCGGACGTATAAATAAATTGGTCGGTCCTGATACAGAAAAAATTTCTCCTGAAATCAAAAATCTCGGTAAAATCTAAGTATAAGTGAGATTTAAAACTAAAAAAAGTAATGAGTATACTCTAATAAAAGGGAAAATTTTACTTTACTAGGCTTAGTTGGTATACAGAAGTAAAAAAAAGGACAAAAGTAAAACAGGAAGTCAAGTCAAGTCAGCGAGTCAGTACAGGCTGAGAAAGACTGGGGGACTTAACGTCGTACGGTCCGGAGGGACAAGTAGTGGTTGAGAACCTCAAGTGAGTTTGAGGACAGGTCGCTCAGCCACTACAGTAGGTCGGTAGAGTAGGAGACAGTAGGGGAAGAGGAGAACGGGGGTCAGGGAGGGTCGTAGTCTCAGAAAAGGTCACTCAGTTGAGAAGTATACTCCACCGGTTTCATAACTCAAAGTCGAAATGGTAGTCAGGAAGGTTTTTTATGGGTCCTGACTAGAGGAAATCTTACCTGACCAACCTAGAGGAACGTCAGGTTCCCTGAGAGTTCTCAGAAGAGGTTGTGGTGTCAAGTTTTCGTAGTTAAGAAGCCGTGAGTCGAAAGAAGTGTCAGGTTGAGAGTGTAGGTATGTACTGGTCACCTTTTTGGTATCGGAACTGATCTGCCTGGAAACAACCGTTTCATTACAGAGACGAAAACTTATACGATAGATCCAACCAGTATTGAAAGGAAGGTTCCTCATTCGCAGAAAATTAAAGTACCGACGTCAGCGGTAGACGTCACTAAAACCTCGGGGTTTTTTATTTCGGACTGTGACAAAGGTGACAAAGGGGTAGATAAAGGGTACTTCACTACCCTGGTCTACGGTACTAGAATTAAAAGACTTACAACTCGAAATTCGGTTGGAAAAGTGAGAGGTCAAAGTGAAAGTAGTCTTCCCAAAAATCAAGGAGAAGAGAAAGACGGTATTCCCATGTAAGGGGGGGTTTTTAGTCAAAGGACAAAAGAGTTAAATTTTAATCTCGGTCGTCAAACCACGTCCTCCCACTACCTACACGGAAATGGGTCCTTCACCCTCCGAGTGTTAGTTGATCAGACAACTGCTCTAGAGGACCCTAGACGCCTTGACACGAAATGGCGTCCTTACTCGTCTGACAGGTCCAGAAAGAGGCGGACCTCAAACTTTCGTTCTGATTGGAACCTTGACCTCAAGAATCTCTTAATACCTTACTATGGGACCGGTACAAACAATCTTTCAAAACACGTCAAATTATTTTGCGATATGTCCCCCATTTCTCCGTTTTTACGATGCCTTCTGTATCAACCAAAGGATTGACTTTGGGTAAGGACAAAAACAAGTGGAAGTGAGATCTCCGATCTTTACGATTTAAGAGAATAATGGTACAACGGTGTCGGGGTTTTATACCTACAGATCTTGACATGATTAACTATTCCTCCACTCTCTTGGAACAGGTCATCACGACTCGACGAATTCGTCACACTAGTCGACGGACAGAGGAAGAACAAGATCTCCCTTTCATTTGGGGTTAAACAAATTATGTCAAAATTGACTTTGCACGTCGATTTTCATATGGTCACTTGTAAACTCCCAATTTTTCCTGTTCTTTCCTCCTGAGCCAGACTATCTGAAATGTTAGGTCTTTTGTTATTCATTTACATTGACCAATTTTCGTTTTTATCTGATCAATCGATCGGACGGGAACCCGTAGGAACGTAAGGTATCTCGTGGTTTGTTTGGAATCCCCCACTCAACCCACTTTCTTTCCCTCACCGGACTACCTGTACCCCGAGTGTCTACCTCAGATGTGTACCGCGACCACCGGACCCCCACTTACTCAACGTAGGTTCTCGCTTGAAAGGCTGGTTCACCCTCCACCGGACGAGCCGGGAGGTGGCAGGAGAAACACGAGGGATTGAAACCAGTAGGGATTAATAGGGTTCGAAGGGAACGGGTCGTCGGAAGGTGGATAAGTCAGTGATGGAGTAGAGGTGATGAAAAGCGTCAAGAAGTCAAACTCCACTACCTACTTCCTTCGTCATAGTGGTCACTGACGTTCCAGTACGGACCCAGAACCTCGGCCCGTAGACATACTTCCAAGATGTCTATGAGTCATTTCCTGTATCCCTTTTGAGTCAGAGTATTACCAGGTCCTGGAGACATTTTGGTATCCTTCTACCTCGTAGTGATCTCCCGGAGGGTCCCGGGGGTGTGTGTCCTCATACCTGTAACCGGTCTTGGACACACGACTCTCCTTTACGGAGTAATATTACTTTACTGACAGTACCTCTTAAGTCGGTTTGTCCCCTGACAAGAAGACTTTAGTTCCTTGTAGAACTCTTGTAGGTCACGAACATGAGTTTGGTGTAAGGAGTATCCCTACAGTTCGGACACTTAGAGAATAGGGAGTTTTTCTGAGTTACTAAAAGACCTTGAGTCCCTAAAACGGTTCCTTTGTTCGACTTTGAAGGCAGACGGGGAGGGGACTGTCTCGTGGCACACCGAGGTCTCTTCGTACCGGAGAGTACCTTTGGACTACTCACGGGTGCCCGTGTTTACGACAAGACGAATAGAGGAAAGATTGGGGAAGCACCAGAGGAGACAGGACGACACTTCTACGTGTCCAATTCAATAGGTGATTTTTGACGTCCTTAAGAACACGAGACGTAGTGGGAAGGGTAGAGGGACAGAAAGGAAGGAGGATAGAAAGTAAGAAGGTAAGACCTACCCGGTCTTGGGTCTCCACTGTCCATTTCCTATTCCTGAATAGGAAGTTGTTTGAACACCTGAACTACGGACACTACAACGGGGAACGGGTAATTAAGTACAACTTTCAAGAGACCTACTCGTTCCTAGGAGACAATTTCCCCTTTTTTTCGTTGTAGGCAATTTCATCATAAGTATATTCATCTTAGAGTAAAACGACTTATTTTACCATTGTCAATGGCAATATTCTCCTAACAGAGCTGTAGAACCGTATATCGGGTATTGGTGAGATGAAACGATTATTATTCGTTATAACGAAACGTCTCTACAAAGAAATTGACTACGTAAAGGACGCACCAAAGGACAACCGGAGAAAAAGGAAGGAGAAGAGATCGAAGTTTATATGTCGTTTGGAGGTAGGACTGGAGATGAGAAATGAAAGAATCTTCTAGGAACTCTCGTCTTTTGACCAGACAGTCGGTAACCCATCTTTGTCACAGTCCATGAATGATCCGTAATAGAAAGTGACAGTCGAGATTCAACTATTAAGAGTTTTGGTGTAGAAGTCAAGGTACGAGGATAGGTGCCGAGTAACAACACGAAAGGTGACTTTATACAAGTAATTTTTTTTTCGTTAAATGAGTCCTCTCTCGAGAAGGATTTTTATTGGTCGTATATATGTGACTTTTCAGTATATGAGTTCCCATTTTTGATTTACTTTTATTAAAAGTGACGAAGAAGTTCCTATAAGAATTGACTGAAAATTCACTTTGACCGAAAAAAAAAAAAAGAAGACACTCGTGTACCTCGACTTCTCATTATGTTACTGACGATCATATCGACCAAGGTACTAAAGTACGGTTCCACGGCTGTCAAAGTGGGTGACAACGGAAACGTGGTAGTCCCGTTTTCAATTGTACCACTTTTTTCGTTTTCTTCAGAATCACAATAATACTTTTCTCAAAACTGGAATATTCTGGAAAGGTCCCCAAGGTACCTGGCATGAAACTCTTGGTGACGGGACACGGAAGTCCTACAGAACCATTTGTTCTGTTGTTACAGCGACGGGGACACCTCGAGCGTAAGATTACTACCTTCTGTCAACTGTTCACCACTCCGCTTGTCCCTCTGAAGTGTCCCTCTAGTTGAGACACTTCTCGTCTCTGGTCTTACATCTTCTGAAGGGACCACCAGGTCACCAATCCTGAGACGTGAAGGTAACGTCTCCTGTGTCCAAACTAGGGACCAGCCTCTTGATTCTAGGGTGTACAACTCGTCACGTCGGTTTTTTCCGTTTTTTTTTCTTACACTATCTGTCAGTACTCCCTACCTCCTCCCCGACAAAAAACTCTTCCGGGGAGACTCCTCCACTGTAGACTCGGATCACGAGTTCCTACTTTCTAGACAGTACACGTTTTGACTCCTTCTCCTAGGATCCTTCTAATATATATCGTTTCCGGTTGTAGGACTCTGTCCTTTCTCGAACCGTAAACTTTCTCTGTTCTTTCTTTCATCAGTCCTACACCATTGTCGTCATAATAAATACCGGGAATTTTAAAGGACATCCTTTAAAGGTACAATAATAGTAATTGTCATTATCATATACATAATTAAATAACTTAGAAACGTTATTAGAACAATAGGGGTAAGATGTCTATTTCTTTGACTCCGGACGTCTCTTACCCTTTCAACCACAGTCTCGATCATATGGTCCGATATACCGGTACCTTGGATATGAACGTTATAAATCTTGGATAAAAACTCTTTTGTTAATGAGTTATCCATTTTGAAAAAACAATCACGTGTATTTGGGAACTCCCACACACACACATATTATATAGATTACACAGTTGATGTTTAACCGTGAACGGTAGATGGATAGATGGAGACGTTCCTAATTCACGTAAACGACGATGTTGATGACTGGAAGTCGTGGGGGATTTTTCTCAGACTCCACTTCTCGTATTTTACTCCGTGAGACACGAGTCGCCTTTTGTCCGTCCTGTCCAGAAGTCTATCAATCCATAAAAGTCCTCGGACAAAATACTCGGCTTAAGAACATAGAGGAGTATAGATCTTTTCGTGATTTTAGGAATTACCACTACTGACAAGGAGAAGTGCTCTGACCATCTTTGGAAAACTTTTTTATACACGAACTAACGTACATAAGGGGGAAGTGGTTTTGGTGTAAATATGAGTGGAAGGGGGAGAGAAGGACGGAGAAACCCTCTCAAAGAGTCTCGGTGGACTCAACGACAGAGGGTCCGGTGTCAGGAGTAAAACGGGGTTTATTTTGAATTGAGGGTTGACAGTGTAACACGTATAAAAATTCAACCGTCTACATAGGGAGAAAAGAACCTCAGACCTCTTGAGAACCACAACAAGTCAGTATTTCAATCCAGGCTGAGACGTTGGGGTACCTAGTGTCGTATGGTTCGAGGAGACGGGAGGTGACAGAGGACCTCAAACGAGTCTAAGTACAGGTGACTCAACATTACGATAGATCGGTAGAGTAGGAGACGGTAGGGGAAAAGGAAAACGGGAGTCAGAAAGGGTCGTAGTCCTAAAAAAGGTGACTCAATAGAGAAGTGTAGTCTACTGGTTTCATAACCTCGAAGTTGAAGTCGGGACAGTCACTTATAAGTCTCAACTAAAGGAAATCCTAACTGACCAAACTAGAACGACAGGTTCCCTGAGAGTTCTCAGAAGAGGTCGTGGTGTTAAGTTTTCGTAAGTAAGAAACCGTGAGTCAGAAATACGAGTATAAAAGTGTAGACATGTGCTGATGACCTTTTTTTTGTATCGAAATTGATATACCTGAAAACAGTCGTTTCACGACAGGGACGAAAAATTGTGCGACAGGTCCAAACAGTACCAAAAAGAAGGGTCCTCGTTCGCAGAAAATTAAAGTACCGACGTCAATGACAGGCGTCCTCGGGTTCTTTTATTTTAGAGAGTGACGAAGGTCAAAAAGGTGAAGATAAACGGTACTTCACTACCCTGGTCTTCGGTACTAAAATCAAAAAACCTACAACTCAAAGTTCGGTCGAAAAAAGTGAGAGGAGATAATGGGAGTAGTTCTCCGAGAAATGAAGGAGAAGTGAAAGACGGTACTCTCACCATAGTAGACGTATAGACTCCAATAACTATAAAGAGGATCGTCAGAACTAAGGTCGAACACTAAGTAGGTCGGACCGTAAATCGTACCACAAATCAAGTCAAGTCAGTGAGTCAGTACAGACTGAGAAACGCTGGGGTACTTAGCATCGTGTGGTCCGGAGGGACAGGTAGTGGTCAAGGACCTCAAGTGAGTTTGAGTGCAGGTAGCTCAGCCACTACGGTAGGTCGGTAGAGTAGGAGACAGCAGGGGAAGAGGAGGACGGGGATTAGGAAGGGTCGTAGTCCCAGAAAAGGTGACTCAGTTTCGAAACGTACTCCACCGGTCTCATGACCTCAAAGTCGAAGTTGTAGTCAGGAAGGTTACTCGTAGGTCCTGACTAGAGGAAATCCTACCTGACCAACCTAGAGGAACGTCAGGTTCCCTGAGAGTTCTCAGAAGAGGTTATGGTGTCAAGTTTTCGTAGTTAAGAAACCACGAATCGAAAGAAGTGTCAGGTTGAGAGTGTAGGTATGTACTGGTCACCTTTTTGGTATCGGAACTGATCTGCCTGGAAACAACCGTTTCATTACAGAGACGAAAACTTATACGACAGATCCAACCAGTATTGAAAGAAAGGTTCCTCATTCGCAGAAAATTAAACTACCGATGTTAGTGTTAGACGTCACTAAAACCTCGGGGGGTTTTATTTCAGACTGTGACAATGAGGTGTAGTTATATGTCAGACCAACATAAGGAAGGGACTAAAACTTGGTCGAGTAACAATACAGGTAAAGATTGAACGAAGAACAGGACGTATGTCCAAAGAGTCCTCTGTTCATTTCACCAGACCATAAGGGTAGAGAAATGCTTAAAGACAAACAACACTAGGTATGTCAGTTTCCGAGATCGTATCAGTCACTTCCTCTACATCTAAAAAAAAAAAAACTTTAAGGGAACGAAAAAGATACTAGGTTACTTACAACCGCTAAACTAGAGACCAAGGAGACGGAAAAGATTTGGGTCACACATGTAGATCTTAAAGAGTTAAGTATGTAACGACTTCGGATCGAACTTCCTAAAATTCGTAATGAAACGATCGTACACTTTACTCGTGTTAACATATCGACAAACTTGTAAGAAACCGTAACGGAAAGAAACCCTAACCTTACTTTTGACTGGAAAAGGTCAGGACACCGGTGACAACTCAAAAGGTTTAAACGACCGTATAACTCACGTCGTGAAAGTGTCGTAGTAGAAAATCCTAAACTTTATCGAGTCGACCTTAAGGTAGTGGAGGTGATCGAAATAAGAATCATTACGAAGGATTCCGGGTGGAACTGAAGTGTGAAATCCTACAGGTCGAGATTAACTCACTTGTGTGGTAGTACTAATAGGCCCAACATTTCTAGAAATAACATATCAAGAAGACTCACAAGAACAGTGGAGAAGAATTAGAGAAAATCTCTTGATCTTCGATAATTTCAGTGTCTAAGAATTCCTTAGAGAGAGATTTCTTTCCTTATCATCGGTAGTCGAACCACTTACTTCAAAGAGACTTATTAAGAGGACTTTTCAAATAGAGATACACTAGTCAGGTTCTCCGTCACTAAGAAATACTTCGAAACAAAATAAGATTTACGACACATCTGATCTCTCGTCACTCGACTCACTTCGACTCGTCAGAGGAGACTCTTCAAGGAGACACGTCCGACGACCAACTCACTGATCAGATTGAAGGTACCACTAGACTATCCTTACAATGTTTTCACATAACAGGATAACGGTTTAGATACGTCTCTAAGTCCTTCCAACATTAAGGGAGAGATCGTCGTTTGGACCGGACTCTTGAGAGTCGCTCCCCTGGATTGACAGTCGAAACTGGTCCTTTCCCGTTGGAAAACCTTTATTCCTATAACTCTGGTGGGTACAGTGTAAGAACTCTACAAACACGTCTAGACGTCGTACAGAAATTAGGACAGAAACACCTTTGCAGAGACGAAACGAAGAGTCGGCTTAGGGTAGACATCGTGACCCACTCCCTACCTTGGATCGAGGTTCCCAGTAACAGTGAACTGCAGTCTGAATGAGAGACCAACACTCGGGAGACAGGAGACCAAACGTTGTCTTGACACAAAGAATACTCCGGTTGGGGAAAGGTGCCGAAGCGGTAAACATGGAATCGGGTTTATCATCTGAGACCGCAGACGAGTGACCACTCGGGACGAGACCCGAAAATTTTGAACATACCAAGTAATGGTAGAAAGATTTAAGGTATATATACACAATCATATGACATAACCACAAAAAGAAATACCGAATGAAGTGAGACATATTATACCCTCTGTCGTTTTCTCTGTGTCTACATAACTTGCCTGAAAACCTGAGACACCCTCTCCCTCTCCCACCCTACTAAACCCTCTTACCGTAACTTTGTACATATGATAGCACATTCTTTGCTTAGAGGTCAGATACAAGCTATGTCCTATGTCCTACGAACCCCGACCACGTGCCCCTACTAGATCTCTCTACTATACCCCACCCTCCCCCCTCCCCCCCAAGTCCTAACCCTTGAGTACATGTGGGCACCGCCTAAGTACAGTTACATACCGCTTTGGTTATGTCATAACATTTCGTTTTATTTCATTTTTTTTTTTTTTTTTTAACATACCAAGTCAGTTCCACACTAAGACATGGATCAGAGAGAACTGTTGTTTCTTTTATGTCATACACGAACAAAAGACTGAATATTATACATCAGATCTTCAAGGTACTCCCGTCCCGGAATAGACAAAGACGAGTGAAAATATGGGGGTAGGGACCGTGTTACGGACTGTGTAGGATAAGTAAGTAAATTACTGATCGACTCACCAAAGGGACCTGTGTACCTTTGTCTATGTACTTATCTCATCTTCTAAATCAGTAGGTGGCCAGAAAATAAGTGATAAGGTTTTTATAAATGACTCGTGACTATTACCCTCTGTGAGACAAGTTACGATCCTTAAGTTTCAGGTACCCGTTTCGTCAGATTGGTTCCCCTGAAGGGGTTAATCCACCTGAGGTTCTTTACCAGGAAATAAGTCACTCCTAGTACTTAGTTCTCTGGAAACGCACGTGGTGTGACGATTTAGTTCCTTTCATCTTTCTTTTCCTTTTGTAAAGGAAAGTAGGAAACCTAACTCTCGAGAGTTAGATTTCCGGTCTCTTGGGTCGGGATACGTTTTATGACTCGACAAAACGTCACTGTGTATGTACTTGTTCTTTTACAATTGCACAGGGGTTTGCGACGTCGAGAGACTCATTAACTCACTAGTAATGAGTGCCACAGAAACAGTCACAAAGGCAGGGTGTTTCGACAGGGGTGGGAGACGAACCAATTGAGAGGGATTATATTTAGAGCCCCTCCGATACAGATGTACAGGTCTACGGGGACAATCAGAGAGAAAATTCTTGGGTCAAGGAAAGAAGGATTACGAAGTAGGGTTAAACGTTAATATGAAAACAAAGATCGGAAAGAGGAAGTGGCGTGGCGTTCGAGGTCTTTTCGTCCCTGAAGCATACAAAACTAGTCCGACAGAAAGTTTACAACACGTGACACGGTTATTTATAAACAAATTTTTTTTATTCCTAGTGTCGGGTTAAGGAGGAGTTTTACAAAACTTTGGACCGACTCTCCCAACATCACCATTATGGTCTTTGTAGACTGTGTCGACCAGTGCAACCGAAGTAGAAAGGTGCAATAACGATTTACCGACACGACCCGTTTCAAGACTAGACCAAAGGAAAAAATTTCTGGAATAAATAAAAATTAACACTATTCCTGAGACGAAAAAAAAATTTAAACATAAATTGAAAATTCCCTATATGAAAGTGTTATATTCACTATGGTCGAAATGACTGTAAAATCTTTCTTTCCAAAAATTTGTAGGTGACTACGTCTTTGTATACTGTTTGGGTCATTTAACTATGACACGTTCTACTAGATTGACCTTGGTAAAATTTTTCTCGACCTTGTCCGTAAGACCTCCTTGACGGCACGTATAGGACAAAAAACTGAAGACTTGACCTGGTTTGACGGTTAATAGACTCTTCAGTCTTTTCTTTACTCTTTCCTGGATAAGACAACTTTCCTGGTCCTGACTAGTTACTTGAAATTGGATCACCGGAGATCGAAAAGGAGCAGAAAATGGTTACTTGTGAAGACTAACTAGTGGAGTAGAACGTGGTTGTTTGAGGAGAATTTTTTCGATGAACGGAGTAGAAGGAGAGAAGAAGGGTATTTTCGGGGCTCGGGAAGAGGACGTTAGTCCTGGGATAAACCATCCACGTCTTATAAGGTTCAAAAATTGGGAAACTGGTTGTAGAGGGAGTCGGGGTGATGGGGTCCAGATGAAAATTTTTATCATTAAATGCAATTTTAATGAAATAATTGAAAAACAAAAAATACACTATATAAATTCAACAGAGGTTTGTTGAATTTCACTACTCCTGTGAAATTTATTCCACTATTCTCTATCTTTTGTCGGACTGGTTCTAAAAATTTTCTTTACTGTCGACCGGAGATGTTTTGGTGGGAATCTAACATTGTAAAAAAGACCCGCAATCTCCCTCGGCAACGATGGAAACCGAAAATAACATTCGAAGGAGAAGACAACAGAATTTTCCTTTCGGAGAATTTTCAAAATTTAAAATCAAGTCACTTAAGGGAATTTACCCCTTTTACGATTCATCTTCCTTTCTTCATCAGTTGACTGGATATAAAGTCGTAAGTCTTTATGACGAATAATTTTAAACGTAAGTAAGGGTCTGAAAAGTCTCTCTAAACTTCCCGGGACGACACAAGTAATTGTCGTGTCGGTGGTCAATCTTCTGATCTCTCCCTTGACGACTTTTCCTTCCTCACTGATTACGACCTCCCAGTCTTGGGATTTTAGGAAGACTGAATCGGTCCGCGTTGTACGCTAAAAGGGAAACTGTTTTGTAATACAGGACTCAAGAGTAAAACCGGGATCATTAATGAAGAGTCTCACAATAATACGAACGACAAAGTAAAGGAGGAGACTACTATTTCCTTCGACGGTCAACGAGTTACAAAGTTGACTCTTGTAGTCTGTCCCTTTGATGTCCTCTTCATCCGTTCGTGTCCGTCCCGGGACCACCGTCCTCAGTCTAGGAAAAGAAAGAACGAAAACGAGAAAGACAGAGTCAAAGGACAGAAGGTAAAAGAAGAATTGGATGAGGTAGAAAAAAGGAAGACTCTCCGGAGAAGGAATTCGGGTGGTCACGAGAAATTGACAAACTGAGTCAGAAGGAACTGAGTTCTTTACAAATAAAAGGGAACCGACCCGGTACTCCGTACACCCTAAAATCAAGGGGTTAGTCCCTAGCTTCGGTGTAGGGGAGGTTACCTTCACCCCTCAGGATTGGTGAACTGGCGGTCCCTTCAGGGTAGTTGAGCCCTTATAATTATGTTTATTTGTTCTGAGATCGTTAGTAACGTTATATTACATTTCACTTAAGGAAAGAGATATTTATATTGTCTTAAAAAAGGATTGACCACGTTTATCAAGACTTTACTTATCAATTTGTCTCTGAAAATTGTATATTTTAACCTTTTTTAAAACAAAAGTAAAAGTATCTCTGGATCTTGAGGTATAGAAAGGTTTAGATCATATCAGTTTCCATACCCTTTTGTTCATGGGAGAATATAACGAGTATTTTGACATTTAATTGTATTAGAAACTGGGTTTCTTAGGTGAACACCCTTCAAGTCTACACGTTTTCCTAAAACAGGCCCCTTCAAATAGTGTCGTGATAACTATTATCGTTTTTTAACCTTTCGTGGATTTACAGGTCGTCAAGAACCAGGCGATTAGATTACACTAAGGGGTCAGGAGACCTTTCTGGACCTCAAAAAATGAAACATGAACTATGTACTTGGAGTCAACCTACTCACCCTGGGATCTCCAGGTCCCCGGAGAGGTCAATCACTGATGATCAGAAGAGGGTAAAAATCATGTCTATGGAACCAAAGGGGTTACAAAAGTCAGACGACGAATTTTGAAGGTTCATAAACGGTGACATTAAGGGAGACGGAAGGTGAGATCAATTTATCTTCTTGGGACCAGTAAAAAAAAAAAAATAACATAAAGGGTCTCGAATCGAATCCATGAATCAATTAAAAATAACTTACTCACTCATTTATTTACACCATAAACACTAGTCGGAACTTATACTACTCGAGATGAAGTTCTACATCCGGATATGACAAAATGTCTTTATATAGTCAATGTACCATTATGAAGTCCCTCTTTTAATGACACTAAGTATCGTAAAGTTTACAAGTGGATTGGTTTGTTGTCACTACCAAAATCGGTAGGTAATTAAGTTCTTTACATGACTCATGAAAGATATATGGTCCGTGATACGTTCGTGTAGGACCTTACACTTCAGTTCACCCGGAATGTTTCGTAGTGATGCTTGTTTCGATCACCTCCACTACCTTAAGGTCAACTCGATAAAGTTTAGGACTTTCTACTACGACACTTTCACGACGTGGGTTATACGGTCGTTTAAACCTTTTGAGTCGTCACCGGTGTCCTGACCTTTTCCAGTCAAAAGTAAGGTTAGGGTTTCTTTCCGTTACGGTTTCTTACGAGTTTGATCACGTGTTAATGTGAGTAGAGTGTACGATCATTTCATTACGAGTTTTAAGAGGTTCGGTCGGAAGTCGTTATGCACTTGGCACTTGAATCTACAAGTTCGACCAAAATCTTTTCCGTCTCCTTGGTCTCTAGTTTAACGGTCGTAGGTGACCTAGTACCTTTTTCGTTCTCTCAAGGTCTTTTTGAAGATAAAGACGAAATAACTGATACGATTTCGGAAACTGACACACCTAGCGTTCTTTGACACCTTTTAAGACTTTCTCTACCCTTATGGTCTGGTGGACTGGACGGAGAACTCTTTGGATATACGTCCAGTCCTTCGTTATCAATCTTGACCTGTACCTTGTTGACTGACCAAGGTTTATCCTTTTCTTCATGCAGTTCCGACATATAACAGTGGGACGAATAAATTGAAGATACGTCTCATGTAGTACTCTTTGCGACCCGACCTCCTTCGTGTTCGACCGTAGTTCTAACGGTCCTCTTTATAGTTAGTGGAGTCTATACGTCTACTGTGGTGGGAATACCGTCTTTCACTTCTCCTTGATTTTTCGGAGAACTACTTTCACTTTCTCCTCTCACTTTTTCAACCGAATTTCGAGTTGTAAGTCTTTTGCTTCTAGTACCGTAGACCAGGGTAGTGAAGTACCCTTTATCTACCCCTTTGTCACCTTTCACAGTCTGAAATAAAAAACCCCGAGGTTTTAGTGACATCTACCACTAACGTCGGTACTTTAATTTTCTACGAATGAGGAACCTTCCTTTCAATGCTGATTGGATTTATCGTATAAGTTTTCTTCTCTGTAATGAAACGGCTGTTTCCAGGCAGTCAGTTCCGATGTCAAAAAGGTCATCAGTACATACCTACACTCTCTACATTTCTTTCGACTCGCGACTTCTTAACTACGAAAACTTGACACCACAACCTCTTCTGAGAACTCTCAGGGAACCTGACGTTCCTCTAGGTTGATCAGGTAAGACTTCCTCTAGTCGGGACCCACAAGTAACCTTCCTGACTACAACTTCGACTTTGACATCATGAAACCGGTGGAGTACGCTTCTTAACTGAGTAACCTTTTCTGAGACTACGACCCTCCCTAACCCCCGTCCTCTTCTTCCCCTACTGTCTCCTACTCTACCAACCTACCGTAGTGGCTGAGCTGCCTGTACTCAGACTCACTTGAGGCCCTCAACCACTACCTGTCCCTCCGGACCGCACGACGCTAAGTACCCCAGCCTTTCTCAGCCTGTACTGGTTCGCTGACTTGACTTGACTTAACTACGTTCGTGATCTCGATTCTGGCATCTGAACTTAAGGTCTTTTGACATACCGAACTTGACAAATTTGATGTGTTAATTTCAGAGAATTGCCTGAATAAAGATACTGTCTCCTACAAAAAGTCAAGTCTTTCTAACTAAATGAGTAAAGAAGGAATACCTGTAGACGAGGAAACCGTAGTATCATGGATACTTTGACTTATTTCAGTTTTCAAAACATTACCCGTATATTAGTCTCTCTTCCCTCATCTGATTCAGCTTCTGATAAAGAAAGTTTTGTACCTTTCCAGACCTTTAAAAACACATAAAAAGATAAAGAGATTCTAGTTTAAGAATGACAAATAAAGAGGAAAAATATATGAAGGACATATATTTACATTGTAAGGAAATGATATATGTCAACAGGGAGACATAAGTGTCCAAGACGTAGACCCCTAAGTTGGTTGTAGTCTATCTTCTTTAAATCCTTTTTTTAAAGTCTTTCAAGGTTTTCCGTTTTGAACTTAAACGGTGTGTGACCGTTGAAAAGTATATCGTAAGTCTAAAATAAACGTTGATAAATGTGTATCAAATAGAATATAATTCTTAATATTCATTTTATCCCTACTGAATTTCAATATACCCTCCTATGTCATGTCATATCAAGGCAACGAGTCAGCCCAGACTGAGAAACGGTGGGGTAACTGACGTCGTACGGTCCGAAGGGACAGGTAGTGGTTGAGAGTCTGGAAGAGTTTGAGCAGGTAACTCAGTCACTATGGTAGGTTGGTAGGGTAGGAGACACCAGGGGAAGAGGAAGGCGGAAGTTAGAAAGGGTCGTAGTCCTAGAAAAGGTCACTCAGTCAAGAAACGTAGTCTACCGGTTTCATAACCTCAAAGTCGAAGTCGTAGTCAGGAACGTTACTGATAAGTCCTGACTAAAGGAACTCCTAACTCACCAACCTAGAGGAACGTCAGGTTCCATGAGAGTTCTCAGAAGAGGTCGTGGTGTCAAATTTTCGTAGGCAAGAAACCGAAAATCAAAAGAAATATCAGGTTGAGAGTGTAGGTATGTACTGATGACCTTTTTGGTATGGATCGAAACTGATCTGCCTGGAAACAACCGTTTCATTACAGAGACACGACAGATCCAAACAGTATCGAAAAGAAGGTTCCTCGTTCAAAGAAAATCAAAGAACCGACGTCAATGGTAGACGTCACTAAAATCTGGGGGGTTTTTATTTCAGACAGTGAAAAAGGTAACAAAGGGGTAGATAAACGATACTTCACTACTCTGGTCTACGGTACTAGAATCAAACGACTTACAACTGAAAATTTGGTTGAAAAAATGAGAGGAGAAAGTGAAAGTAGTTCTCCGAGAAGTCAAGAAGCAAAAGGCGGTATTCCCACCACAGTAGACGTGTAGACTCCAATAACTATAAAGAGGGTCGTCAGAACTAAGGTCGAACACGAAGTAGGTCGGACCGTAAAGTGTACTATATGAGACGTACAGTCAATTTATTCGTCCCACTGTTATATGTTGGAACTACATGAGGAAAGGGTCAAACCTTTGTCAGACAACAAGGCACAGGTCAAGATTAACAACGAAGAACTGGAGGTATGTCTAAAAAGTCCTCCCTCTATTCCAGACTATAAGGGTAGAGAAATTCTTAAAAAGTGTCAAACGACACTAAGTGTGTCAGTTTCTGAAACCGTATTTCGTCTTTACCCACGAAAAGACTTTGAGAGAACGAAAAAACTACTAGGTCGCGTACAACCGTTAAACTAGAGACCAAGGAAACGGAAAACTAGAGACCAAGGAAACGGAAAAGATTTAGGTCGAACTTGTAGACCCTCAAGTGCCAAGTGTATGACAACTTCGGACCGACTCTCCTAAAACTCGTAATGAAACGATCGTACACTCTACTCACGTTAATACACCATCAAACTCGTAAGAAACCGTAACGGAAAGAAACCCTAACCTTACTTTTGACTGGAGAAGGTCAGGACACCGGTGACGACTCAAAAGGTCTAAAAGACCGTATAACTCACGTCGTGAAAGTGTCGTAGTAGAAAATCCTTAACTTTATCGAGTCGACCTTAAGGTAGTGGAGGTGATCGAAACAAACATGACTCCGAAGGATTCCGGGTGAACTGAAGCGTAAGGTCCTACAGACCGAGATCCACTCACTAGTGCGGTAGCACGAATAGACCCAGCACTTCTAGAAAAAACATGTCGAGAAGACACATAAGAACGATGGAGAAGAATTCTAGAAGACGAAGACAATCCAGGTATGGTAAAGACAGGAAATAACACGGGTAGAAATGTACCTTACAAGGGAACCATAGAGATTAAAAGAACTTCTCTAGAGATCAGAAAGGGCAAGATAACAAAAGGAAACAAAGAAACCTAACGAGTGACTCCTTACGAAAGAATAGAGAATAACGATAAGAAACCTTGAGACGTAAATGTACCCATATAGAAAGGAAAAGAGGAAACGGAAAGCGAAGAGAAGAAAAGAGTCGATAAAAATTCCGGAGGAGTCTATTGGTAAAACGGAAAAACGTAAAGAAAAAGAATCCCTACCAGAACTTGTGACGGAGGACATGTTACAGTGCTTGGAGACAGGTATCAAGAAGTCCATGAGATAGTTTAGATTAGGGAACTTAGACAAATAGTGAAGGTGACATATTAGTATTCCCTAAACTAAATCCAGTATATACTTGTCAGGTCACCAAAAGGGGTGAAAGAAGTTAAATTCAGACTTAAAACGTTATTCCTCGAGTACTAGACTCGGTGTCAGTCGAGGACGAGAACAAAAACGACTGACATATCTCGAAGAGGTAGAAACCGACGTTTCTTATATTAGTTAGACTAAAGTCATAACTGGTAGACCACTACAGGTACACATCAGAAGAGAACACAACAACCTTCTCCCACAAACGATACTTGTCACGTAAGAAAACCGTTTTGAGCTAATCGGAAACGGGACGAAGTAAAACATGAGGTTCCGGTTTAAACGGAAAATGAGGTCCACAGAGAATTCACTTCAACGAGTCAACATATGCTGAGACACTAGGGTACCTGACACCGGATGGTCCGAGAGGCAGGTATCGTAAAAGGTCCGTTCTCATGACCTCACCCAACGGTAAAGGAAAAGGTCCCCTAGAAACACTGGACCCGTAGTTTGGGTCTATAGAGAACTGAAGGATGAAAACGTAAGGTCAGGGGATATTAGACAGGAAAAGTAATATCCCCTGGTCTTACGTTTTTATCCTTCAGTTCTTTATACCCTCCTATGTATATCTAATAATACGTTTATGTGGTTAGGGGGTACCTATGCCACCCTGTTCGTATAATAAGGTTTGTCCGAGATTTTATACATCGTTAGAGTAAAATCCCTGTGTAGGACGAGTGAATCAATTCAGTCCCCTATCAACGGATCAAAGTCGTCTACTACAAATTCGGAAAAGAATAACACCCAATATGGATGTTTACCGATCAAGTAGTTTCAATCTCGCAATACATGTTATCTCTACCTTAGTCAAAGTCACTCCTCCGTGATTGTTAAGGCATTTACCGAAACCCTTTCACCTAGTAAACAAAACTATTTTAATCTAAGAGATGGATTGTGGTAAGTACTTCTATTTAAGATCTCCCTAATTTCTGAGTTTACAATTCTCCGTTTTAGGATTTATATAGTCCTCTTTTACATCCTTTTACAAATACTGACCTTTTAATCTTCAGTCAAAAATCAGTCTCGGATTTACGTCTTCTATATCCCTTACTCAACTATACAAAATGACGTAGTTCTAACTATTTAAACTTGTCGTACATATTCAAGAGATAATGTTTTCCGTAGTATTCGGAAGTTATTGTACAGATCCCATACATTCGTTTCAAGTCTCTGTTCACTGTTCAATCTTCTATTATAAACGGTTTGTATATTGTGTCCTTTCTAATCATAAGTCTAGGTACTCTATAAGGATGTTTTTACATTCTGAGTTTATTTGGTTACTCTTGGACCTTTTTTTTTTAGTATCCTATTTAATTAACATCTTTTTATTTACTTTAACCGGTCACTTACATATTTATCTTCGACTTACAGTAGTTAATAGTTCTTTTAACCTATCTTATGACTCTATTAAAAAGTTGGTAATATGTTTAATTTGAGTAATTATTTTATATTTTACACCATCTTATATGTATGTGTGAAGATTACCCTTATATTTTAACTATGTCGGTGTTACTTGTCCCGTTAAACCGTTATGACTTATTTTATTTTTATGTGTATACGATACTCGGTCGGTGAGATCTATATCGTAGAGGAAAAGTTTTTGTGACCATGAACATGTGTTCCTTTGTACAGGTTCGTACAGGTAACGTCTCAAGGAGTGTCCCTTCTCGTCCTTTACGTCTTGGTACTTATTTGCTTGCCGATTATTTCGCATATTTGTTTGACACATACACCACCAAACTCCGTCAATTTTCCCACACCATCCAGAGACGGTTGGACCTATCGAGAGGTGTCGTACACCAAGCCATTTTTTGTTCAATGTCCCTGAAGTGACCACCAGGTCACCAATTCTGAACCGGAAAGTCACGTCCCCATGACCGAGTCCGAGACCAGTCCCTTGCTCCTAGGGTGCACGGAACACCGGTTTTGTCGGTTTGGTATTTTCTCTTCGTTACAACATTTTTTAAATTATTTCTTGAATTTTTTATATTTGTTTCAGAATTTTTGTTTTTCGTTCAATGTCTATATAAAGATACTCCCTGTCCTCACGCCCATCCTGAATTTTCCCTAAACTAGAGTTTACAACGGGGAAAAAATTTGTTTCCATTACACAAATAATGAATAAAAATTTTTCAAGTAAAAGACTAATAATTGACTACGTCTACTTTATACGCATGAGGGAAATTTGTGAATTCTCTACGCATTATGTAGTTTATTTTAAATTTATATATATTTGAATTTATATGTATATATGTATATATCGTATTGAACTTTAGTTCTTTCTCTACAAAAGAAAAGATGGTCTTTATTTTACACTCCAACAAGTCAGTACAGACTGAGAAACTCGGGGGTACCTGACATCGGATGGTCCGAGGAGACAGGTACCCTAAGAGGTCCGTTCTTATGACCTCACCCAACGGTAAAGGAAGAGGTCCCCTGGAAGGGTTGGGTCTCTAGTTTCGGCCCAGAGGGCGTAACGTCTGTCTACGAAATGGGAGACTCGGTGGTCCCTTCTGGGTCTTTATTTTTCCCTCTGAGGTTTAGATTCGTTATTCAGGATTTTGGTTCCCCGAGTGTCTCGTTCTCTTAGTCAATCTGAAATAATCATCCCAACCCCGATATTGGAGATCTAAAATCGTAGTCTTCGATTGTCTAACACCTCATTGGTCCACCAGTTTCCCGTAGTGGATTGACCTTTCGTTTTCTACACTCGTCTTAACTATGTCTTGTTGTGTACGGTCCTGGTGGAGGTGAGGGTGGGGTTATGATCTTATAGTTGAATCTTTTCGTCCCCCACTTCCTTTAGATTTACTTTCTGTACGTAAAGACAAATAGATAGGTGGATAAATAAAAAATTTTGGTCTGATGACGTAACTTTAAGAATCCTATTTGACAATTTATGGCAATCGTGGACACTTGTAAAGACAAATTTTCTCTGACCTGTGGCATCGTTGTACCCACTCTAATAACATGATTTGGATCTCTAATAACATGATTCACTTCATTCAATCTGTCTATGGTACTTTAGTGAACATACACCCTATATATATATATGTGTGTGTACGTGTGTGTGTGTGTGTTTACTTGAATATATGTTTTGTTTATCTGGATCTCTGTATCTTCTGTTTGAATCCCAATAGTTTCGCCTTTCCTCTCTCCTATTTACTTAAACCCTAATTGTACATATGGGACGATATATATTTTATCTATTGTTTGTTCTTGGGTAACATATCGTGTCTCTTGGTATAAGTTATAAAACATTATTGGACATTACCTTTTCTTACTTTTTTCTATATATATACAAACATATTAACTTAGTGAAAACATGTGGCCTTTACTTGTGTTGTAACATTCAGTTGACATACAGTTATTATTTCTTTTTAATACTGAATAGAAATGGTTATTATTTCAATTTCTGTAACCCACGACAAATTTATTGAATTTATTGGTCTATATTTATTATAACTTGTAAATTAATTAAAAGGATAATTTAAGGTCCATGTAGGAATCCTTATTAATATCGTTTTAATTTCACAATAAAAAATAAACGAACAGACTCGACACCACACAATTTACACGTTGGAGTAATAAACATATTATTAGGTAATGTCAAACCAAATGTCTAGATAAAGAGAGTAGAAAAGTCGTAACAGATACCAGCTTTGATTAATCTCGACCATTCCGTCAACAAAACAAACGAGGTCGGTTACTCTAATTCACATAGTACGACGGCTCTGAGAATCGGTTACTTTCATAGAACTTAAGGGGAGACAAATCACATTACGTTCACGGAGTAAACACGACAAAACCAAAATTAAAAGACGACAAAAACCCCAAAATTCCTTGTCAAACTGGGTTTTACAGACTGTATTAGAAACATTCACCATCACGACCGAGTGTTATATTTTTGTTTTTTATGGTACTGTAGATTTTTTTTTTTTTTTTTCTTTGGGTGTGTGTACAATCCCACTGGACTTTATCCTCTATCTATTAATCTTCAACCGAAGGGGAAGATCTAAACCGTTGTACTCTTTTTCGAACCTCTAGACACACGCATACTCCGTCGAAGAGGAGTACCCCTTCCGTGTCACAGAAACATTTGTGAAACTTCTAGTTGTCACCTTTGGAGACCTTGGACACTATCTATGATCTGTTAAGGTTTGTGGAGTCGCTGGTCGTCGTCAAATTTGACTCAGCAGTCCGTCTCTGACGACTAGAAGTCCCGTCCTCACGAGACGAAGGGAGTTCCGTGGGTGACTCGTACCGTTGTTGGTGAGGTTGAACAGAACCCTCCTTCTAAAATTACGGTGGTTTCTGACGAGGTGTCAGGACGTTCCGTCATGACGAAAACACTCTGAAATTAAACTTCAGGTGCACCTGGACGGTAAGTCTCCGTGGATAGGGAAGGATTCGGTTTAAAAGGTAAAGACCCAACATGGTATTAAAAAGTGAGCTATGTTTTAATTGTAATCAGTACTAAGAGTCACCATTCATAGTCTTTGATTGACATAATCAAACGACACCGACAGAACCGTTTCATGGTGTTTACTTTAACAGAGTCGTGTTATCTTTAAATAACCGAGTACTAAGACCCCCAGTCTTCAGACTTTAGTTCCACAGTCATCTCGGTACTAATACAATGTAGTGTACCGTTTTCCCTCTAACACACCCAACCGATTAAGATTAGTGTCCTCGGAAATTTGAGTCTCGAAAGAGACCGATCACTGTGTCCCCCCTTAGACTCCAAGTTTTATGTCCGTATGAAACCTCTGTCACACCCAAGTCAAGGGAACGAAACGTCATTTCACTTATAACGTTATTTCTCTCAACGTGTTTAAAAAAAGAAAAAAAATCAAGATGTCAAATAACGATGGTCGTAGAGGGAGGTGGGAGTGCGTGCGTGCGAGTCAGTACATTGGGGTACCTGACGTCGGACGGTCCGAGGAGACAGGTACCTGAAAAGGTCCGTTCTTATGACCTCATCCAACGGTAAAGGAAGAGACTCTCAACGTGTTTACAAAATCAAAGGGTGACGTATATTTTTAACAAAGGAAATATGACATCGCATAATTCACACGTTATCGTAATACGGATTTTTTGTGACATGCTTGAAATTAAATTTTTATGAAACAAAGATTTTATGATTGACAGTAGACTCAGAGGCTTCTCATCATCAGAAAGACGACCACCTCAGAACGGAGTCACAACTACCGACGACTGCCTAGTCCCACCACCGACGACTTCCAACCCCACCGACACCGTCAAAGAATTTATTATGGTGTCCCTTCAAGTGGTGTAGTCACTGAGACAGGTGCTGGCTAAAGAGACATCGTACATCGCGACAAACTACCGTAAAATGGATGTGGTCTTGAAGAAAGTTTTAACCTTAGCCAGGAGAGTTTGGGACGGTGAGGAAATAGTTAATTTAAATTTATTATGAGACTTAGGAAACAAAAGTAAAATTGGTAGAGGTACCGTAGAAGTGGTTCTCATCTAAGGTAAAATTCTTTCGAGAGTGAGATAACTAGGTATTCCTCGTTGAGGAGTAGGTAAGTTCAAAATAGTACTCTAACAACGTTAAGTGAGTGTAGAAACCCGAGGTTAAGATTAAGATCAAGAGAACGAGAAAGGGAGCTCAGATGTCAATGAAGAAAGTGACTTCAGAAATTAAGGGGTTCCAGTAGGAACTCTCAACCTTAGTTGAAGAAAGTTTGAGGACAATCACAACTACAAAACTGGAACAGAGTACTTAACACTTACAAGAATTTACCGTAGATCTTACCACTTAAGAAAGGTTTTCTAAAAGTCAACCGAAAACAGGTCTGAGTAGCACTCCTTAGTGACAGATATCGTCAACTTCGGGATCCTTTAGATCAAGAATTTATGATTTTGAACCTTCAGTCTTAATGAAGAACTAGGTATCTGACGTCTTACCTACAACACAATCGTCAGTACTTTTGTTTTAGTTAATTAATTTATCAACATGTAGAGATAGTCTCGGGACCCCACTGGTCCACGTAACAGTCACTCGTTATTATAAACCTCTCCTTAGAAAAAAAGACTCGTCGTCCAGAGTCGTCACCCGACTTTTACAAGTCATTTGGTACAACATTTGTCTCCACGGTACCGGACCAAACTAGTAGACAGATCTGGTGATGTTGAAAGAGGTAGAGTCGTTATTCCGATAAAACGAAAGAATAGTAAACACACAAGTGATCTCATCGTGAAGATTAAAGGAAGTTCTTGAAAACGAAACGTAAGTGTCGAACCGATTGACCGTGTTCTCCAGATCGAAAACAGGACAGAACCGAAAGTTGTACGGAAGGAGTGATTCGACTTAGTACAAATCGAAAACTACTACACTCTCTGAATCCTAAGAAGGACAGTAAACTTTTGAATCTCCGGTAACATCCCAATAATTAACCAGATTCATGTTATGACGACACAGGATCCTTTATCCTTCGAGTTCTTCTCCCTCTCTCCTTCCTCTGACCGACCAACCACCTCATCAGTCTTGTGTATGTTGTAAATGCCCAATTCAAACGGAAGCATATGTTCACGTCGAACACCGTGGGGTTTTGTTACTATTATAATCGTAGTTCCTAGTGACTAGTGTCTAGTGGTATTATATACATTATTACTTTGTCAAACTTTATCACGGTTTAAATGGTTTTGTACTGTGGCTCTGCACTTCACTTGTCTACGATAACTTTTTTACCACGACTATCTGAACCAGCTATGTCCTAACGGTATGTGAAAAATAAACAATTTTTTTTTTTTTTCGTCGTAGGTGTCATGTTATTTCGTTTCGTATTATTTTATTTCATACGGGGTATTCCACTGAGTGATGTGATAACAACGGAAATTTCAGTTTCCTCGCTACACAACTTGTGTCCGTCGGAAGTCCTCGACTCTCGTCGGAGGTGACTGTCAGTTGTCTCTTTCCCCCAGTGTCAAGACATTGATTGTGTTTGACTTACACCGGGGTTTAGACTTCCTCGATCTTTCACCCAAGAAAAGATCTTGGGGGTCCATCCTCGAGTTCGAACGGTTAGAACCCAAACTGAAGTACTCCGGACCTCGTCCCTTCGGGTCAACTCAAGTGAATGTGACGAGAAAAAGATTTTTTCTTTTTTTTATAAACAGACAAAAATTAACACGACCCAGAAACAACGATGCGCGGAAAAGAGATCAACACCTTCCACCCCCGACGAGAGATTCCACGCCACGCGCCCGAAGAGTAACGCCACCGAAGGGAACAACGTCTCGTACCCGAGGCCCCGTGAGCCCGAGTGATCAACGTCACCCGTCCGAGATATCATAAACGGTAAGGACCAGAGATCTCGTATCCAAGTCATCAACACCGCGTACCCGAATCAACGAGACGTCGTACACCCTAGAAGAGTCTGGTCCCTATTTTGAGCAGAAGACGCAACCATCCACCTAAGAAATGGTGACTCGGGTGGTCCCTTCGGGAGTGAACCTGAAGACTATGTGTCTTGACACTCGATTATGTCAACAAAATGAAATTCGGTGAGACACTAGTAAACAATGTGTCGTTATCTCTTGGTGATGCAATAAGAAAACTATAACCCAACCCTTCCACCTCCCACCCCTTTTTACTGGAAGAAATGTACTAACGGGAGGCTTAAACAAAGGGAAAATACTCAACACGTATTAGTACCAAGGAAATATCCTTGTTAGGGTCGATGTACTACTTCTGTAAAGACGGGGGAAAGACAACCAACAAAGTTTAAGAGACAAATTATGGTCGACTTATAGTCAAGGGAGGTACACCGACCACAGGTTTTCGATCGAGAGGTTTCCCTAGGAGACTGAACCAGGACCACCCTTCAACCTGTCCCCCCTAGACTTACTTTAAGTCAAAGAAGACGTTGTTGAGTCGTATAACGTGGTATGTGTAAGATATCAGAGATCGACGACCCTAAGACAATTTTCCGTCACAAGTAGAATCCCCGATGGTCATTTTGAGGAATGTGGGAACGGTAGAAGAATTCCCGGACACTCTTTGAGGTCGTTCGAAAGGTGTGGTTCCGTCCTCTATGGTGAGTTTGAGTGACACAGAGAAGACGGTCAACTCACCAAGTAGTTGAAGGTCTATTCTATACTAGTCAAAGTCTAAACGATTTCGACTTTGAGGTCATGAAACCGGTGGAGTACGCTTCTCAACTGAGTAACCTTTTCTGAGACTACGACCCTCCCTAACCCCCGTCCTCCTCTTCCCCTGCTGTCTCCTACTCTACCGACCTCCCGTAGTGACTGAGCTACCTGCACTCAGACTCACTTGAGGCCCTCAACCACTACCTGTCCCTCCGGACCGCACGACGTTAAGTACCCCAGCGTTTCTCAGCCTGTACTGACTCGCTGACTTGACTTGACTACCCTACAATATTTGAGAGACAAGGAGGTTTTCCACTGGATAAAACAAGGACCAGGAGGGAAATTTGTGAGTCGCCATTTTCAATAGTTTGACCAACTTGGACATAACGGGGACACCCTTGGTCTCAAAGTTCAGTTCTTGACCCGGATTAAACTTGAACCAGAACTTCTTGACTCGTTGACAAGAAGTATCTCGTCGTAGGGGTTATTTTAGGACTCCTAACATCGGTGACCATTGGAGACTCCTGTCCTATCCTATGGTCAATACGAGGTATAACCCCGCAGGGGTCACCGAGTCACCATTTCTTAGACGGACGTTACGTCCTCAGCGTCCTCTGTGTCCAAGTTAGGGACCCAGCCTTACTTGGGGACCTCTTCCCAGGTATACCAGTGTTTCTTAACCTGTGCTGACTTTGTTGAATGAATCGTCCGTGTGTGCGTACGAGGTATATAATAGGACAACGTACTAAGAATAATGTTTAAATTAAGTAATCACAGAAATATTCTTTTTTCGGGATTCATTTATTATTGATTCATCTGAAATAGGTTTATTTATATTCCTATCAAGTTATAATCGTTTAGATAGTGATATGAGAATGGTACAATTGTATAATTTCTCTTTTTGTGAAGTAGAGGTCTACGTATTTCTTCGTAAACTATTTTAACTTGTGTGTGTGTGTATATATATAAATAATCAACTGGTCAAAAAAAAAAAAAAAGTCAACTGGTCAAAAATTATGACTGTGTATCGGATCTCCCCACCCTACTTCAACTCCCTACCTTCCCTCCAAATTCTTCCTTCCCTGTGTACATGAGTACCGATTAAGTACAAGAATATACCGTCTTCGGTTGTGTTGTAACATTTCGTTAATAGGAGGTTAATTTTTATTTTAAAAAATTTTTAACAACGTCTTCTTATGTATACTGTGTACAGTTCTCCAAATACTGACAACTCTTCATATTTATTAATATTTTTTCATTATATGAAAGTCTTTATAAATACCTAAAGACCAGTAAAAATAATCGTTAAATAATAGATACAAAAGATTATAAAAAATAAAATAAAAATTGTTGGTTTTGTAAAACATAATCTCATATCGGTTAATTGTTACAACACTATCAAAGTCCCCTTGTCACTGCCCTAAGTCGGTATGTATATGCACATAGGTAAGAGAGGGGTTGGGGAAGGGTAGGTCCGATGGTGTATGGTAATTCGTCTCAAGGTACACGATATGTTATCCAAAAACAACCGATAAGTAGAATTTATATCGTCACTTGTGAATACATAAAATTTTTTCATTTTTGGACATTTATCTTTTTCGAAAATATCACATTATTTCCCGTAGATGGATTTTGACTGTCGTTTTTAGTTTGAAGTTTTCGTAAAAATAATTTCAAGTCGTATACTGTTCCTATGGGTGATAGTAATGATGATAAAGGATTTCATTATTAAAAATATTAACAAAATTCTCTTCCTTTATTTATTTAAGGGACCGTTTGGTCGTCAATCCTACGGTACGAGACACGAAAACGACGACTCCCGGACCCAAAGTAAGGACGAGTTCAATGATTTTAGGGTGTTCGGTGCACCAAGTCGGTTTTTTTTTTTTTTTTTATATATATATATATATATACGAAGGGACCACCGAGTCACCATTTCTTAGACGGACGTTACGTCCTCTGAGGCCAAACTAGGGACCAAGTCCATCTAGGGGACCTCTTTCTTTTTCAATTTTACAATCAGCGAGTCAGTACAGACTGAGAAACACTGGGGTACCTGATATCGGGCGGTCCGAAGAGACAGGTACCTTAAGAGGTCTCTTCACTTACCGTCGGGTAAGGTTATAAGAACGGACCCTTTAGGGTACCTGTCTCCTCGGACCGTCCGATGTCAGGTACCCTAGTGTTTTCTCAGCCTATGCTAAATCGTTGATTTGTTGTTGTTTATATATATACGTGTTCTTTCTTTTTCTGTTAAACTACTAAAAATGTCTACTCTAATAATGTATCTTATAAGTTTTCGTAGATAACCTTTTAATCAATATAAATATTTTGTTTTACGTCGTCACAATGACCGAGATTTTAGTTTTATGTTTTTAGTCATTAACAGGATATACGGTTCTTATTGGTTGATCTTTATCTTATCTTTTTCTATATTGAGTCGTTAATATGTTATCGTTATTTTTAATATTTAATGGAGTCTTTTTTTGTCAGTTTCTATGATCTCGGGACCCCTCTTTTACTATTTCGTAGTAATTTCTTACAATTTCCCTCTGGACTTTTTTTTTCCTTGTTAGACAATACAAGAGTAGACCCTTCTTAGGTTTGACTTTCCTACAGTCAAATTAGATAATTAGGTTATGTAAACTTAGTTTTAAGGTTATTCTAAGAAAAAATCCTTAATCTGTTGGACTAAGATTTTTACTGTAATTTCTTCTCAGTTTTGTTATCACTTTTTCTATTCCGACCGAAAGGGATAATCTACAACTTTGAATGGTATATCTAATAATGGGATACCGAGTCGTTAAGGAGAATGTCCACACACGTATACCAGATAACATGAATGACAAATATCTCAGTTACAGATTTTTGTACCTTAGTCGTCTATTTATAGTTCAACTATTAATACTAACGGAGTTCTCTCCCTCCCCTTATCCTAATCCTTACTCTTACCCCCTTAAAGTAAAACATTACAAGACGAAAATTTTATATAGACTTCATCTTTACTGTTTACATATAATATCCGTCACCATTGTAACCCATTATTAATAAAACACTTATAAAGACGTGTGAACTTAGAAAACTTTTATTCGTTTTTCAACTAACAAAGAGGTTTATCTTGATTTTTTACGACATAATTATCTGTGACGACCCTAAACGAAAAATTTATTGTGATAGAAGTCTACAAACGTTTCTATACTCTTTAAACTAGATGAAGACATTAAAATCTACCAGAGTATTTATGACATTTCGAAAGTCGTAAGATTTGTAAGACTCTATTTAGAAAAAAAAAAACCAAATGGTAAGGAATTTCTAATCAGTCAACAGTAATTATTTACGTTCATTCTTCACCGAGAACCTGGTCCTATTTTGAGATAACATGTACACAAACGTCTCGAATCCACGGTTTCTTGCGTTTCTATGAGTTCCATAGAGGTAGAGAATCTTGTTTCCTCCCATAGTTCTTGTTACAACGATATATAATTCGTCTTCACGGAGGTCTCTTCGGAGGTCCGTCGTGTCGTTCCCGTCTCATTATGTCCTGTAGATACCCACCCTACCTACGTGCGTCCCTTTGTCGTCGTCGACCAGACGTAAAAAAGGAATTATCATTTCAGTGTTTGTAGTCATTGATCAAACAAAAAAATTTTTTTGAAAATTAAAACATATCCCTCCGCACATCGAGTCTGCCATTTCGCAGACGGATGTTACGCCCTTTAGACCCAAGCTAGGGACCCAGCCCTTCAAGGGGACCTCTTCCTTTACCGTTGGGTGAGGTTATAAGAACGGACCTTTTAGAGTACCTGCCTCCTCAGGCCATCCGATGTCAGGTACTCCAGCGTTTCTCAGTCTGTGCTGACTCGCTGAAGTGAAGTGAAGTGAAGAAGTATCGTCTAATTGTCACAACACTAGTAAAGTCTACTTGTCGTTTTCCTGAACCGGTATATATTTACACAGGTAAGAGGAGGTTTGAGAGGAGGGTAGGTCCGACGGTGCATTGTAACTCGGCTCAATAGACACGACATGTCAACCTGGAGTAACCAATAGGTAAAATTTATGTCGACACACGTGTACAGGGAGGGTGTGAGAGATCGATGGGCGAAGGGGATGTCTTTGACGAAAATCTCACTCGCCTAGGTCGCACAAAAGAAAGAAGTAAAAGAAACTGAAGACGTCACAAGTCATGGTAATGAACCGAGGAGACCAAAAACTCTGTGATGGTATACCGGTCAGTAACCAACCGGAAGACCAGTAAAGAGAGTAAAAGACGACAAACAAGGGAACGATGGAATAAGGTTAAATCAGAGAAAGGAAACTCCTTGAGTAGTCCAAAATTCACATCTCGGTTGACTATCCCCGTCTCATTTCCCTGTTTCATTCACTAATTTGACAATTAAGGTGATCCCCTATCATTCATCCTTTTTTTATACCTCCTGGGGACATTCAATTACTAATAAGTTCTTTCGTCCAAACGAATTGGTGTTTTAGTTCGTCCGAACGAATCGTTATTTTGGTATGTTGTTTTGTACGGGGGTTTGTTATTTTGTTACCACCGTACTGTGTGTGTAGGACGGGTCACTCGAGTCACTTATTAGGGATCTTACACGAGAACGTCTACATTTTTTTGTTAAACACCTGGATCGAACCGGTGCCACAACAACAAATCAACGATTCAGAACAGACTAAGAACGTTGGTGCACCTAACATCGGGTGGTCCGACGAAACAGGTACTCTAAAGGGTCGGTTCTTATGACCTTACTCAACGGTAAAGCAAGAAGTCCCCTGGAAGGACTGGGTCTCTACTTTAGGTGTAGAGGACCTAACTGTCCACCTAAGGAACGACGACTTGGTGGTTCCTTCGAATCAAACTGGTACATCCCTGTTCTTTTGAGGGAACGAGTTGGACCTCCTCCTTGACTATTACCTTCGTACTGTAGATGAACTCTTTCTGTTTCTTCAAGAAGAGAGGGAGGGGTGAAAAGGAAACTAATATTTTGATATGACTCAAGGACCCCACACCGTAGGGGAACGGGAGGGCGAATATTCGGAGTGTTCTCGGATAGGGTCATATAATGAAGAATAGATAGTGAAACGGAGAGTGACTTAAGAAAGACACGACTCTGTCTTCCCTGACACCATGACCTCGAGAAACCTCCGGGGACTTTACTGTGGATTTGAACTATCGAGACAGAAGCCGGACTCAAAGTCAAGACATAAAAGATGGTACTCGAGAAGTAAGACACCACGTAGTAGGTTTTACGTTGTTGAGTAAGTTGAGTAAAGAAGGTCTGAAGACCAGTCGTCATAGTATTAAAGAAACCCGCATTTAAGTATCAGAAGGACGATCCACGATACTACCGTTCCTCATACTGGTAGAAGAAATGGTCATCCCCGGAACCTCTCACGAACAATGTGATCCAATTAAAAGTCAGAGAAAAGGGACTTTCGTAGGAACGGAGTAGAGAAAAAAAGGGGGTTGTGAGGTTTATGATAGTGAAGTAAAAACGGGAAGATAAAACGAAGGTAATCTTTTTTTTTTTTTTTCCTGATTAGACTAGTCAAGACGGGAAACAAAGACGAGATAATTAAGACGGTTCTTCTAAAAAAGTTTATGCTCCGGTTTCTCTTCCCCCTTTAAACCAGGTCTCCTCCGAACGGTCTGATAAGTACTTAAACCAGTACCACTACGACAATTTTTGTCAAATTTCATTAAGTGGTCAAATGTAAGAAGGGGAAACAGGTGACGGATGGGACAGGTTTCGGGTATAAAGGAAACAACCTGTAACTTCCTTTGTAGGTTTAAGAATTTTAAGAAAAAGCACAAAGAATACGTTCTGTTTGAACAAAGACTTTGTCGGGAAATATAAAAGTGAAACCCCGAAAAACTTATAAAAAGAACACGGACCTGATATAGATTTCCAGACACTTCGGAAGTACGTGACGGATCATAAGTGACTCGTTAGGACAAAAAGTTGAGTCTCGTGTGTGGACAAGAAATGAACCGTAATTGTTTAACGTATTAAATAGAAAAATACGACAAAAGAAGTAGCGAACTCTAAAAGAAAATAGGACAGTTCGTGTGTCAAAATGTTGGTCTTTGAAGTGATATAAAATAAACTATTTCTACTCAAAAATATTTCGGGCTTATTTAGGGACTTCTAGTACAATCGTTAATCTAATTTAGTTAAATCACCGGTGATACAAATTTTTTCTAATGAAAGATCATCCAATCTCCCACCCTCTTCCCTTTCTCTATTGAAATAGTCTTTTAAGAAACAAGTGTTCCTTGATTAGCGAAGGACCCGCTTCTTCGTCGACAAGAAACATTACTTGTCGAGTTTATTACTTGACAAGAAATGAAAAACCCAACTCGGTTGAGTTAAGAGTGTAGGACCGAATAAAGATTCTGCCGGTACGGATACACGGTTTTCCCCGTTTCATCCACTCAGAAAGTCAGGACTTACGGATTATTTATATAATAATTACCCTTGCTTATGTAAGTATATATCTGTTTTATTTGGGTTTGTGAGATTTTCGGATTCCGCATTGGCAAGAGATGGGGTCAAGCAGACTTGCGATTGGTGATCAGAAAATAAGGAGGTTGATTTTATGAGATACGTAGGGAGTTGTTCGGGAGTGACACGATAAAAATTAGTATGAAAATTTTTTGTTTGTTTATTGAATAAACATATGTTGAGGTCGTCGGCCACCACGCCCGAATTATATAGCGTGTCGACAATTAAAACCAAAGAGAAAACCATCGCCGTGAATCTAAGCGTAGACGGACTCAAAGGTAGCGCCAGACCTTCACATTTGAGTGCTTTATGTTTTTATTGGTTCCCAATTTCTTCAGGGTTCAAACCGTGGGTTTGATCCGCCGCCGCGCTTCCTGGTCTTTAGGGGAGGTGAGCGGCCCTTGAGCGCTAGACCAAGAAAGCGCGCGCGGCACGAGGCTCTGNAATTAAAACCAAAGAGAAAACCATCGCCGTGAATCTAAGCGTAGACGGACTCAAAGGTAGCGCCAGACCTTCACATTTGAGTGCTTTATGTTTTTATTGGTTCCCAATTTCTTCAGGGTTCAAACCGCGGGTTTGATCCGCCGCCGCGCTTCCTGGTCTTTAGGGGAGGTGAGCGGCCCTTGAGCGCTAGACCAAGAAAGCGCGCGCGGCACGAGGCTCTGCCGGGGGAAGCGCCTCCGGCGGCCCAGGTCGGGGCGGGGATCACCCGCCTCCGCCGCCCCGGAACCGCGCGCGCGCGCGCGAGTTTTCGGGCCTACCCGGCGCCGAAGGCCGCGCCACGGGAGCCTGCCGTCCCCCGCGCGTAGGCCGCGTGGAGCCGGTCGAGCCGTCCAAATCCCCGGATACGCCGGGCCACATTGACTTTCCTTTTACCTCGTTCTTCGGATCAGACTCCCCATCGGGAGTGGGGAGACTGGCTCCAGGACGGCAAAGTGGCGGTCCTCGGAGAAAAAAAGAGGCCTAGATGACGCAAGCTCGCGGGGCGGCCGGTCCCGGGACGCTCACCCTACCAGCGGCTCCGGGCTCCGCAGCCCGAAGGCGCGCGGGCCACTGCCTTTGACCCCTCGAAGCCCCTGTGGGGGGGTTGAGGCTGAGGTCAGCGCCTTTTGGGGTTAATCACTCATAGTCCATAGCCGCACCTTCGCGCATCCGTCAAGCCCCAAACGAGACACTGAAGACAGAGGGCCGAGCGAGAGCCGGGGCTCGCGTCGGAAATCCAAAAGCACCACCCCCCGCGCCCCGTGCACCCAAACATCTTTAAAACGACCTTCCTCCGCTCTGACAGCGGCGGTCCCTCCTCCCGCCCCAGAATCCCGGCGCGAGGCTCGCCCGCCCCCCAAACCCTCCCCCGAGGCGCCCGCAGGCCCCATTTCCAGTACACGCTCCCCCGTCGACGGCCCACGCCCTTCGAAGAACTGGGGCCCGGCATCATTACTGTCCACAGACAAGCCATCGAAGATAATGGGTCCGCGACTCAGACCCGTTCTAACCCGACCAAGACACCCGTCCAACTGAGTCGAAAAGGACTACCCGACCAGTTCAAGCCTGTGCAAGGCTCAGACGTCATCTTCCTCGATTCGGGACTGAACAGAGGTCGACCCCGATGAATTTGAAACGGAAAAGGGTCGACACAAGCGACCGACAAACCCTCTCTCTTGGACATCAGTGTATCCATATATCGTGAAATACGACTAGGTCCATTCCTGGGTGAATGATTGCCGAAATGAAAATCATTTCCGTAATAAACAGAGTAAAGATATACTAAAAACAGAAAAAAATTTTGTCCACAAAGTAATAAAGTTCAAAAATAGCACAAAAAAAAAAAAAAAGGATGAGAATCCGTTTACACGTTATGGTTGTACAGACACAGATGACTACCACGACATTCGTGGAGTGTCTAAGGTCGAAGCCTTGTTCTCTGGGACCAACCATAAAGACAGAGGTCACATTGAAATTGTTTTTCAATAAAATACTCCACTAGACGATTTAAGGTATCTGGGATTAATATCGGACCGAGAAAATTCACTTTAATATCAGGTATCGAATTTAAGACGGTGAGTCGATATTGACACCTCGTCTTCAATTAACATTCGTAGTAATAAATAAAAGTATCGAAAAATGGTTTGACTTAAATTTTCAGTCAAAGTAATAGAAGAATTCATACCTACCACTTCAATGCCAAATACACTGACTAAAAAGCTAAAACTGAACAGTAATAAATTGAAAATTTACCAAAGACTTTCAGTGTTTTTATTAAGTACGAACAACATTTCTAAAATCCGTAATATCTTTTCATATTTCATTTTTGACTTTTACGACCAGAAAACAAGTACAAATGAAAAATCTAGAAAAACATACATGTATAGGTGTATATATACACATGTACACTCAAAATTAATACAACAAACCAAATAAAACGATTTTATCCTAAAATACATATATATAACCCGCTTATTGTAGCACAGTTATTTATTTTAGATATCTGAAGAAATTGTCGACGTACCATTAGGTGTCACAAACATATGGTAAAATTTTTAAATACGGAAGTCACTATCGAAAAAAATGTAACGAAAATCAAAAACTCATAATGTTTATCGTGAAACAAATATATAGAATTGTGTTCGCAATGGAGAGAGACGGTTTTGACTCATAATAGTGAAATAATAAAACGGTAACAAAACTGTTTCCTTATAATAACAAATGTAAACATAAAGGGATTAGAAACCACTCCAACCCGTAGAACAGTAAACAACTTAAACACAGAAAACCCCAAACGAACCAGAATAGACATATGAAAAGAAAATCCGAATAACCGAAAAGAATTATTAAACATCGACAAGAGACTAAGTTCACATAAACCAAAAATAGTAAATATTTACCATGTTAATTGAAACGAATACACCAGAAATTCATTTTAAACTAAAGACGACGGTAAACTTAAAGTATAGTACAGAACCTACTTGAGAGGGGAGGGTTCTACTACGTTTATATAACGACATAAAAGAAGATCACGGAAAAGAAAAGAGGAGATCTTAAAATAAATACATTCCAATTTCTGACCACAAAAAATATTATTAAAAGAATAATTACGTGCAGAAAATTCAGAATTATTTTTCGAATACCGAAAAGTAACCTCTAAAAAGTAAAACGTAACAAAATATATGAAACTGCAATTATATTGTTTTAAAATCTTTTTATTGACAAGAGACCCTCTTAGCTAAGAAATTGAACTTTTATTTCGAGTATTACATTTGTGTACCCTTTTTTGTGTACTACTCTTGTTAATTACTAAGTTATGATGTAAATAACACACAAATTTTAAAAAGTCAATAATTTATTACAAGACAACTAATCGTCCTTTGTCCGTCAAAAGAATTAGATCAAAACTCTTAATCTAGGGTTTGACACAACGACAGTCTAAAGTTTCAATCTATCCTGACCTCATATGACTTCCCTCCACATCTTCGTGGTCGGACATCCCCACCAACACATCGACATTTCTAAAACTTCTAAAATTATCTCGTAATCTATCCCTCTTTCTTGTATTTGTGTAATGTAGGGACGGGGGAACGGTCAATAAAAAAGTTATGTTGAACGTCTAGGAGATCTAGTCTCCGTCGTTTGTTGTCCGATACTCGGTTTAAACCAGACAACGGATCAAAACACTGATCAAAATAACTTTACGTAGGTGTACGTAACAACGTATAATAAATACGAAGGTTCAGTATGATAGACCACTCTTTTCGAAATCTTATAAATGACAGCCCGAGAAATTTCTTTTTTTTTACTGGGGAACCAGATCAACCGACCGAGAAAGTTATGTCCAACAAGAAACATAAACAGTAAAAACACAAACACGTTATTGGTCGTGACAGACCAAGTACCGTCTTTGGGTTTTTTACGAACAGTTCATCTATTACACCTTGCATCGGTCGATTTTCAGTCACACTATGATATCATCCTCCTTTTACGACCGAACGGTAACTCCCAACACTCAACGTTATAAGTCTAGACGAGAATTAATAGGAGCAGTCGAACCAATTTCAAGAATTGGAAGTGCTTGGATTAGACGTCTTTCTTTTCTAACCATTTCCCTGAGTAACATTTAATGTAAATAAAAAAAGAGGGTCTAAAACAGTAAATCGAATGTCATTCGAGTAAACTCATAAGTCAAATGTCAACTCGAACATTCCATCATTCGTCCACTATCTTTATCGACCTCCTTTTTCTCAAAGTGACGGAACCGTACTTACAACTAGTGTCGACTATTATGAACTCCCAGGAGATTAATGAACGTGTTATTAAGGCAGGGTCATAAAAAAAGAGGTTTGTGTCAGACACCATAAGTCAAATGTATCAGACAATGTAAATCACTTCTGTAACACTGACTGAAAAACCTCAGATTGGAACACTCCAACGATCTGTAACACAAACGATGGGAATAACTTTAAGAGATACCTACTCAAAGGACGTCCCGAAAGCCAAGACCTTACTAAATTTTCATACTATCGTTGAGAAACAAGAAATATCCAATCTGGTTTCGGTAACGAAAACTTCAACAACTTCAGACAACCACGTGTCTTCCTGTGAATATGATACTTTCTCCATACGACTTGATTCAAATTTTTTTTTTTCAGAAGGATCAATGTATATCGGTACCACTCTTTAACCGGTATATCTCCCTAAAAGTCATTCGTCATCATAATTCATAACACGAGTAAATCTGACATTAAACTTCGACTTTTAAGTCAAATATGAGCTTAAAGTAAAGAGTCGACCCTTGGAGTCTGTTCCCCTCCGAGATATCCTCAAAAAACGGAAAAACACGACAATTGGGTGAACTACGTGACAACATTTCAGAAAAGTCTGACCATTAAGAAAGAGTCTTAGTACAAAAATTTACCTACTTTATTTTATATATCCTAATGTCACCCTTTTAATGTAATTTTATGTCAATTGTTTTATCATTTGTTCAAACACTATGTACGAAAAAATACTGGTGAAATTAAGTCGTTGTCTAGATTATTTAAACCTTCAACATTCATATGAACCATAAAAGTCTACAAACGTAGTTCGTATCATACTATACTCTTTACGAACACTAAAAAAAAAATAACCACTGTTTTAGTGTCAATAACAATTATGAAGCACTAAACAACGGACATAAGTATAAACTTCCTTTTCGATTTAGAGTCAATTTTCCATCACTCTTATTTCTATCTGTCCAAAAAAGGGTGGGTTTAATTGCCTGGGGGACTTAAGATAGGTTCCTGAAAAACCCGTAGGTACCTAGGGTTCAATTCTTGAAGACGTGATCTCTATGAACTCATGTCATATGACTAGAAAGACCCCCTCTCCACTCGACTAAGCACTTGTATGTAAGATAAATTACCTATGTAAAGTTACACCACAAGAGATCGAAATTTAAACACGTGTTTTCGTACGAAAAGTGACTCTCTAACCCGACAGAACCCGTTTTAAACTACACTTACTTTACACGGAGAAGGGGTAGAGAGTGTCAAATACCCCGAGTCATGGAATAGATGTAGTCCTATCACCTGTTCTCCTCTAAAGTCTAGGAAAAGTAAAAATCGGTGTGGTCTTTAAAAGAATGTTCTACAAACCACCTTCCTCAGATCCAACAGAAGGAAGAAGGAAAGAGTGACAGATGATAAAGACTAAGTGTCAGTGTATCTTTACAAGGAAATTCAAACTTTGGACGAATCGGTTAATTCAGATATCTACCACAAACGTCCCTTCATAGTTCCATTTAATACAAAAATCCCTACAATTGAATCCAGACTGGAATACAATAGTAATACATTAGTCAATTCCTTTGTTTTTTTATACTGAACACCGTCTATCTTTATTCCTCTTTTAACTAGTTCTGGTACTATTTCTGAATTTTACGAACACAATCTGGTACATCTCACTACATACATAACAGACTGTGTCAAAGGTCAACATCTTAGAAACAAAACACCATACACCCTCTCATTACTTTCGACCATACCTCATCATCTTTCTTTCTTTATGACCTGATTTTCAGTCTTCTGGACCAGCCAAAAAAATGAAGAGTATACTAAATACTTTATAGTCTTCTTTCTCTTTCATGAGCATTTTAATGTAACATTTGACATTTTATAAATCGGTATATACATACTAAGCCCAGTAATAAAACCAATGAATGACATACGTAATACAACCATAGAAACTCCCGAATAAAGTACGTAACTCAATAGGGGTCGACAATGTATCTACATTAATTAACCAGTAATAGAACAGAAGGAGTAGACACTACTGGAGTCTAATAACTCAATATACCATAGGTCTTGATAAATCATTTACTGAGGTCCAGTGACGATATAAAATTAACTACAAAAACAAAGACGTCGAAAAATAACAATAGTAACCAAAACGTAAAACGACGGAAAATCAAAGAAGGATTATTCATTGTGGATCTATAGACCCGTTTCCGCTTCAGACGGGAGGGGGTGGGGACCGGTTTCTGTGTAAAATTTCAAATTCATTTAGTCTTCGTCACAAAGATGAAGGTAGTTTAATTTTCCTCTTGCATATTTTAGTCGAGAGAAGAAGAAAATTCTTATATCCTACCAACAATAAATCTACACCAATAACTACACCAACAACCAACAAATTGGGAGAAGTCTATTTTCTCTACAATAACTCACATAAACTTTGTTTGTAAATTAAAAGAAATTACGAGTCTTTAACATAAAGATAAAGTCCAATATAAAATAGAACCGGTCATATAGTACTGATTTGCTAATATACTACTTTTTGTTGTTGTATAACATATAACAAGTTTACTAGAAGATCCCCTAAACAAACCTCAGGGTTCGAAGAGACACTTCCTCGTGTCCATTCAGAAATCAGATATTTTACGGTGGACCCGTTTGTAACGTCAAGTGGAGGTAGAAGTGTGGTAAAACAGTCTCTTTTAACAATATTATACATACTTTCTATTGACTTCAAATTAAAGAATCATAATATCGTATAACAAACTCTTGGACTCAAGACCTTAGAATGTCCGAACCCAAATTCTGGATCGAGTCAGTAAATGATCGTCAATTTGATCCATTTAACCCAATTCGGAATTCAAAGGGGACCTATACTTCATCCTTATTATATTCATAGGATCTCCAATATTCCTTCGTCACACATTTTTTTTTTTTTTTTTTTTTTTATCACAAACCGTGTACCTTTCGTAAATAATCGATGTTCAATGACGTATAATTTTTTTTTAAGAACATTAGTAAAGGTTTCTGTCAGACTCGAGATCAATGAAATCTCTAGAAAAAGAAACAGTATATGGTAACACTGTGAATTAGTCGACGTAAATTGGGTTCATTGTAAAGATCTTAACAAGAGGACCCTTAACTTCTGGGAACAAAGTCAGTAAGAATGAAATGTAAGCCTTAAGGAAAGTAAACTAAATCCTGTAAATCAGAGAAGCGTCGTAGAATTAATTACTCTACTGACGAAAAGTGGACTTTGTAAATTGACCGAAGATTATAAATTCCGAGCCATTACAATATCGATTTTTCTATTAACTCAACCCTATAAATATTGAAATTTTGTCGAAGTGTGAATTTTTATATATAAGTAATAACATGTAATTCTCTCTTTCGATTCCTGTCCCTTCTTACTGATGTCAAACAGTGGTTTTCCATAAGAATGAGTAGTAAAACTACCATACGCGTCCACACAAAACTGACAACCACTTATATGAAACTAAAGTAGAACGACAATTTGATTGTATTCGTAGAAAGGTAACTGTTTGGTAAATACAAATTATGAAATAAAATATGAACCGGAACCTTATATTCGAAATTAAAATATTTCATTGAACTATTAAAACATGATACATAATTTAAAACTATTACAAACCTCGACATTAAAGACTATAACTTTCATGTCTAAATTTTAATAAAAACTGAACTTCAGATTGCACAATTCCAATTTGTGACCGCTTTGATGACTGAACCCTTACTCTATACTTATCCTTATAACTAAAAACACTCAAATTCCTCGATATATAATAGTCAGGGTTCCTACTTTTGTCAATTGACCCTAACCGTGAAAGGGGAATTGGAACTCTTAATCTTTACAGAACACTGGTTATTCACAAGAGATTTTAGAAATTAAATAAACTTTTTTTTCTTCATGGTACTGAAGTAACTCGTGACCGTATTCGCTTAATAAAGGAATACAAGGTCCTCCCGTCTCTAAACAAAAATAAAGGAAGAAACAAAAGGGGTTAAAGATCTTGTCACTGATCATCAGTCGGACATAATTTACTGACGTATGATAAAATAGAAAGTTAAAAGTCTAGTTCTTTCTTTTAGGTAATCTACTAACTAGGTCCAACTACTTTCAGTTTTGATATTTAGTTCAAGGATACATAACCCAAAATGTATTGGATGATGGAAAAATTCCGTCAGATGAAGATACGGGTCTCGATCTATTAAAGACAAACTTTTATTCTTACAATTGGACGGAGTACACAAGCAGTATGGTCAAAAACACCTGAAAACGATTTCAGATTTGTTACGTACAAAGTCCTTTACCTCTACCCTTTAGAAACTCGATCCCTCTGGAATCACTAATAATCCGACATACATTTAGTAACACGTTGATTAATAAAACCACGAAAAATCACAGATCCTCAAATAGTCATGAACTTACATTATTAAATTTTAAACCCAACATCAGACTATCAAATATGATTATATGTAAATTTTCAGGACAAGTCGGGTCAAATTATATAAAAATAAAATTTTACATGTAGAAAAAAAAGAGATGTTCCTTTTATATATGTTACTAGATGTCTTTAAACTATCATCAGTCAGTCGTTCCATTCAATTAAAACTTACGGTATTTGGTATATGACATTGTTATGGAATTTCTGTAAAACACTTACACGTCTGTAAAATATTAACACTAAGAGAAATTTTCAACGAGATTAACATATATCATTCCCATACTATTTAAATTGTCCTTCTTTATGTATACTCGTGTTTATTGTATTACGATTCAAAGAACACGTATAAACATGATATAGGACAATGTATTTAAATTTGGAACCCTACAGTCCAATCTTAAACAAAGTTTCCATCTATTAAAGTTTTCCAAGACGTACCATCTGTATACTAGATTGGAACTTTGCACATAAGTTTCTGAAACCCTTCATTAGGTCGATGGATCCATCCTGGTAAACTTACCTTTCCGGGAAAAGAACACACAAAAAATATTATCTGTTTCGAAACAAATGGTCAACAAAGTCCACTCACGGTAAAATGAAGGGAAGGAAATCTACATCAAGAATTGACCAATAAAAACCCAATGTATTGGGCAACTATTAGACTACTTTCATGATCCAAGAATAAGGAATTTCTATATGGGTTTGTACATGTCACTCTAAGACCATTTACAAATTGTCGGGTCAGAGGTCCCTTTCTCGGAACTAAACACCAATGACCAAAAGTACTATATTTATGAGAGTGGAACTGGCAAAAGTTGATGTTTGTACCCCAATCCTTCTTTACATGTAAACCGAACCCTTACGACCATCCTCGACCGAGGTCATATGGTGTCTGAAGAGTTTCAGATAAAAACCAGACATTAATTTTTGACAAGAGTCTTCGAACAAATGAAAGGTCTTACTTGACTGGTGGGGAAACTCGAGGATAATAAGGTATAATCTAAAATGACAATATGATGAAAAAATGGGAATGAACGAATGTGTGAACACAGGATAAGTCCAAACGTTAGACGTAGTGTATCATGTCACAAACCATTATTCCAGAAAATCATTTACACAACTTAACTTATGGATAAGAAGGTTTCAATCCTAAATTCTGGGTATTTTCCCGTAGTGGTAGAATAGGATCTTATCTTCATTAATAATCCGACCATTGAACTCTAAAATAAAATGTCTCGTGAAAAACTTTAGTTTACTTCCGTTTATTTGTTGATATCAATATCATAGACAACATCATAAAAGTCAAAAGACTTCATAATAGGGACTATATAAGTAAGTAAATTTATTTGGAAACAACTAACGATCCTTTTAATATAATTACTTCACCATTGGACATCTAAAGGACACAATAAATCTAACTCAAACAAAGTCCAAAATCTAATGAATTGAAGTCTTGAGGAAATATTATTCCAAGAGTTGGAATAATATGAACCATGAAGGGAAAATAATGTAGACAAAATATTGTAGAGAATGTGATTTTGTTTTATATTGGATAAGTATACCTGTTGAATTTTAGTTATATTATGGAAATGGGTATTATTTTTTGTCTTTGAAAAATTACTATTACGTATAGTAAAGTTTTACAATTATGAGTCTGGACCGAAGTGACAATTCCACTTTACAAAGGTTCCCTCATCATTTCCCATAAACTAATACTAGAAACCACTAACATATATAAGGTATAGACTTTAAAACTGAACACGACACTGTCCAGATATGTAGGTGTATGTTTGATTTGGATGGATGGACTTTCAATGGGTGAAGTCAACTAATAAAAGGGTAAGTTTAGACAAGAAGTAGACTTCAAAGAGAGAACCATTTACTATACGGTACGTAAATAGATGGGTTCTATCTTAGAACCTTAGGAAGAACTGAGGAAAGAGGGAACAGAACACATAATCTGTGGTCCAAAGACAACCAAAAATGGAAAAATTTAAAGAGACCTTAACCGGAAAAAAGGTACAGAATCAAATCCGAAATTACGAAAAGTAAACGCATTAATGTCAACGATTGTGACCAAAGTGACGGGCAAGAGGAGACAAAACTGTCTCACTCAACAGTGAGGAGACGAATTTCAATGGTAAAGTCAGTCAAGTCAGCGAGTCAGCACAGGCTGAGAAACGCTGGGGTACTTAGAGTCGTACGGTCCGGAGGGACAGGTAGTGGTTGAGGGCCTCAAGTGAGTCTGAGTGCAGGTAGCTCAGTCACTACGGTAGGTCGGTAGAGTAGGAGACAGTAGGGGAAGAGGATGACGGGGGTTAGGAAGAGTCGTAGTCTCAGAAAAGGTCACTCAGTTGAGAGGCACACTCCACCGGTTTTTTCCTTGTAAATCCCCGAAGAATAATGAGCGACCGGTTATATGAAGGACACTTGATCGTCTAGTTAAAATAAAGAATCTAATTTGGAAAAATTACCACTCACCGAATCCCTCCTTACACTTCATAATCGACTCTTCCTACGTCACTAAACGTCAACCACCGTACGTATGACGAACAACTATAGAAGCACGACAAATCGTTCTGTACGTCCTAGGAACTTCTACACGAATGTAAGGATATCATTACTTCATCGACATCAAGATTTCGTAGGACATCAAGACCTACGAAAAAAGTGTGTCCCGAGAGTCAGACTTTATCGGAAAGGGTCAACATAAAGGTATACAAGTTGATACTTTGGAAAGGACTAAGAAACAATGAGTCTGGAACGGAATAGAGACGGTTTATTAGTAATGAGGTATGAGGGTAGAAGAGGTAATTAAATGATGAAAGTCACACAAATAACATGAAATACTACTAAGAATACATAGAAGATATAATTTTACTTAATAGATAAATGTAGAGATCATAGGTCGTGTCCTACCGTGAACCCTCTGATGTCCAAGTTACAACCAACTTTCAATTTGACATATTCCTCAAACAGCATCTATCGTAGATAACTCATCGGGAAGGAAAGGATCAAACACTAAGAAACAAAAATAAAAGATAGTCTTGGTAGTCTAAGTCCGTGTAGACACTCACTATTGTCCACAGTGGAACTTCCACCCTCATTAGTTTTCCATTATAACTATGCTTGAGTGAGACGTTACTATAAAGAACTTTTAACCCCTTCCAACAAATTTTGTTACATTAAAATCGAAGGACTATAATATTCAAACACCCAAAAACAAACAAAGAGGGAACTTACGAATCCTGGAACACGTTCTCGATGTCCTTCTCTTTGGAAGTAGAAGTCTATACCAAAGATCTGGTAGATGGAGTAGATCTTCCTCTCGTCAATCACTCTGTCCATATATACTTATAACCGTGAAAGTTTGACGAAAAGTAAAAAGTAAAAAATGACTATGATCAGGCAAATCTGAATTTAACACGAATACAACCAAGTACACTTACTTAAAGACTCCAAGAATAAAAATATACTAAATCAACCGAATTTTTACCAAAAGAACCGTTGCAAAGACCAACTAATGTCGTCCGTGTCAAAGGACACAGGATATAAAATATCAACCGAGAGACGATTAGTTGTATTATCTCCCGTTCCTAAATTTGAGAAAATCAGTAGTAAGAATCAGTGGAAATGTCAATTCCATAAACAATAAAGATTATTTATTTTGTATCGTTACTCAAATTTTTGTCTTTCATCGTAGAATCTTTACTTCTACTCCATTTCTTTTATCGGCTCTCGTAAAAATTGTCTCTATTCTTATCTCCCTCCTCCGACAATGGGTCACTTTCAGTATTATTGATTTTGACATATAAAGTTCACTTTTTTTTTTCTTAAATCGTCTAGTCACTTCATTATGTCTATTTGAGTCCCATCTCAAAACATGTGCTCCCACTTCCCGTCTTTCACGTCTCCTACAGAATGATTTAAGTATCCTGATCTTGTTTACCAATCAATAAACCCCGACCCCCACCCCACCCCACCTTTAGTTTAATGTAGACATGCAATACGGTTTTACTTATGATTTACTCAAATTTTCTATTTAATTTTTAATGTTGTACGACTTTATCTAAATGAAAATTTTAAACTGACAATTATAAAGATGATATAATTTTCAAAGTTTTTTAGTTATTCTTGTCATAATTTTTAGGTTCAACGTTTAAAGTATCATTTATGTTTACTGATTATTTATACTCCTCCCCATCTAAAATCACTAAATCGAAATATCTGTTGTTTTTTGACGTTTTTTCTACAGAAAGACCAGAAAGTTTAATCGTTTCTATTAAAAAAATTTTAAGAACGATTGAATGCACAACCGTGATTATGTGGCCGCCATACAGTCAGTCATATTTAACCAACTGGAAATACTTAATATTTTTCCGAACGCCAGGAATTGTAATAGTACCAATTGAGGTGAAGATCCTTAGAGAGGATTCCTATATCAGTCTTTAAGTTTCTAATATACATCTCCATAATTAATTTCGTAATACGTATCAACTTTTGTATGTACTACGGTCTCTTACAGTAGTGAGATCAGGTCCGGTAACAGTAGAGAATGGACCTGGTGACGTCGTCGAAGACTAAAAGACAAAGATCAAAGACAAAGACAGGAAATGGTATCATGGTTTTCCCGAGTACTTTCCATTTGACCTAACACCATACGGTCTAGGGGAAATCGATAAAACTTCGATAATTGGAAGTTTATTTTGGGTGTGAAGATGTAACCGAACGTTCCGGACTAGATCAAAATAAGACCAAAAAACGGAAAAGGCGGTGGAAGTCACACAAAGTCGATGTAACTAACCAAGAGTTTGTTCAGTTTTAAGAAAGGTCGAACGTGGATTAAAAAAAAGACATCCTTAAGAAGACAGAGTCGGAACGTTCTGGTTGAGGAGTAAAAAGTTAAAAACGAATTAATAATGAAAGAGTCTCTCGGACGAAGATTGGTGGGTCTGTTCACCTAGGGAAAAACAATGAGAAAAGGAACCATGAGACGAACAAAGGAAGTATCGTGAGTAATATCGAACATTTACGAACACAAAACCAACGGAACTACAAACTTACATTTGGAGGAGACCACCATTCCTACTACCGACTGAAGTGAAAATGTGGGTGCCGGATCGTGACACGATCTGTCTTCGGTCACGAGTCTAAACACCTGATTTATCAAGTCAATACTACTTGTATGTAATACCTGTGATATAAGAGTCCGTAATTTTTATTACATTTTCTTATAAATTCGTTTTTGTCGAGGACCGCCAGTAAAAAATCACCAAGACGTCAAGAAAAAATTACCACTCCTCAACTACGAAAGTAACGATCCCGGACCCAACCTAGTGACCAACCCTTTGACTCTAAGACGTTCGGTACGTCACGTCGGTTTTTTTTTAATCTTTTGTTAGGGTTTAATATGTATATCACACTATTATCCATACAAATTCTTCTTTTTAAAATTACTGTCGACCTTTTAATGATTTCACAATCATCATCAATAGAGTTATCATTATAATATCTACTAAATGAAAATTTAAAGATAAAGAATTCTCTAAAGATGTTATTCATTATATTGTGAAACTATTAGTCTTTTTCGGGGTTTCCAATAAAAAATTATCTCAATTTTTCTATAAGACCTGAAACTTTTTTATACGTAGTTGTCGTACCAAAATGGGAAGATCGGGTGTAGAAAGTCAGTTCCAGTGGAAAAGATTATCATATTTGTACTAATTCTTGAATATAGTCTTTGAACACTAGAATCTCCTATATTTACACAAAACCCTTAAGTCTCCTTCTTCTCTAATGAAGACTGGTCCTTCCAGTTCTCCCTTTACCTTACTCGTCTCCATACTCAACATGAACAAAGTCCGTATGTCTAATCCTAATATAAAATAATTTAGAGTATTGGGAAAATCCATGAATTGTACATTCCGACGTCACTCGTGGGAACGTGTATACAAATATTTACTAATACATCCATAAATAGATACTATCTTTTTGACGGGTATTTTACAATGTGACAAAACCTAAAAATGGTCATCACATATTTTTCAGGAGAGGGTTTAGAGAACTCTGAAAGAACAAAATCAAAAACAGTAAGAGTACCCGCCTTTTACCACAGAGTAAAGTCAAACGTAAAGAAACTACCGATCTTCTATTCAGTAAAAAAGTATAAATAATCAGTAAACATAAAATACTTAACTTGACAGGAAACTGAAAAATTTTTAGAACAGAAAATGAACTAACCGTCCTTCTGAAAGACATTTACCTATAATCGATAAAAGATTATATATAACGTCAAGAAAAAATCAAACTGTTACGGAAAAGTGAAAATAAATAACATAAAATATAACAATAATTCAAAATTAATTGTTGGATTAGAACTATTAGAAAAAGAACTCCCGAAACATCACAATGTAATATGAAAGGGTGGGAAGGGTAAGAATATATTTTTATCAACCTACCAAAACAAGAAACACAAACCAAAAAATTAGGTAAACCTTAAATAAAAATACAGACTATACTCCATCCTGAGTAAATATAAGGACTGTCTAAACCATTGCAAGACTCAAATTCAATCTCTATTAAAGAATAAATTTTATTTTACCTAGTCCTTGAAAGAACCACCAGGTCACTAATTTGGATACTCGAACGTAACGCCCCTCATGTCCAACCTAAGAACCAGTTCCTTGATTCCAGCACGTACGGTGGACCGGGTTATTTATTTACTTATTGGGTGTACCGGTTTATTTATTTACCTGATTAAAACAATTAACACTAAGGACAATTTTTATGACTCATGATTCCTTTGACTTTGTAATTCTTATAGAAGATCCATTTAATTTAAAACTTTAGAAATAGAATTTCAAACTATCTTTTTAGACTTCTGAATAATCATTTTTGAGGTCTACCTAATTTAATTAACACTGACCTATTTCAAGACTTCACTTCACTTTCACTTCAGAGAGTTAGTACAGGTTGAGAAACGCTGTGGTACCTGACATCGGATGGTCCGAGGAGACAGGTACCCTAAAAGGTCCGTTATCGTGACCTCACCTAACGGTAAAGGAAGAGGTCCCCTAGAAGGACTGGGTCCCTAACTTGACCTCAGAGGGTGTAACATCTGTCTGTGAATTGGCAGACTCGGTGGTCCCTTCAGGACTTTGTTCAGGACTTTGTAAAAAATTTTTACATTATAAGACGGTAGTCAACCTGTCTAGTCATTTTCACAACTGAAAACTTCGTAAGTAATAAAAAGACAAATTAAAGTAACTTTGTCGAAATCATGTCTATCCATTGAATTCTGTCGAGTTAAAAATTTATTTAATGTCATATCGTTAAATTAACAAAAAGAAATGTATAAGTCTTCTTTTAAGTCTACTTAATGGACCACTTGCTGTCTCTTTCGCGGTGTTTAGACTATTATAAAGGGAAAGGAAACTACTTTCGGAACGAGACACACATTATTCCCTCTATACAACACTTTCTTCGTCATCGTCACTTAGTTGTCCTTGAGGTAGTTTAGGCCATTAGGAGATTTCAGATCAAGACCGTTAGGATTATCCGTAAGTCTGTCTTACATACACGTACTGCATACTAACTACGATATGTGAACCATTAAAAAAAAAGAAAGTTTACTTCGATATCTAGAAGGATACGTTATAACGAGAAATGTCGTAGTTTAGAACGAAGATAGTAGTCAGGGTAAGTGTCGACCCACCACCAAAACGAAACCGAGATAGGGAAGTAAGAAAGACCCCAATAAAAAGGTAACTAGAGACCATCGCATAACCCGTGGATATAGATAAAGACGAAATAACTGATACGGTTTCGGAAGCTGACACCTAGTGTTATTTGACCTTTTAAGACTTTCTCTACCCTTATGGTCTGGTGGACTGAACGGAGAACTCTTCGGATATACGTCCAGTCCTTCGTTATCAATCTTGACCTGTACCTTGTTGTCTGACCAAGGTTTATCCTTTTCCTCATACAGTTCCGACGATAACAGTGGGACGAATAAATTGAATATACATCTCATGTAGTACTCTTTACAACCCGACCTCCTTCATGTTCGACCTTAGTTCTATCGACCCTCTTTATAGTCATTGGAGTCTATACGTCTACTATGGTGGGAATACCGTCTTTCGTTTCTTCTTGATTTCTCGGAGAACTACTTTCACTTTCTTCTCTCACTTTTTCAACCGAATTTCGAGTTGTAAGTCTTTTACTTCTAGTACCGTAGGCCAGGGTAGTGAAGTACCGTCTATCTACCTCTTTGTTACCTTTGTCACAGTCTGAAGTAAAAAAACCCGAGGTCTTAGTGACGTCTACCACTAACGTCGGTACTTTAATTTTCTGCGAATGAGGAACCTTCCCTTCAATACTGGTTGGATCTGTCGTATAATTTTTCGTCTCTACAATGAAACGGTTGTTTCCAGACAGATCAGTTCCGATACCAAAAAAGTCACCAGTACATACCTACACTCTCAACCTGGTATTTCTTTCGACTCGCGACTTCTTAACTACGAAAACTTGACACCACAACCTCTTCTGAGAACTCTCAGGGAACCTGACGTTCCTCTAGGTTGGTCAGGTAGGATTTCCTCTAGTCAGGACCCGCAAGTAACCTTCCTGACCACAACTCCGACTTTGAGGTTATGAAACCGGTGGAGTAAGCTTCTCGACTGAGTAACCTTTTCTGAGACTACGACCCTTTCTAACTCCCGTCTTCCTCTTCCCCTGCTCTCTTCTACTCTACCAACCCTACCAACCTACCGTAGTAGCTGAACTACCTGTACCCAAACCCACCTGAGGCCCTCAACCACTACCTGTTCCTCCGGACCATACGACGCCAAGTACCTCAGCGTTTCTCAACCTGTACTGACTCGCTACGATGACTTGACTATCTAGAAGGGATGTGGATTGGGTCCAAACCACTTTCCCCACCTCCTATTACCTCAACGTGACCTCACACAACCATTTTAAGTATGGTTACAATTATCAATGACTACGGTGGTATGTATAACCTCTTAGAAACACTCGGTGACGTGGTTTCTATTAGAATCTTAAGATTTGTTAAAACAGAACTTATAAATATCATTTTTATGGAATAATGTCGAGAGTCGACATTAGAGTAGAAGTGTGAACGGTATACATCCAGATCTGTAGTCCCTTTCATAAATGATTCCGGTACTTTATAAACATATAATAACGTACCTACTACCCTTTTATAGTCATGAAAAACTAATGACTATCTTATTAAGGTCATAATCGGTCGTGATTACAAAAATTCTATGGTGACTTCCTTCCAAACATTTCAAAAACGGTTGTTCTTGTGAATTGTTTACCTTATAAAAGAACAGTAATTTGTAAACAGAAATTTTAACCTTAGAAATAAACACTATACCGTTACAGAGTACCGGTAAGACATATAATCACTAACAAAATATCAAAAGATCTTATACATTTCTTTACTTGGTTAATACTATCATTGATACAAGAAAATACATAAGAACAATGAAATAAAAACGTAAAAAAAGAAGACTTCGTCCCTAAAATAACTATCTCTACATGGGAGATCTATATTATAAATTATCACGACAATGAACATATCCGGTGATCTACCGTACTACTCGAGAGGAGGTTCTCGTTCAAGAAGTAAGTCATCTATAAACACGGAAAAGACACGGTCCAAGGAAAACCGTCATTACTATGTCATCATCAGTTCCACCTATACTAGGAATGAGAGTAACCCTCTATCCAGTAGCCGTCAGTTTGTTTATTAAATTTGTCAGTTATTTACGACACTCCCTTTTCTATCCAAGAACTCTCGTTGATACACACTTAATTTTTAACTTAGGTGGGCCATTTCGCAGACAGATGTTACGTCTTCTGACTCAAGTTAGGGACCCAGCCCTCCTAAGGGACCTCTTCCTTTACCGTCGGGTGAGGTCATAAGTACGGACCTTTTAGGGTACCTGACTCTTTGGACCATCCGATGTCAGGTACCCCAGCGTTTCTCAGCCTGTGCTGACTCGTTAAAGTGAGTGAATGTAATTTGACTACACAGTACTTGAAGTACAAACCTATTGAAATAAGGAATGTCTACCAAAATTATGTTATTGATACGGGGTAAATTTGAATGTCAGAAACAATTTCAATAAAGTCTTAAGATCGATTCACTATAATTTCAAAAACAAGTAAGATGGACTTTATGACGGAACATTGGTTTCGTCACATCTCCCAAACCAAAAAAAAAAACCAATCAGGATAAGATGCGAGAGAAGATTTTTAGGACAAATAATTTTATTTTAAGATAGCCAAAAGTCCACTTCAGGGCTCAACACCTTCGAAAACCAACCCAACTAAAAAAAGAAAGGGAGAAGTAAAATCGAGGAGAGTGTCCCGCACCAACAGACCACAACAGTAAGTAGGTAAACATTTCCCTCGATTTCCTTTCCCGGAAACGGAGGGTAGAAAAGAAACAAAACCCAAGTTTTATAACCTTGATTCCGATATAAGATCCGAGATATGATCCGTTAATGGTATAAAACAGTGGAGTCGTCGGAGTTTGAGGTAAATATCTACCCTTTTGATTCTAAACCCCCAAAGTTTATTGAAATCTAGTGTATTGATTACAGTGTTAACTTTAAGTCCTTTTGTCTAAAATTATAAAAAAGTCTAGTTCCGACAGACTACGAAAAATTTATGTGTCACAAATTAAAGATCCAAAAAGAAAAAACTTGTAGTCCACTTTGAAAACTTTTGATGGAATTTAAAACGAGAGAAGTCTCTTGGGGGATCCAGCCGTACCCGGTTGAAAAAGACACTTTCCTACCTATCAATGACATAAGACTAAACTGAATACTAAAATCACACTAACAATTATCTCGGGGGGGGGGAAAAAAAATCCTTAATCTTGACGTTAGACTTACAATGAAAATGATGACAAAAGGATTGTAGTACTAAATTTTATAAAACCAGAAAACTGGAACCACCAATATTTTATTATATGGAACAAAAATATTTACTAATTTGAGTACAAAGTACCCACTTTAGCAACACCGGAAATGTTTGACTTACACAGATTCGAACTCCGCGAATGACCGTTTAGATTTTATTCTTACATACATAGAACTTATGATCTGGTTTCATGAAAAAGACAAAGATCGGAAGACGAAATACATACAAGAATGGGAATCGGTGACTACCGTCTATAATATCCTGACTTCCAGAATCAAAGAATACGACAATTAGTCTCAAAATTTTATCCTTAGTGTACTCGTCTATGTTTAAAAAACTTTATTTAAATTTTTTAATATATACTTTCGAGAAGGTTTCTTTAAGAGTTTCAAGTAATTTATATTTAGTAATAAAATACACAACATTGATGATCGTAGTTTTATGTTTCTACTAATCTTTAACAGAATTGAGAATTTCATACACATTAAGTCTATTTGTACGTACGTTTTAATACAAAACATATTAAACATACACTTTTATTATACTCATCGTGTCTAATTTCCACCCTCACAAAAAAATCAATGTCATAACTGTTTCGGAAACCGTTTTTTCTTACTCGTCCTAAACTTTTGAGTTCAATGAGGTCAATCCCTCCTTAACACACCTTCAACTTCAAACCAAATCTTTTGTTAGACCTAGACCGATTAAAAAGTATAAATCACTTCCCCTTCGTCCCACAAATCAACCTCTTTTGTACTTTTACAATTATATCTACAGTGACACACATGGAAGAACTTACGGTTCCCTTAAACCGGAAAAAGAATTTACCTCAAAACTTGTCTCAATGATCAATGTAGATCAGCATTGAGTCTTCGAATTGGATCACAGACACACATCTTAGCCTGACTCCCCTTTAATCCACGTGACCCCTACTCAATTCTTCGACAATGTCCATTACAGGTAATTCAGTAGAAAAAAACGGGGACTAAAATCCTAGACCTACGACCACATTCACTTGTAAGTCCACTAACCAACCTAGTCCTAAGTCAAAGTCTAGTTAAGTCACATCTTAAGCTTCAACTCAGAGAACTAAGTCTTCTAATATCGGAATCACTTCTTCCTGTTCTTGAGAGTCTACTTCTACTACTCCATCAAAAAAAGAAAAGAGACTAATATAAGATTTTAAGAATATATACAAGGTATAAGTAATTGACTTCAACTTTATTACAATAGTCTAAAGTGTAGTGTTAAAAACTGAGAACTAAATAAGTTTGATCTTATAACCAAACACCTGAACTCCAAAACATTAAGGAACAACAGAATGAATATAAAAATCTTTATGTCACAGTTCTTCAGTCATCCGGAATTACTCGTAATATTATCAGACGAGCAAAATTTTAATTAGGTCAAGAGGAGAAAAGTGACAATTAAATGAAAAATATTTTTAGTACGTTAATTTCAGTGTATGATGGTGGTCTAGACAAAGGATCTTTACTGGTCGAACTTGTAAAGATCGATAGAGTGACAATAAATTATGGACGTATAAATATTTTGTTTTGACGAACATGACTTAAAAAATGAAATGAGTAAAATTTGTAGGAGACACAACTGAAAAATGTCATCACCCACTCCTAAAATAACAGGAGATAAAGAGACGGAAACATAAGTGAGTAAGGTACACTGGAAACAGAGTCTAAAGAGTATATATCGTGTCAACCTGGTACCCAAGGTGTAGACGTCTAAGTTGATTCACGTCGAACCTTTATGAGTTTTTTTTCTAAAGACGTTTCAAAGTTTTACGGTTTGAACTTAAACGACACTCGGTAGTTGACAAATGTATCGTAAGTACAACGTAAATGTGGAATAATGTAATATAAATGTAACATAATTCATAATATTTGTTAGATCTTTACTAACTTCCTATCTCTTCCTACATGTATCCAACATACGTCCATGATACGTCAGAATGTGTTCCCTGAATCCATAGACGTCGAAATCCATAGGGAGTCTCCCAGGACGCTGACATCATGTATAACAAACAAATCCTGAATAATGGTGACTGTCCAGAATGACCAACTTCTTCTTTCCACTACTTAGCTGCGATTACAACAAAACAAACAAAATCCATATAGCTCAATGACACATAGTCCGTCCGCTCTCACTATGTCTAAGTAAACTTCTTCTAGGACTTTAAAGGAATCGACATTCATATGTAAATAAAAAAAAAGTTCCTTAGTTTTTTATCGTAACTCTGGTTCTAATTTTTTTATATAGATCAGAGGATGAAGAACTGTACTCTATTAAAAATATTTCAATTTTAACACTTCAAAATTACTGAAAACTTCACAAAAACAAGAAAATAACCCAACCTTAGACAACGATGAGAAATCAAAAAAACACACGACCTTAAACTTGAAAATTTCTTGACATAATGCCTTCTAAAACTCATATATATCGTATCTCTTATCATGTCACATAGAGAAAACATGAATAGTAAGTCAAGATTGTAAATGGTTGTAAAACGGTCAGAATGGTTTATATTTATAAAAGTATAAGTTTAATCTTTTATGTCCTAAAAGATAATTTCTTTAAACCTGAATTTGTAAATGTAATACGGAGTCTCAAGAACTCTATAACTTACACATAAAAAATTTAATTTATAACAAATTAAAAACAAAAATTATAACGGAAAATAAATCCATCCTTTAGAGTAAAGAGACAAAAGACTCTATCTTTGTTAATAATAGGTCAATTTCGTTTTCTCTTTAATATTTTGAAATCCTTTTATGATATGATATAATCTTTTATTAAGTTTATTGATTAACTGAGTAAACTACAGTCCAACTTAATTTATAAAATCTGTATCCAGAATGTTAAATAGTTTGAGAACTTCGTGAAAGGAGATGACACACGAGTCAGCACAGGCTGAGAAACGCTGGTGTACCTGACATCGGACGGTCCGAAGAGACAGGTACCCTAAAGGATCCGTTCTTATGACCTCACTCAACGATAAAGGAAGGAGGGTGTAATGTTCTGGAAACAGAAACCAAAATAGTAAATCCTCTCGGGACGAAAATGTTGAACTTTCTTGGTCACACCCTCCTACTAACCAGAGCTGGAAATAACGATTATAGAATACAATAAACAGTCCGTTGAATTTTTACCAATATAATAAGTACCGTTCTATTTACCCTGGTTATCCCGTTCAAAATGTACATGTCACAAACTCCGTTCTTGTCACGAAGACAATTCCGTCCTTCTATTCCTATCAAGTCACTTCTGAACACTACACCTCAAACAATTGGTTTAACGTAGTACCCACCTTTCTAAACTCTTTATTTCAACTTTATTCCTACTTCGTCACTCGTCAATGTCTCTACTCTTGGGTCTTTTCCTATCTGTTCATTCCCGTACGTAAAAACCGATCACTGTTCCTACCGTCTCAAATCGACCACCACTAACGGCTCTTGCAAATCGCAAAGGAAACACCCACTTTAATTCCTCGTGAGTAAACTTGGGACCAAAATATCTTGAAGATTTTCTCTAAATCAGTTACCGTTTGACCTATTATCAAAACAGACCTAACTAAACCACTTGAGACCCGTTCCATAGTCTAGACTCGAAAATTCCCTCATCTCACCCATGTCCGGAGATGTCTCTTATAGGGTATCGTATCGTGAACCGAATTTGGTTTCCTCCACCACGTCACCGTTTCTTAGACGGACGGTCACGTTCTCTACGTTCTCTACACCCAAGTTAGGGACCCAACCATGCTAGGGGACCTCATCCTTTACCGTCGAACAGGTCATAAGAACGGACCTTTTGAGGTACCTGTCTCCTCAGACCACCCGATGCATGTCAGGTACCCCAGTGTCACTCAACCTGTGCTGACTCGCGTGTGTGTGACATATAGGTAAAGAATCCCTAAGGGTCCACCGAGGACGGTCACGTCCTCTACACTCTAACTAGGGACCCAGTCCTTCTAGGGGACTTTTTCCTTTATGGGTGAGGTTATAAGAACGGAACCTTTAGGGTACCTGTCTCCTCGGACTACCCGTCATCGGATACCCCAACGTCTCAACCTGTGCTGACTCGCGTGTGTGTGATTTACTTGGTTGGCTCCATGTACAATTCCAGTACCACTTATGTAAAAAGTAAAATATTAAAAAGTCGTATCAAACCGACCTTTTTTATCCATAAATGTTCTAGCACAAACTCCTTTCTGTAACAAAATATATTTTGTACTTTACGACTTTAAACTCAACATACTATTTGTAAAACGGAATCTGTATAACTTGTTCAACAATCGTAACGACCTAACCAATAACTTCTCAATATCTTCGATTGAGAGAACAAAGGAACTTCCTGATAACCTTCACATGAAGTACGTTACTTTACTTAGGAGGGGAAGGTGGAGTAACGTTGTCTACAACCCGGGAAGCACTTTTAACCGAAGGACTTCTATTTCCTTTTCTATTTCCCTTATACAGACTCTTTCGGTTTGATCCTCTGAACTACGTTCTTCTGCTCCCGAAACTACAGGGACTGACATTCTTTAGATGCCAGTCACTAAGGTCTCTTAGTACACAACTTCTTTTACTACTATTTTAGTGTGTTCGGAGAGACAGAGTTCTTTCACTCCTGATAAGAGTCGGTAGCTGAAGATTATCGTAGTAAATATCATCGGTTCTTCTACAGTTTCTCAAACTCTCTCTTCTTTGTGTTCTGTTTCTTCTTTCATACCTCAGATCAAAAGGGGAATTACGGTAACTTGGAACACACTAAACGGTCCCAGCTGGATTTTTACCAACGTAGCAGGTACCGTTTTGTCCTGTAGAGTACCGTACGAAATGGACACGTTTCTTCAATTTTTTTTCCTTATTCGGCACAGGTCATACATCCGTTGGTTAAGTTTACTAACACGATTGAATAAAGGGGATCAACTTGATGGACATTTTTGTCTGAATATCCGGATTTTTAAATCTGGACTTTAAATAAAAATAAAAAAATCGACATAATTTCGTTCTATTATGGAATGTACATCTAGAGAGGGTTATCACTAATAAGGAAAATCCTTTTACGGATAAGACAACGATGAAATATAAACCGCAAGTCACATTAAATCTAACCCAAATCATGGAAAGTACATTTTTTTTTTCAAGGACACTTTCTAAATTATAAATTTAAAATCTATGAGAATTTGGAAGATTAGACAGTAAAAACATCAGAAAGTCTCTCTGAATTTCATGTCATTCGGAGGATGTACACTTCTAAACGTTGGAAATTCAACACTTGAAAGTTTCTACGTTTGTTCACAAACGTATGAGTCGGTGATTCAAGTGTATAGAATATGTAACAGTGCACGTAGGTAGGAGACGTCGTCCACGAAAACATATATGACATGTGATGACACGTCTCATGTCACCATGTCATAAAAAATAAAGTTCGAGTCCTACAGGTCTTCGTTCACATTTTCGTCCTCCCTATATCGACAATGACGACTCTTCGTGGTTCACTCCTCTTTCTTTACCGTTAGGTGAGGTCATTAGAACGGACCTTTTGGGTACCTGTCTCCTCAGACCGTCCGATGTCAGGTACCCCAACGTTCTCAGTCTGTACTGAATCGTTGATCTGGTAGGTGGTGATGTTTCACTTATATACGAATTTCCATTACAGACTTTTCCTATAAACAATACATAATGGATTAAAGAACCACCCTCCCACCCTTAGTTCCTTCTGAACCCCAATAAAAAAGTAGTCGAAGGTAAAATATGAATAAATATTACCGGTAATAAAAATGGTTATGACATTTTGATAGTTTTACTTATTTTATGATTTTCAAAGTATATCGGTTTTTTTTTCTTCGTGGTCCACCATTGACCCTTGCTTTCACTTTTGTCAACTCTCTCACCTGACTGTTCTCCTTTTTACATCGACTTCTTGGTTTCTCCAAGCGTTGTGTCCTTTACCGTACCCCTAAAAGAAACTCCTCCGTGGCAAGTAACAACTCTGTGTCCTCGATTTACACCTTGTTCTTCCAGCGTCGTCGGTAAGTCTTACGTCAGGTCACAATGGTACAGTAAAATACTACTCTTTTTTGTCGGTGGTGGGTCTGTAGGGACCTAGCAAAGAGGTTCTCCCATCTATCTCGACTTAGACCACTCCTCGGTCTCGGACACGGTAGTCGCAGTTCGTACTCACGTCAACGTCGGGCGAAGACAGAGGCCAACGACCGGTAGGAAGTCGGGGTTGGAGAGGGAGGTCAGTCATTGAGAAGAACGGACAAGTGAACCACGGTCAGGGACGCATGGTCGACTCAACATGATCATATTACATGACGACATAAAAAAATTCCATGACGAGACATTCTATTTTTTTATAAAATAAAAAAACACCAAAATACATAATAAACACACTTTTCATAAAATTTGGATAATGTCATATCATGATACATAGGCTAACACAATCAACCCATGGATCCGATTGAGCCAACTTGATTCCTTACATGACCTGAATTGTTTATACGAGAATCTTGTCTTGAACAAACATACATCCCCTGAATGACATGAGAAAGATCTATTTTCTTTATAACCACGATGTACTCATCGTGAATGTGTAAAGAGTAAGTGGTCAGAGAACCTATGACAGTCCCTATCTGATTTGTCTAACAAAAATATGATCGGCTTTTACAGTATTGGAGAGATTTAACAGGTTTTTAATATGTAATAAAATTCTCATTGTTTTTTAAGATTTTATTGAGAGTTTGACATCTTATTGTAGAACTAAATATAATTTAGAAGTTGTCTTATCACTTTCATTGAAACTAAATGTTCCAGGGACACAAAAAGAGGATATATACTGTCAACATGTATGAGTTCACTCCTATTATTTTAGTTGACTTGATACTAATTCTATCTTGACTCACCATTAAAACATGTCGTTCAAACACACGGTCAATGTCTTATACCATAATTTGAAATTTTTATTGGGGGAGTGTGTGTGTGTGTGTGTGTGTGGGGAATGGGTACATATATCTATCCATCCATTACTGACTTACCTAGTCATGAATCGGTTTCTCACAAGGAGTTTATCTCATTTCGAATTAAACCCTAAATATTGTGAATTCGATCCCGATTCATCTTAACTAGAGACTCCTCTTTTTTCTGATATTTGTGGCATATCAGAAGAGGTATCGACACTCAAGGTGTAGGTACTTAAAATTGAACCAAACCTTTATCCTTTTTCTATGGTCTTTCAAAGTTTTTCTTTTGAACTTAAACAACATGGGAGAGTTGATGTATCGTAAACACTATGAAAACCACAAGATTCATTAGATCTCTAAATTAATTTTCATATACCCTCTTCCTCTTGGTAACGTTTCCAATACACGTCTTGATATCATAAAATATATTCCCTGAACTCGTAGTCTAAAACCATAGGGTCCCTAGTCCCCCTTAGAATCTTGGTTAAGGAATACCTATGACTTCCTGTCGACATGTAAATCTTACATTGAGTTATTAATACGAGGAATGTTTTGTAAGTTTGACGACCTTTATTAAAGTAAGTTGTATGTGTACCTAATGATTACGTCAGAACTAACAGATTTATAAAACTACATCGTATACATAAATAACTAAATGTTTATTTTCTACATGACTCACGAATTCTGAACAAACTTTTTTACACCGATAACCTAGGATATTCGTCAAAAGGGTCTTACTCAAAAAATGAGGTCAAAATAACTCTCTATTATCTGTATGTCATGAGACGACATTCTACAATATCGTATTACTAAACTGAATAATTATTGATTTACTAATAAAGTCATTCAAATCACTTGTCGGTAATCTATTTAATATTACTATCTTTTGAAAATAAGAACACTACTCTTGAGTCCCAAATAAGATTAAAATTACGTCTTGCATATCGTCACAATTAATGTAAATAGTACAACATGTAATATAGAAATCATGAATGTTGACCTTCAAACATGGAAAAATGACGGAAGTAGGTAAAGGGGAGGGGATTGAGGGGTGGACTATTGGTGTTTAGAAAAAGACAAATAAACAAAAAAACCCCTTGATATTTCTGGATGTTATGACACAAGGACAATATGTTGTTTCAGTACACCATAAGATATGTAAAAGTTTGCTTATGTTACAGAGTAATACATGACATGTTTCTACAATGTATCAATAACGGACAATTAGTATGTGACATGTAAAGTGTGGACTCAGTAAATGAAACGTTGATTCATAAACATGGACAATTAGAGGAAGTGAATGAAGAAAGGAGGAAACTAGAGACCGTTGGTGGTGAAAGACTACTACAACACAAGTACAAAATCTAAGGTGTATATCACTTTCCGTACGTGCATAAAGTGAACCGTATTATGGGAGATCCAGGTAGGTATAAGAACGTTTACCGTTCTAAAAGAACAAATACCGATCAGAACATGTCACACACATACGATGTAGAGATGTAGAAATGAGTAACACGTAACTACCCATGAACCCAACGAAAGCATAGAAACGACGACATTTATCACGACGTTTGTAACTTCACGTACATTTAAAAATTTAACCACGAAAACCGAAAAGTTCCAGATACGGACCTCACCTCAACGACCTACTATGCCATCGAGATAAAAAGGTGGAATAAACGACAGAACTATTATCGGCAAGACTAGCCACACTCCACTCTAGAGTAACTCTGAAACTAAAAGTAAAGGGACTAATCACTACAACTCGTAGAAAAGTACAGGGACAACCGGTAGACATACAGCAAAAACCTCTTTGTAGACAAGTCTAGGAGACGGGTCAAAAGTCATCCGAACAAAAATAACTTGAATTAGATAAAACTTAAATAAAAACACTTACCACACTCTCTCATCCGGTCAAAGAAAACGTACATCAACAGGTCTAAAGGATTGTGACGAAAAAGTCTTATAAAATAAAAACCAACACGACCAGAACCAACGACGTGTACCCGAAAGAGATCAACACCACTCTCCTCTGACGAGACATCAATGTCACGCTCCCGAAGAGCAACGCCACCGAAGAGCAACGACTCGTGACCGAGATCCCGAGCTTCCGAGTCATCAACCACCGTATACTCGAATCAACGGAGCGTCGTACACCCTAAAAGGACCTGGTCCCTGACCTGACCACAGGGAACGCAACGTTCCGTCTAAGAATTCGTGATCTGGTGGTTCCTTAGGGGGTTGTGGGGAATAACTTCACCAACACAAAAAGAGTAACATATACGGTGAAACAGTATCCAATTCATTGCTATTCACACCCAAATAAAGACCCGAGACATAAGACAAGGTAACTGGATACACAGACAAAAACACGGTCATGATAGGACAATACTACTGATATCGTAATATCATACCAAACTTGGTCCCTCACACTCCGGGAGTCGAACGAACAAAAAGGAGTTCTGAAAACCGACAAGTCCCGTGCACACAAGAGTCACTTTTTATGGTAAAACCGACAAGTCCCACAGACACACACACCCACACACACACAAGAGTTACTTTTTATGGTAACACACACATACACAAAAGAGTATGTTCAACAAATTAATCGACATCAAGACACTTTTTATGGTAATTATAAAATTATTCCTAACTTAACTAGACATCTCAAGGAACTCATCATACATCAACAAAATTGTTTAGGAAGGTCAGGCACTTGTGGCATACAGAAAGGTAAATAGATATAGTAGAAGTCAAAGAAAATAACTACAGGACATCAAAGAGTCATGTCCAGAAATTGGAGGAATCAATGGAATCAGAATTTATAAAATAAGAAAAACTACGTCAAGATTTACCCTAACAAAGAATTAAAGAGAAAGACTACCAAACAACAATCACATATATTTACGTTGTCCACAGACATATAACTAAAAACAGAGACCGTCGAAATGGTTTAAGTAACTCGATATCATTAAAGACAACCGTAGAACTCTTAAAAGAAACCACAAGACACACTGAACGTCCTAGAAACAAGGGACTAGTCTTTAGGTTGGGTCCCGGTGGTTTAGGAGTGGTGATCTGGTGGTGATCCCTTAAGGTCCTAAAAGATACATATCATAGTACAGTAGACATTCGTCACTGTCAAATGAAAAAACGTTAAACCTAAGATAAAAAGGATGGACTAACGATGCTGATCCTGAAGGTTACTACAGAACTTACTTTCACCGTCCTCACCTGTAGTGAGCACAAGGATTACAATCTCTTCTACGAAAACGGAAAAGTGGTAACTCTTACTACAATCGACACCCGAACAGTAAATACCGTAAATAACAAAACTCCATACAAAGGAGATATGGTGAAACAACTCAAAGATAGTATTTACCTACAACTTAAAACAGTATAAAAAGATGTAGACAACTCTACTAGTATACTAAAAACAAGAAGTCAAACAATGACACATAGGGAAACTAATTAAACGTCCATAATCAGGTAGGGACCCTATTTACTGTAAACTAGAACCACATACTAGGAAAATTACTTAACAACTTAAGACAAACGATTATAAAATTCTTAAAAACGTACACACAAGTAGTCACTATGACTGGACATTTAAAGAAAAAATCACAATAGAAGTAAACCAAAAACATCGTCCTACTATGACCAGAACATCTCACTCAACTCCTTTACAATGAAGGAGATGTCAAAAAAACTTTATCAAACTCTTCTTATCCATAATTGAGAAGAGGCCTCCTATCTTAAGTGGACACTTCGTCAGACCAAGACTTGAGACAAAAGACTTTCAACAAAATAATGACTAAGTCACAATAAGGACCATTAACCAAACAAGTGTAAAAATAAACAAGAATCAAGTCAGACTCCTGTAACATGTAGAGATCCTTAAATAGCAAAGAAACTCCAACAGGCAAATAGTCATATATTAACAACATTAGAGAATCCTAGGAAAAACATTAAGACACCACAGTTAACATTGAAAGGGGAAAAGTAAAGACTAAAATAACTAAACCCGAGAGAAAACAACAACTCTGACCAATTAGTTAAAATAGAAAAGTCTCTTGGTCGAGAATCAAAGGAATTAGAGAACACAAAATTTAGAGACAGAGAGAATAAAGACGAGATTAGAAAATTAAGGAAAGGAAGACGAGTGAAACCCGAAATAAACAAGGGGGAAAAGATCAAGAAAATCTACATTCTTGTCCAACAAATAAGCTCCAAAAAGGAAAGGACTCTACTCGAACATCGTGACACTTGCAGGTAATCCTGACGAAACCGACGTAGTGTGTCTAAAACCCAACAACACAAAAACAAAAGTAAAGGCCCATAAAAATTCAAGGAAAAAAACAACTATTAGAAGTCACTAGGTAACTAATCATCGTACACCAAATCGTAGTATAAATGTAAATTACACTAATGACTATCCATGAATACCGGTAAAACAATTATCAAAACCTTACAAACACACAACAAAAAAAAAACGTCAAAAAAAGAGGGAACATACATAAAAGATCAGAGTATTGTAACATCAGCCGTCTACTATACTAAAGTCAAAACAATTTAAATACCTTTGAACAAAACACCACACCTTTTAGCGATCTGGTAAGTCCATACTGGATTTAGTTTAGGGAATACTAATATGTCACCTTCACTCTTTATCTATGTTCCCGGATCTAGACTATCTATGTCACGGACTACTTGACACCTTACTCCAAGTACTATAACATGTCCTCTGTCCCTAGTTCTGGTAGGAGTACCTTTTCTTTACGTTTTTTCGTCTTACCGACAGACCCCTCCTGAATCTTTATCGACACTTTTCTTCTCTTCACTTTTCGTTTCCTCTTTTCCTTTCTATGTTCGTAGATTTACGTCTCAAGGTTTCTTATCGTTCTTCTCTCTTCTAGTTACGTGATATCACGAAGTCGCTAGTTACGTTTCTTTATCTCCTTTTCTCATTTTACCCTTTCTGATCTCTAGAGAAGTTCTTTTAATTCTCTATGGTTCCCTTATAAAGTACGTTTTTACCCGAACTATTTCCTGTCTTTACCATACCTGGATTGTTTTAGTCTTCTATAATTCTTCTCCACCGTTTGTATGTGTCTTCTTAACATGTTTTTTCTAGAAGTACTGGACCTATTAGTGCTACCACACTAGTGAGTAGATCTCGGTCTGTAGGACTTTACACTTCAGTTCACCCGGAATCTTTCGTAGTGATGTTTGTTTCGATCACCTCCACTACCTTAAGGTCAACTCGATAAAGTTTAGGACTTTCTATTATGACAGTTTCACGTTTAAACCTTTTGAGTCGTCACCGGTGTCCTGACTTTTTCCAGTCAAAAGTAAGGTTAGGGTTTCTTTCCGTTACGGTTTCTTACGAGTTTGATGGCGTGTTAACGTGAGTAGAGTGTACGATCATTTCATTACGAGTTTTAAGAGGTTCGGTCGGAAGTCGTTATGCACTTGGCACTTGAAGGTCTACAAGTTCGACCAAAATCTTTTCCGTCTCCTTGGTCTCTAGTTTAACGGTTGTAGGTGACCTAGTACCTTTTTCGTTCTCTTAAGGTCTTTTTTGTAGATAAAGACAAAATAACTGATACAGTTTCGGAAACTGACACCTAGTGTTATTTGATACCTTTTAAAGACTTTCTCTACCCTTATGGTCTGGTGAACTGGACGGAGAACTCTTTGGACATACGTCCAATCCTTCGTTGTCAATCTTGACTTGTACCTTGTTGTCTGACCAAGGTTTATCCTTTTCCTCATGCAGTTCCGACATATAACAGTGGGACGAATAAATTGAAGATACGTCTCATGTAGTACTCTTTACGACCTGACCTTCTTTGTGTTCGACCTTAGTTCTAACGGTCCTCTTTATAGTTAGTGGTGTCTATACGTCTATTGGAGAATTAGAAGATGGGGATAGAACAGGAGAGAAGGAAAAGGGGAGTGGGGAGACCATTTGTGATCGAACAAAAGATATACAAAGAAAGACAATATAAGTGTTCAAAATAAAAAATTTGAGGGGAATATTCACTATCGTATGTAATAAAACCGAAAAAAGACTGACTGACATGATTTGTATTGTACCAAGTACAGGTAAGTACAACAACGTTTGTCGTCAAAGTAAGAGAATGCCGATTCACCATAGGGTGACACACACACACATGTGTGGTATAGAATAGACAAGTAAACAACTACCTGTGGACCCAACGAAGGTATGGAACCGATAACATTATTACGACGACACTTGTGCCTACAGGAGTAAAGAAAAACAAACGAACGAGAAAAGTGCAAGTCGAGGTCACTCAGGGTGACGACAGAAGATCGAACACCTAGGTAAGGAGACATAGCAGATTAGACGATAACTAAGGAAGATCACATAAAAAATAAAGTCAATAATATAAGAAGCAGAGACCGAGGAGAAATATAAAATAGTACGAAACAATTTTGAGAGAATTGTAAAACGAGACAAGTGGGTGTCGTGAAACAGAGTCCACGCCTTGTAGTGACACTAGTAACGGACCACTGATCCCGACATACGGTATCTCCGTGGGGGATAAACACGGACTTGAGAAGACAACACCACCCGACTAATGACACCCGACAGACTACCTACACCGACCGGGTTCGGGCCAACCAAAGGTCCGGAACGGAACACGTCTCCGACGGTAAACGACCACCCGCCCCGACCTAATGTTCCGACGACCAACACCTCGAAATCCCCTAAGACCTGAGGTCGATCAGGTGGTCACCTCACTCACTTCACCGCACCCCCCAACACCCCTTACTTCCCCATTTACACAGGGTCCAGATTATAACCGAACGAACACCCGCCCCGGTCAACGACTGTATCGACCGACGGTCCAGACTCCACACCACAACTGAATGACCACTTACTCACCCGTCGACCGATTCCCAATGTTCCACAGAACCTCAACCACAGACGGACGACCACCCACCCTAACCCCGAAGAACCCCGACCACCACAGAACGTCCCTCTGTCACGACCTCGATTACGGTTGAGTGACCACCCGTCTTGACCCAAGAGTCCAGAAACCGACATTCCGGGGCTTTCAGGATCTCGACGATCACAAGACGACCATCCACCCTGACATAGGACCTGGTCGACTGACTCCCAGGGTTCCTCAGGGTCTCGACCAAAATCGGACGACGACACGTCCGAACCCGGGTTCCCCAGGACACCGTCCATGTCCGGATGACCATCCACCCGACCTAGAACTATGCCATCCCGCGTCCCGACTTCATCAGGATCTAGACCACAGACGAACGACCACCCGTCCCGGTTCCGGGTCCCACAGAACCCCAATTACGAATGACCCTCCATCTAGGTCGGGGACTCCAGAAATCGGGTCCCAGGACCTCCAGGGTCTCGACTACAAAACAGGACGACCACACACCTCACCACGGGTATCTTAGGACCGAGATGGGTGACTACCCACTCGAAACAGGACACTCATCACGGGTAACCACCTGGGTTGGTCCCAGGCTCGGGAGACCATCTCTATCGGTCCAGGACCCAACTGATACCCGAGCCCTAGTATTCCGTCGTCCGGACAACAACCACCCTGACAAAGAGGTGGACCAATCAACGAACCGGACCCGTAGGGTTATGACTACGGTTCTCCGACCACCCTCCCCGACCTAGGACTTCGATTATTCAACCTCTCTCCTGAGGTTTTACCGTGAACGGTCGTGGTCACAAGTACACTATCTTGTTCAAGGGTTTCTATCAACACGATCACAGACACAAGGGTCCTGTTCGACGTCAACGGAGGACGGAGTGGTCCTTTGAGGTTCTAGTCTACCACCTAGACTGAGTCCGAGGAAAGTTTAACGACGAAGACCGGTCTCAGGACCTCATACACTCCCGAACACACGTAGAAATTCTCACCCCCAGAGACAAAGGGTGTCAGGAGACCGAGAGGGTCTTCATTCGGGATAACCAGAAATTTCGGTCTACAAGATTCCCGGGTAGGACCACGTCCTAAGAGACCCGACCCCTCGGGTAACACCCCGAACCTGGTGAGTGAGGTACCCTCTTGGAGACGTTGAAATTCATAGGAGGGTAAACACCCAGTAAGTGGACCCCGATACTCAAAATCGATATAGCGTAGTGTCCGGGAGAATGTACAGAACAATGTCAAGGAAAAGACCTATAAACTAACTTTTATAAACGACGATCAGAAGTCGAAAAGAGTAGTCATCAAAGGGACAACATTAAAACCACACGGACATCCTCCTCCACTCGAGTCCCAGAAGGATAGACACCGATAAAACCGGTGTAGAGGTAATATTACTCAAAGCAATTTTTAATATAAACTTATAGTAAATAAACCCATTAGTTTCCGTGATCACATTCATACGACGACGAAAATCTTACCGGTACGGACGGGTGATACCTTCATGTGTATATACCCGTCGCACTGGGTCGACCCTCGAACATTCCGTACCTTATTCTGGTTGAACTCTTATTACTGTGTTAAATCATCCCGGTGCTTTACGACAACAGAGGGATAGAACAAGTGAAAACAATGGTATGCCGTCCGACCGAATTCATCAAAGAGTCGTTCACCATTAAGACTTGTCAGACTTTCCCTACATCGATCCCGTACCTACCCTGATCCTAATCGATGAGACAGTGAACAGTCGTACTTTCCATGACAACATTAGCGTACACTGAAGAGCCACAACAGACACTTGGATTTAAGGTACTCCGGTTCTTACAGAAGAACTGACCCTATATGTATGTCCACGAATTATCCTCAACTATAACTTATTCAGATTCGTGACCCTGTACTCAGAACTCGACCGAAATTTCGTCCTCTAACACCCAGGGTTTCGGTTTGGTTCCAATCGACAACCGCATTGAATCAAATCCAAAAATTGAAACAAGTCAACCATTCAGACTAAAAAATAAAAAGTAACAAGTCAGCGATTCCATGAATAAGTCCCAACTAAAGGAAATCCTAACTGACCAAACTAGAGGAACGACAGGTACCCTGAGAGTTCTCAAGAGGTCGTGGTGTTAAACTTTCGTAATCAAGAAACCGCGAGTCAGAAGAAATACCAGGTTGAGAGTTTAGGTATGTACTGATGACCTTTTTGGTACAAGAAGTTGACGATTCAACATAGGTTGAGAAACACTGGGGTACTTTACGTCGTGAGGTCCGAAAAGACAGGTAGTGATAGAGAAACTCTAAGGAGTTTGAGCACATGTAACTCAGTCACTACTGTAGATTGGTAAAGTAGGAGACAGTGAGGGAAGAGAACGGGAGCTAAAAAGGGTCCTAGTCCCAGAAAAGTCAATCAGTTGAGATACGTAGTCCACCGGTCTCATAACTTCGAAGTCAAGTCAGCGAGTCGGCACAGGCTGAGAAACGTTGGGGTACCGGACGTCGAGAGGTCCGGAGGGACAGGTAGTGGTTGAGGACCTCAAATGGGTTTGAGTACAGGTAACTCAGTCACTACGGTCGGTTGGTAGAGTAGGACACAGTAGCGGAAGAGGAGAACGAAAGTTCGTAGATAGAAAAGGTCGTAGTCTCAGAAAAAGGTTACTCAGTTCAGAAGTGTAGTCCACCCGTTTCATAACCTCAAAGTCGAAGTTGTAGTCAGGAAGGTTACTTGTGAGTCCTGACTAGAAATCCTACCTGACCAACCTAGAGGAACGTCAGGTTCCCTGAGTTCTCAGAAGAGCGTTGCGGTGTCAAGTTTTCACAGTTAAGAAGTCACGAGTCGAAAGAAATATCAGGTATTAATGACCTTTTTGGTATCGGAAATGATCCACCTGGAAACAACCGTTTCATTTTACAGAGACGAAAAATTATACGACAGATCAAACCAGTATTGAAAGGAAGGTTCATCACTCGTAGAAAATTAAAGTACTGACGTCAATGGTAGACGTCACTAAAACCTCGGGGGGTTTTATTTCAGTCGGTGACAAAGGTGACAAAAGGGTTGATAAACGGTACTTAACTACCCTAGTCTACGGTACTAGAATCAAAAGACTTACAACTCAAAATTCGGTTGAAAAAGTGAGAGGAGAAAGTGAAAGTAGTTCTCCGAAAAATCAAGGAGAAGTGAAAGACGGTATTCCCACCACAGTAGACGTATAGACTCCAATAACTATAACCGTTAGACTTCCCGTACAGGGACGATCAATCCCGGACTGTTTTACACCAGGTGACCTCTTCCCTTACCGTTTGGTGAAGTCATAAGAACGAAACTCTTGGGGTGTTTGCCATACTTTTCCTTTTTGGTACCGAAAGCAAATGTATATCTGGAAACAACCCTTTAACTACAAAGACGAAAAATTATTCGACAGATGCAAACAGTATCTAAAAGAAGGTTCCTCGTTTACAGAAAATTAAAGTACCGACGTCAGTGACAGGTGTCACTAAAATCTTGGGTTCTTTTATTTGAGACAGTGACAAAGGTGAAAAAGTCGGGAAGATAAACGGTACTTCACTACCCTGACTTACGGTACTAGTAACAAAAAACTGACAACAAAATTCGGTCGAAAAAGTGAGAGGAGAAAGTGGTAGTTCTCCGAGAAATTAAAGAGAAACCAAAGACGGTAATTCCACCACAGTAGACGTATAGACTCCAATGACTATAAAGAGGACCGTTAGAACTAAGGTCGAACACGGAGTAGGTCGGGTCGCAAAGAGTACTACATGATACGTATATTCAATTTATTCGTCCCACTGTTATATGTCAAAACGTAAGGAAAGGGTTAAGACTTGGTCAGGTAAGGTACAGGTCAAGATTGACAACGAAGAACTGGACGTATGTACAAAGAGTCCTCTGTCCAGTCCACCAGACCATCAGGGTAGAGATTCTTAAAAGGTCAAACAACACTAGGTGTGTCAATTTCCGAAAGCGTATCAGTTACTTCGTCTTCATCTAAAACCCCCTTTAAGGGAACGAAAAAGACACTAGGTCGTCTACAACCGTTAAACTAGAGACCAACGAGACGGAAAAGATTTAGGTTGCACATATAGACTTTCAAGAACCAAGTGCATCACATCTTTGGATCGAAGTTCCTAAAACTCGTAATGAAACGATCGTACACTTTACTTAATTAACATACCATCAAACTTGTAAGAAACCGTAACTGAAAGATACCCTAACCTTACTTTTGAATGGGCAGGACACCGGTGACGACACAAAAGGTTTAAACGACTGTATAACTCATGTAGAGATTGTCGTAGTAGAAAATCCTAAAATTCATCGAGTTGACTTTAAGATAGTAGAGGTGATCGAAACAAGTATCATTACGAAGGATTCTGGGTGAACTGAAGTGTGAGGTCCTATAGACCGAGATCCACTCATGAAAATTATTTACAAAATTTCGATGACTAATCTAGACATCCAAGTACTGTCATTGACGTTTATAGGTAACATAACACTTTTCCACTATCAACGTAAAAGACCAATAAACCTAAGACTTAACACAAAAAACTAAATCAAATGATTTAAAAAAATAAACTAAATGATTTTTTTAATCATTATGAATAAATGTTTTTAATATAAAATCATTAAACAAATTTTTGATCAAATTTTCAAACACCGGTATAACAGATAGTGTGTCGGCCAAAAGATATTATATCCCTTAAAAACTGTAAATGTTTATGACGAAATTTTTTCTATTTGTAGACTTTCGTGGTCGTGTAAATCTTCAACGAGTCTTCACAAGTTATATTACCGTTTAATATATTACTTGATAATTATCCTTGATCGTTTCCTTTTGTCTTTTATCTTGTTCCCGTCACACTTCACTGTTCGTTAACACTCTCAGGGGTACACCAATCATCAAACATACTTTACGTACACTTTAATATATAATTATATAACAATGTTTAATAATAAAACCTATTTTCGTGGTAGTAACTAACAAAAATCCTCGTACCACTAGGCTTTTGTAGGAACTTAAGAGTGGTAAGAGAAGATTTTGAGAGGAAAATTTTAAGGACAAAATTTTTTAACTATCTATAATGGAAGAGAGAGAGAAAGTCGTACCGAATGTTTCAGAATCAAGGAGGTGACCCCTACCTTGGACCCAGGTACCGTCACTTTCGTCCCTCAGAATTGGTGACCTGGTGGTCCCTCAAGGGTTACAACGGGAGAATAGGAACAAAGTCAGGATGTCTAGACGGAAGTCTTATGTTGATAAATCTATAAATGGGTTGATGAATTCCAGTCGAATAGTTTTATAGAGAGTATAAGGTTTAAAGTTTTACAGTTGGAAAAGTCTTCTAAAAAAATGATAGTACAATCCACTTAAAGTAAATAAAGAGTCAATTCAAAGTCATAAAGATATACGAATAAAAACCAAGTGTGGAAGAGTCCGGTGTAGGACATGATCCGGAAGGAGATTCTAGTGTCATTGTAGACGGATCTAACTGGAATGGTGTAAAATTTTTTTTAAGTAAATATCTATTAAATGTCTATAGAAGTACAGTAAAGGGACTAAATTTATAACCTTTTTTTTGGGAAGTCATTAAAAGGACGAACAACCTGCAATAGAGTCTACAAACGGGTCAGTAAGATCTGAACATCGCGAGAGATACTTTCGAAAGAAAAGTGGAGAGAGAGTCCAAAGAACGACGTCGTTTCGAGTAAACGGAGGACTCAAAGAGTACTGAAGTAAAAGTAGGATCACCCCACCCTGTCCGATTTAAGTCTATCGTCTAGACCATGAATGAACGGAATCACCGGAATCTTAAGTCAAGTCAAGTCAAGTCAACGAGTCAGCACAGGTTGAGAAACGCTGGGGTACCTGACGTCGTACGGTCCGGAGGGACAGGTAGTGGTTGAGTACAGGTAGCTCAGCCACTACGGTAGGTCGGTAGAGTAGGAGACAGCAGGGGAAGAGGAGGACGGAGGTTAGGGACGGTCGTAGTCTCAGAAAAGGTTACTTAGTTGAGAAGCGTGTTCCACCGGTTTCATGACCTCAAAGTCGAAATCGTAGTAAGAAAGGTTTCTTGTGGGTCCTGACTAGAAATCTTACCTGACCAACCTAGAGGAACGTCAGGTTCCCTGAGAGTTCTCAGAAGAGGTTGTGGTGTCAAGTTTTCGTAGTTAAGAAGCCGTAAGTCGGAAGAAGTGTCAGGTTGAGAGTGAAGGTATACACTGGTGACCTTTTTGGTATCGGAACTGATCTACCTGGAAACAACCGTTTCATTACAAAGACGAAAACTTATACGATAGATCCAACCAGTATTGAAAGNTCAACGAGTCAGCACAGGTTGAGAAACGCTGGGGTACCTGACGTCGTACGGTCCGGAGGGACAGGTAGTGGTTGAGTACAGGTAGCTCAGCCACTACGGTAGGTCGGTAGAGTAGGAGACAGCAGGGGAAGAGGAGGACGGAGGTTAGGGACGGTCGTAGTCCCAGAAAAGGTTACTTAGTTGAGAAGCGTGTTCCACCGGTTTCATGACCTCAAAGTCGAAATCGTAGTAAGAAAGGTTTCTTGTGGGTCCTGACTAGAAATCTTACCTGACCAACCTAGAGGAACGTCAGGTTCCCTGAGAGTTCTCAGAAGAGGTTGTGGTGTCAAGTTTTCGTAGTTAAGAAGCCGTAAGTCGGAAGAAGTGTCAGGTTGAGAGTGAAGGTATACACTGGTGACCTTTTTGGTATCGGAACTGATCTGCCTGGAAACAACCGTTTCATTACAAAGACGAAAACTTATACGATAGATCCAACCAGTATTGAAAGGAAGATTCCTCATTCGTAGAAAATTAATCTTAATCTCTGTTATTTATGTTTAGGACCTTACCTCAGACCGGTTACCCTCCCTGAAGAAAATTAGTATAAGAGGAACGTAGGTAATACTGGTGTTCAGGCGACTAGATCTAAACTTAAGCTGAGCGGGGGTAAAAAAGTGGACACAACGGACTCATGAGATGAGTGTAAATGTAAGTGACGGAACGACGAAACATAGAAGAGAGGTGTCGTCTAATATTGTAGTAAAACTCAAAAGAAGATTGGGGTCCCCGGAGTACAGGACATAGGACACGTGTCATCCGTAAGTCATTTCCTATAACGAACCGTCCCTTTAGTCGACACGTCGAAAGAGTTTAAATGTTCTCCTTTTCTGTCAACAATGACAGGTACGTTATTTAATAATGAATTCACTACTCTTTAAGATTATTTTGTCACTAGAATTTTTCAACTATGTCACAGTCTACACATTATCTTATTGAAAGGGTCAATTTTTGTCTCGTAGAGAGACATAATTATGAAAAAAGTGGAAAAGAGTGTTAGCAAATAAAAAAAAAAGGATTCTCTGTACACTCTTCTGGTTTAGAGACATTAATTAAGGAAATTAGTGGTCTACGTTCGTGACGTAACCCGTAAGAGTCTTCCGTAGTGATTACCATCCATCTGAGGATTGTCATACGTGTCTTATGAGGGTGTTCTGTCTAACGGCCTGATCTTTCGTTTCTTTATTATGTTTAAGATAATGTGTATTTAGGAAGTGATCAGTGGGAATTCCCAAAGTACTCTATTTATGACATACATTATTATGATACGAAAGTACAACTTCTTGTATAGGAATTGAACTAGTTAATCTTTTTTTAAATTGGATTCAATTTAGTTGATAATAAAAGTATATTCGAGACCTTTAGAGGTACTTATACATTCTTACACATCGTCAACATATTCGACCACAAGACTTTAAACTCCAAGGTAAGAAATTTAGTCAGTATAAAGAAAGGGACCACCGAGTCTGTCATTTCTTAGACGGATGTTACACCCTTCTGGACCCAAGTCAGGGACCTACCCCTTCTAGGGGACCTCTTCCCTTACCGATAGGTGAGGTCATAAGAACGGACCTCTTAACGTACCTGTCTCCTCGGACCACCCGTTGTCAGGTACCCTAACGTTTCTCAACTTGTGCTGACTCACTGATTGTGAAGAAAGTAATGTTTTCATCGTTCACCTTTTAAAGTTTTTACTTCCTCCTTTTTGTTTTTGTATGATGGTAGGGGTTTACACCTGATTACGTAATCAATCAATGAAAACCGACACGACCTAGAACCAACGACACGAGTCTTAAAGACATCAACGTCACCCACCCACGGGGAGAGATCAACGTCACGAGTCCGACGACCAGTAACGTCACCGAAGAGAGCAACGTCTCGTGTCCGAGATCCCGCACGTCCGAAGTCCTCAAAGCCGAGGACCCGAGAGCTCGGGTCCGAGTTATCAACACCGTGTGTCGGAACCAACGAGGTGTCGTACACCCTAGAAGGGCTTAGTCCCTACCTCGGGACATAACCGTCCGTCTGTGGTGGTGACTCTGAGGTCTTTTCGGGGGACCTGATTAGGAAAAATCTTAAATGGAAGAAATTGAAAAAAGGAGCTACAGATAATAAAATTTTGAATCAAATAAATTTTTAACATAAAACGAAACCTTCCACATTACCCTCATTTCTTACGATATTCCTCGACGTTTAAATTCATAGTTTTAGGTCCCTGAAGACCCCCAGGTTACAAATTCTGAGATGTGAAAGTGACGTCCCTCACACCCAAGTTAGGGACCAACCCATTGATACTAGAGTGGAACCAACACTACGTCGGTCTTAAAAAAAAAAAAAAAATTCATAGTTTCAGATCCATTCTATATGGTCCTTTGACGATTTCCGTACAGATATATTACTTCAGTGAGTCAACACAGACTGAGAAACACTGGGGTACCTGACATCGGGTGGTCCGAAGAGGTAGGTACCTTAAAAGGTCCGTTCTCATGACCTCATCCAACGGTAAAGGAAGAGGTCTCCTAGAAGGGCTGGGTCCCTAACTTAGGTCCAGAGGGCACAACGTCCGTCGGTGAAATGGTCGACTCGGTGGTCCCTTCGAGAAAGGAAAAGGAAAGGAAGACTTTTATCTTTTTGACAGGGGTTAAATAAAAATTTAACTCTGTGAATAGTGAAAATTTATTAACCATGGATACTTAATCAAGGAGGAGTCAGAACAGAGTACATTTGATAATAAACAAATCGTACAAAGTCCCCCGCAATATCTGTGAATGCAGGTTGAAGAGACGGGATACTGATCTTTAAGTTACAATTCTCCAACGTAGTTACTTCCTTACTCCCAATCCCGATAATCAAAAGATTGAGGATCTTCTCCGTTTAAGAAAAAGACAAAGTTTTCGTGAAACTTTAGTTATTCTGTAATAAATCCTGTTTTCCGGGAAGGGATATAGTCGTAAAGGGTTTTACACAAACCTTTAGACCTATTCAGGCAAGATTCTCTACCGTGATCGGATTTAATAAGTCCGTTTCCAAGGTACCGACTCAGACAACCTCCTTAGGTGAAAAAAGGCCGTACTAAAGAGTCTGGGAAATGATGTAATTACACGTAACCCTTAAAAGGTTTCTAAAAAAACACGTACATCATACAAAAAACAGACTAAAAAAACACACACAAACTAAAAAACACAGTCATCCGTATGAAAAGTAGGTAATAGGCTGGGTACGTGTTTGATTAAACCTAATTATATACAGTACATTCGAGAGGACCTTCCCGATAGATCCGAAACTTCTCAATAACGTTATAATAACGGAGTATTTTCCAGTAATCTAAACCAGAAAGGGTCCGAAACAAACTACTGTTAGTCAAGAAAGACCATACACCTGAAACATGTGACCACATTCATACACCAAAGTTTCATTGTATTACCTTTCTTCGTCGTGAGTAACAAATATCCTTATAATTAAGAAATAACTCTTAGTCTTTATAAGACTAAAAATGACTTAAGTCTCCATCAGTACTGGGGATGGGTTGTTCTGAAATATCAGAATCTGTTAAACATACAAAAGAATTAATATCATGTTTTCTTTCAGTGACGCTTTTGAACATTTTTAGTAGAATACGTTATAGATATTTTCCGATACCTCATCAAGTATACGATTTCATACTATTTTGTTAAATACCAGTTATGTCATGTTACGGATGAAAAGTCACTATATTACATTTGCAGACATTACTTCAATCTGCAGAGGGGTTTAAAGACGAAATCCACGACACTTGAAAAAAGAGAACTTGGTTTTAAAAGAGGGGAAGGTGGGTCAGATTTAGTCAGTATTTTATCCGTAGTTGACATAATAGTGACACATCTTATTCTTGGTTTAAAGAGTTATTCGTTGAAAGGGACAATGTCACTTTGTTATACGATACAAGTAAAAAGATATAAGGGATCCTTTTCTATAAAACAAAGGTCTAGTATATCTTGAAAGTTAAATTTTATTCTTGATTTCGTTGAGTGAAAGGTACTCCTTATGTGTCGTCAGTCTTTAGACGAACGGTGTCAACGATATAAAAAGACAAACTATTGGCGGGCTGGGGAAATTGGATTAAACATATATATTACAAAATTCTTATCGTCAAACGACCTCGTGAATCAAGTAAATAAGTCAAGAGTGACACACGATCCTAAACTCTTATTTATTTAAAAGGTTTGTTTAATTCATCTGGAACCAGAGTTTCTGGAGTGTGGTCTCTTTTAGTCGGTACCTTCGTCTTCTAGTATTATGTCACACCATTCAGGGTATTGTCTTCATTGGACACACTAAACCCCTCGTTTCTCCGTCCCGGGAGTCTAGTTGCCCACCGCCACCCCCGCCCCACGCCGCGTCACTTTGACTCTTCACTTTACCCTGTTGCCCGTCGTTTCCGAAGGGTTCCCTTGACTTTGGACTTGACTCCAAAGGAAAAAAAAAAAAATTTCCCTTAGTAGTTAGAAATTCAAAATGAACAAATGAGAATTGTCTGATCAGAAATAAAGACAGCGTCAAAGTGTAGTCGTTCATTCTTTCTACATTAAATGTAGAAAATTAAATCGTACATATGGAACTTTGGAAGTGAAACATCTCATGTAATAGTGTTTCGTGGAATACTTTGTAATAAAATTATATATTATCAATGATAGAAATATGTATTTTAGATGGTAAAATTGGTCAAACTCATATATTAAGTTACCGTAATTTATGAAGTGTTGCAACATGTGGGTAGTAGTGATAAAAGTCTTGAAGGAATGGAATTTGTCTTTGAGACGTGGGTTATCTGTCGGAATTGACTCAAAATTTCCACCGCACCCTTTCTTTTACATCACCCAGTCTTACCGTGACGGTCTGTGTCCCTTGTGTGTGCCGTACAATACACACATCCTTGATGTACGTCAACTAACGACTAACAAAATTTATCTGGGGAAAGGGATCACGATGTACCTCCAACGTAAACTTCTCCTCTTCCGACCCTCGTTCCCTGGTCATTTCGACAACGACACCACGTCCACTCAATGCTACCGGATTTGGACCACCCCAATCATCGGTACTTCTCTTACATCTTAGTTGGTTGTGTTTGTTGTTAGAAATAACAATAAACTTTAGAAACGATAAACTATTGTATACTTTCTTTACTAAAGTACAAACTTAAACTTATTATTATTAAACTTAGGAAATTTTAAGGAAAGTATAACAAACTATTGTTAGAAACAATAAACAATAACATTTACTTTCAGTCTCTGACTGACTTATCTCCCCTACTTCCTCGTCCTCCTCCATAATTCCCCCTGAAGGTCCAAAAATCAAACCACGATAGTCATTGACTCTCTTACGTCCTCCTTTTCGTCGAGACCCCTCTTTTCATACATGTTAAAAAGTTGTATTACTTAAACTCCATAGATACCCAGTGTAGGTCCATCTACACAGGTCACCCGTCAGTCTGGGCTCAGACTTCAGACCGTAAACCCCCAGTAGTCGTATGGACTCCTCACACCGTAGACCAAAGTCTTTCCGTCCCTGGGAATTGGATAATAAAACCCCCGAGACATCTGTTTAAACAGTAGGGTAGTCCAGACATAAAAGAACCCGAAGACACTGTACCAACGGATAAAAGAGAATGTAAAGGAATCTTGTAACCGTCTTGAATTATAAGGGTCAGGATACAGTAAAGAGGGACATGACTTTTAATATATACCGTGGTAAAGAAGTGTGCCTCGTGTGCACCGTTCCGGAACGTACATAATCGTCATACGATATACGAGTGAGTCGACACAGGGTGCGACGTTGGGAAACGGGACATCGGGGCGGTTCGAGGAGACAGGTACCCTAAAAAGTCCGTTCTTATGACCCGACCTAACGGTAAAGGAGGAGGTCCCCTAGAAGGACTGGGTACATACATTATCCATTAGTTATTTATAAGTAGAAGTAACGAATATAAGTTTACCGACAGACATATGTTTTAATCAAAAAAAAAAAGGGAACGTCCTAGAAAAAAATCGAAGAGTTCAAATTGAAGAATATTTAAAGATTCTGGTGAAGTTCTAATTCACATTCACTCGTCATGAACTACCCGTCCATAGAAGGTGTAATACTGATTTAGTAAGGAAAGTAATAGTGGCATGTAACCAACAACGTCCTAAACTTTTATTTGTAAAGAGAAGAATCCCTTCCTAGTACCTCAAATAGGTTAGTTCCAGGGTGTCTCCCTCAATTCTCAACGTCATTGGACCGTACTAATTAGGGACTAAGGTCCACTACTACCCCCAACTCAAAGTGTAAAACGAAATAAACTTGTTATACACTTTTTCTCAGTGATTTTTATTCTTGTCTGACCCAAAACAACGTCGACTCACCGGAACGTCAAGTGACATTTCTCCTTAGGACCCTGTATTTCCTAAACTAAGACTCTATACTAGGTTAACGGGAGACTTACCTTCATTTTATAGGAAAAATTCTCGTGACTTCAAGACCCTAAACCCCCCTTATCAGTGGAAACACTCTACACCTAGTACAGGTCCCTGACATTGGACTCTCCTTTGTTCTTTGTCAATAGACTCACTAAAGTCTACAAAACACCACGGTCGTGACTTTTGGGACTATAGGTGATTTTACGTCGGAAATACTTTGTGTGCATTGTTGGACGGTCCAGAGGGGCCCGCATCTTTGTCGCAGTCAGGACGAGTGACTTACTCAATAGGACGACTACACCTCATGACACCAATTACGGCAACGACTCTTAATGTTTCACTTTATTTCTGTCGAGGAAATAGACCTCTACAGTCTTAAGCTTTCGTTGTCTGACTAAAGACAGGGGTAGTAAATAGTACCTAACGTTTCCATTTTCTCAACTGACAAAGAGAAACAGGGTTAGAGACGAATGATAGGACTAAGCCTTAGATCTAAATGCACCTTTAGAAAAGAGTTAAATAAGGTAAAAGGACGTTGACTAAAATATATAAAGACACACACACACACATATATATATATATATTTACAACAACGAAGGAATTTTTCGAAACTAAAATGGACCAAAACAGGTGTTTAGACTTAGAAGTCGATCTAAATAGAAAAACCACCTCCTTTACTAGTCCTTTTGTTACTGTTTGCGATTTGATACCTGACAATAAATGACTCTTTACGAAAGTAATATATACCATCGCCCTCTTCTCTTACCCCTTATTGTAAATGTACTGGTGATTGGTCGGACATAAATCAATAAGTAGAGTCGAAGGTGTCAGAATGGAAAGGGAAAACAGGATCTGATTTCGACTAAACACGACGCAATCAGATTGATTAACCTTCAGTTGTTAAATATTGAAATTTAAAATAATCTCATGTCAACTAAATGTTCAAAAAACAAAGTCCACATGTCGTTTCACTTAGACAATATGTATATGTATATACGTTCTACACCGAATAAATACCCTAACGTATTTTTGTTAAATCTAAGTGGTGTTCCTTTTGGGAAAAAAAAAAAGTATATTACTTTTACAGGGTCCTTTTTTTCCCGGAAAAAATCCGTTTCTAAGTATCATTCAACCCAGAAAGGTCAAGACAAATAGAGGAGTCATCCTCCTCTCTGTGAGTTCTTTTCCTACTCATGGAGTGAGGTTCACACGACCCGTGAAACCCTTATTGGGGACCTAGCCCTTCTAGGGGACCTCTTCCTTTACCGTTGGGTGAGGTCATAAGAACGGACCTCTTAGGGTGCCTACCTCTTCGGACCACCCGATATCAGGTGCCCCAGCGTCTCAGTCTGTGCTGACTCGCTGAAGTGAAAGTGAAAGACCTCACCCTCAAAGATTAGGATGTCTTAACATGCTTGACTTTTACATACGATACCGACCGTAATCTGGGTAATTTGTTTGATCTATATTGAACTGTAAGATCTCCTTCGGTGTAGTCTTTCCTTTTCCTTGTAGACCGGATGATTTAGTCGATGAATAAGTAAATCAAGTAAACGTATTTGGGTGAGTCGAAGTTTGATCCGGTACATAGGAATGTCTTCTTTTCGGAGTCTTTGTAAGTAGATTTATCTTAATTTTAGACCTTAAAATGAACCTAACTAACTTTTTGACTGGAAGTAGACGAATACTCTTCCGACGTTTTTATACACAGTGAATTATATGACCATCTGAAACACCTAGTTTAAAATAAACATTACTTAAGATTCCTTGAACACAGGGTCAGTCAAAAAATTATCATCTTTAATACCAAGTATCTTATCCACAATTTGACCATAAAGTACTTGGAACCTTCTTGAAACTGAGACAACCGACAAAGATATCCCAAAAAAGGTAAAAAATGGTACTCTTTACACTAAACCGAAGATAAAATTTTTAAAGGTTAACCCCTCTTTTGTACTAAAACTCAAATAAAAATGATAACGGTGAAATGGGTGAGGGAGACTGTCTACGTTTAGACTGTAACTGAAAAATAAGACAGGACTACATAGAGGAAAAGGTATAAGGTCTGAATAAAATCTAAGAAAGATCCACTCATCATAACTCAAGATATCATAAAATTATTGTCATTAATCGTAACATAAGAATGGAGATAATGTATCCTAGGTCCGTTCTCCTCCTCCATTATGAGAGGTTTAAACAACCAAGATATCCCCGTCTATACAAAAGACAGAACCTGAAGATGTCAATGTAACCTATTACCTCAGAGTAAGACTAGTTTGTGAACCGGGAAATGTGGACGTTCTGTTTTTTTCTTAATTCACAATTATGGTGTAAAATACCACATTCTTTTTTTTTTAAGAATATTAACAAATCTTTTTATTCGGGTTATACATAATCGATAAGACTCAATTATCTGATAAACTCTCCCCTACCATTTCAAAAAAAATTTTAACTTCTATATTATTTTTGTATAATCGAAATCCATATGTTGTACCGATTTACATACATGACACTTTATAAGTGGTTTTATACGAGTCAATTGTATCAATTGTGAAAAAAACGTACTACTATTGAAAATAAAATGAAAGAATCGTTTAAAGTTCATATGTTATGTCATAATTGATATAAATGGTACGACATGTGATGGAGGGGTCCTGAATAAAATTTGTATGGTGTAAAAGACATAGATAAATAGGTAGACTAATTCAACGAAGGTAAAGAAAACCTATTTATGGGAATTCATCTTAATGACCTAGTATATCATCAAGACAAAGATCAAAAAGAATCTGCGAGGTATGACAAAGGTATCACGACGTGGTCAAATGTAAAGACAGTTATCACGTCTTCCCAAGAGAAAAGAGGTGTAGGGACGGTTGTGAACAATGAAGAAAACTGTTGTCGATAAGATTGTCCCCATTCCACTATAGAGAATAAACAGAAATTGAAAACTGTACAATTAATGTTATACAGAACTACACCCAGAGAAAACCAAATAAACCTTAAGAGGTCCGAAGGAACTAGACCTACAGACGAAGGAAGATCCTTCAAGGTGCAATCCCTTGAAAAGTCGGAAAAAAAGGAAGTTTATTGAAAAGACAAAGACGTGGAAGACCCTGAGGACATTACATTTACAACCGGACGAACTACAGGGTATTCAAGAAATCCGGCAGAAGTGAGAAAAAGTAAGAAAAAGAAAAGCGACGATACTAACCTACTTAAGGTAACAGGACAGGAACCTAAATGAAAGGAAAGAGGGCAGAGTAGAGCACACAATAACTTGAGGAGGTGACATAAATAAAAGTCGAGGTACTGAAGACAAACCATGAAAGAATATAAAAGAAAGACAACTTTAATAAAACAAGTACGTATCAAGACGACTTGAGTCCCTCGTAGAAATACTGGTGACAAAACTTGAGATAGTACATGTAGTGAATGGAGACAAAGTAATTCGACAAAAGACCCCAAAATATAACAAGAAACTAATCCTTACATCAGGAGACACGACTGTGACACAACCAAATATACATAATCTATTTTGTTGGTAGCGAGGGTCAGAACTTCCTCACCCAAGTACATTCTCTACTTGAATGATAAGTTGGGATGGGGTCGAGACCCAAAACAGAGGTTAGAAACACTAATGGGTTCGACGAATGAAATCAGAATTACTGAGGGTATCAACTCTCATACGGTTCCGGACAATCACAGAGTTTCCCCTTATAAAACGTGTTTCCAAGTCCACATGACCTTCGGTTTGGGAGTCTGTCGTCGAAACTTCCATATGTTTACATAGAGAAAGCCCTTTCCGACCCTCTACTCACAAAGACAGATAACGGAAACGTGACTCGGGACCCCACTGTCGGTCAATTCTTGGTAAAGAAACAAACTATAGTCGAGAAACTTGAGCACTCTTAGTCCGGTCCTTTCTTTCACAAGAGACCCATCATCGGTGTTTTCGGTTCCCCGATCTTTCCATATGTTCGAGGAAAGAACTTCTGTTCAACTCTCACTTCTACCACGGGTCACTGTAGATCTCTACTAACATCAGTCGGTGATCTACATTTAAATTAATCTTCGGACGAGGAATTCGGTGTTGATACTTCTATTTGATTATCAGGAGAAAGAGGTTTTCTGACAAAAACAAAAAGTGACGACGGAGAGGGTGACACAGGACCCATGCCGACCAATTCTTGAGGAAAAGACAAACAATGTCAGGGCACCCTAGGTACTTGTTTTCGGGACGACCAGTTTGTCTTGGTCCCTTACTTCCCCACCGTTGACATCTTTTGTCCCGTGGTCTGTTCACGTGTTTGAGGAAAGGTCCTCTGTGACCCTAGGACGTCCCTCCACCTCCCTGTCTCGTCTCTACCGTCGGAGGTAGAAGCCTCTCATAAAGTCGACTGGGGATCTATACGCAATTTACTTTACTGACGGGGAGTCCGACTTCGAAAGTCTGTCCGTTGATCCGAAGAAAGTGTCTTTCCGACCCGTGAAAAGGTAGTCGACGGAATCGTGATCCAGGACCTCCTATCGGTCCATTCAGACACACTAAGGAACTTCTTGACAAAGAGTCAAACGATATCCAAACACCCAGAGTACATACGTACGGGAGAGTAAAAGTTCCGATATACAAAGTTCTCAGAGACCTTCCTTGGTCAGGACGACTGTGGACCTGAAATTCGGGTCGCTCTGACCATAACTTGAAGACTGGAAATCTCGACGTGTAAATTTAAGTGACAATAATCCACTGTTCTACCACCTCATCTTCCTGTTCGAGTGGAGAATACCTTTGTGGTGACTGTTTTTTTTGGGGACCTTAGATGGTTTTCTCTATGGGATGGAAGTTTCTTTTCCTTCTTCGGTGTTGTTCTGTCGTCCACCCTCCATGTTAGGACTACTTTGGTTTAGGGTATGTACAACCCACCCACTGGGTATCCGACTTTTTATTAATATGGTGTCTTCAAGATATCCTAACTTTCAAGACTCGAGGCATAGTCCGAAGGGTCGGACCCTCAACCCGTTACCCCTCCTCAGCCGGAATCTCTTATATCGAAAGTTCCGGTCACCCCAAACTATCGTCCTTAAGGTGTTTTGATCCCCTTTGTTTTTAAGGTAATAACCGTCCGTGCGTGTCCCAGAGTATGCGTGGTCGTGGGTCCTTTTTTCGTTTCTGGAGTATTAGTTGACCCGGTCTGAATGGACGGTCATAACGTCCCAGATAGCACCTCCACCCCCACTACCGACATCGAGTAACGTCCCTGTCCCTGTGACCTTCACCATCAAGACCCCTCAAAAGTAACCGTGCTCGGGAGACCTTCCGACGGTAAAAGAGTGGTTCTGAACAGGGACGGGTTTTCGGACATCCGTGGTTACGACCCTTCGGAGTCCGGTTTATTAGTTTTACCATCCTTATGTCGGAGTGGGTAGTCGTCTGTCTGACAAATTACAGAAGAACTCGTGTATCGACGGGTGATTGGTGTGGGGGACTGTGTCGGGACGGGTGGTCTCCCTGTTTTGAGTATAGGTGGGTGGTTACCCGTTTTTAGTCAGGGAGTGTGGACCTTCGGACATGTTCGGAGAATTTGTCGGAGTAGATGGTCCTCCGGTTGTCGTCTTCGTTCTTCTCGATATTGGGACGTCGGACAACTTACCTTCGACGTTAGTGTCTTTCAGTCTGTGTCACCGTCTCTTGATACAGGGTCTACTCACTTGTTCTATTTTACGGTCCTGTTTTTGATTAACTTCCCCTCTATCCGTTAGATAGACTTTTTCTTAAGCCTCATTACTATCTTTTCTATAAGGTTCTAGAGTCTTTTTCTTACCTCCGTGTCTAACTCTTCTATGTTCTTTACAAGTTGTTTTTGGATCTTGATTTCTTATTTCTCTAATTTTTAGTGTTAGTTACTTTACTTTGTCATGGGATCTTCCTTAGTTACCTTATTGTCCGTCTTCCCACCTACTCATTCGGTCTTCTGTCTTACCACCTTTCTGACAACATTCTCTGTTTCTGCCTGTGATGTGTTACTAGTTCCTTAGTTGGATTCTTCTATACTGTTAACATTTATGTATCCGTGGGTCGTATCCTGGTGGAGTTATATATTCCTTTTATGGTTGTCGGTATTTTCCTCTCTAACTGTCATTATCATCCCCTGAAATTATGGGGTGAAAGTAGTGACTTGTCTAGTCAATCTCTTAGTTATTCCTTTGTATCCGGAATTTACTATGTAATCTGGTTCGACATAAGAACTGTAGAACTTTAAAGTTCTTATGTCAATTATTTTCCGGTATATATAAAATTCTGAGGTGAGTAAAATTTAGGATAAAAGGGTAGAGTTAAACAGATAAAGTAACTGTTCAGTACAATAGAATTACTGTATTTACTCTTCTCCGGTGTTCCTATTTTCAATAATTTAAGGTATAAAAGAAGAGTAAAAAAGTTACATTAGTTTACATTTGGAGGTGAAACTAAAAAAGGAGAAAACGCAAATTTTTTTATCCAAGGTAAATATGAATAAGGATGATCTCGATTGGAAACTTGTTACGTTCACAATCCCTGTAGCTGGGAGGTGTGTCAACTTTTAGGTGTATGTCGAAATACCAACCGAGAGAGTCGCGACCGTCTCAGGTGGTTGGTACTTAACCTATAATGATCTCATCTATAAATCACTTTTTTGCTTTGGTCAGGGGGTGGGGTGGGGTGCGTATATTCACATAAGTACGTCAAGTATGTACACAACAAGTTCCCAGTATACATAGGAAAACTAGAAATCCATCATGAGTTGACAATTTTAGTCAGTATTAAATCATTGGACTAAGACGTAAATAAGTAACTTAAAGTCACCGTAAGTAAAAAACTTCTCTCTAAATGTAATACAGGGTTCAGTGATTTGTAAGGGTTCGGAGTTAAGGTAGTGGATAATTTACCCGTATTATACATATATGGAAGGTCCTAACAGTACTTCTAGTTTATGTTCTCCTCCGAGTTGTTTATAATTAGGTAAAGAATTAGGAAGAGAAAGAATAAACCTACTCTTTTTACTATGTTTCCTTATCTTTCTGGTGTCGATACATTCAGACTTCAACTTATCTATGTGATGTATTTAACGACCCTAGAGTTAAGTTGAAACAAGGAGTCCTCGTTCTTATACACTCCTTTCTTCGATACGAATCCAGAAGGAAGGAATCCGGACACTTGATCGAATATCAGAAGGATGACGAACCTTTTAGACACGTGAATACGTTCTATCGAACACCATGACCGTCATACACACAACCGTAGAAAACATAAAAAGTAGTAGAAGTTTTGGTTTTTTTTTTGGTTGTTGTGGGTTGAGTATCTTTTCATTCGATAGAAACTTTGACTGAAATATGGTAGGAAACTGTAGATTCTATTACGATCTTATTCTGAGTCCTACAAACTTTGATAGTGTCGTAACAACTCACCGATATGAGGTTATATTTTTCAAATTTTTCTAAGTCCTACGTTCCGTCTTCTATGGTTCTTTTTTTAAGGTACCATGAATTTTTTTTAGTCGTTTGTCATTAGTTTTGTCGTACCATGACCGTGTTTTTGTCTGTATACCTAGTTACCTTGTCTTGACTCTCGGGTCTTTATTTGGGTGGTTGGACACCAGTTAGAAGTTGTTTCCTCTGTTTTCTTTATGTGTTACCTCTTTTCTGTCAGAGAAATTGTTAACCACAGCCCTTTCGACCTCTCGACGGACATTTAATCACTTCAGTCTTGTGTGTGGTATGTGTCTTTATTTGAGTTTTACCGAATTTCTGTTTATTTTTTGTACTGTGATATTTTGAGGATCTTCTCTTGTATCCGTTTTGTAAGAGACTACATTTAGTATCGTCAAAAGAATCCAAAGGGTTCCGTTATCTTTATTTTTGTTTTTGTTTACCCTGGATTAGTTTGATATTCGAAAACACGTCGTTCCCTTTAGTATTTGTTTTACTTTTCTGCTGACCCTCTTTTATAAATGTTTACTAGGTTGACTGTTCCCTAATTAGAGGTCTTATATATTTGTCGCCCCGAAGGGAACATCGAGCCAACCATTTTTTAGACGGACGTTACGTCCTCTGGACCCAAGTCAAGGACCCAGTCCTTCTATGGGACCTCTTCCTTTACCGTTGGGTGACGTCATAAGAACGGACCTCTTAGGGTATCTGTCTTCTCGGACCGTCCAATGTCAGGTACCCCAGTGTTCTCAGCCTGTACTGAATCACTGATTTGGAGGATATATTTGTCGAGTATGTTAAGTTTTTAAATTCTTTTTACCCGTCTTGATCTGTTAAGAGGTTTCTTCTGTATGTCTACCGGTTGTCCGTATTTTTCTACGAGTTGTAACGATTAACGATCTCTTTACGTTTAGTTTTGATGTTAATCTATGGTAGAGTGGGACCAATGTCTTTCCGTTACCGTGGGGTGAGGTCGTGAGAACGGACCTTTTAGGGTACCCGCCTCCTCGGACCATCCGACGACAGGTACCCCAGCGGTTCTCAGCCTGTACTGACTCGCTGAAGTGAAAGTGAAAAGTGAAAGTACGTAACCTCTTCCTTTACCGTTGGGTGAGGTCACAAGAACGGACCTCTTAGGGTCCCTGCCCCCTCGGACCACCCGACGGTAGATACCCCAACGTGTCTCAGCCTGTGCTGACTTCGCTGAATCGTCGTCGTGGGACCAATCTTACCGGTAGTAATTTTTCAGATGTTTATTGTTTACGACCTCTCCCATACCTCTTTTCCTTTGGACGGATGTCACAACCATCCTTACATTCAACCATGCCAGAGATACCGTTTGTCATACGTCTACGAAGTTTTTTATCATAACGATACATTAGGTCGTTAGGGTGAGGGTCCGTACATAGGTCTGTTTTGATTTTAAGTTTTTCTATGTACATAGGGATACAATTGTCGTGATAAGTGTTTCCAGTTCTGTACTTACAGGAGACCGTCTACTTACCTATTTCTTCTACGACATATATGTATGTCTGGTGTCTGTGTCTCTTGTCAGAACACCAACGGTTCCCCCTTCCCCACCCTCTCTCTACAGGACCCCCAACCCCTAATCGTCTACGTTCGACAGATTTTACCTATTTGTTGTTCCAGGATGGCCCTTGATACTTATTATAGGACACTATTTAGTCTTTCCTTATACTTTTTATATATTTTGATATACAATATATATGTATATATTATGACTCAGTGAAACGCCATGTCGTCTTTAATTCTGTAACATTTAGTTAATATGAAGTTTAATTTTTTTTCAATCGTAAAGGAAGAACCGACCTTTACCAACGATGCGAAATTGTCTTGTCTAGACTTAAAAAACTGTCGGATACTTGCCACGAAAACCTACTGGAATCTATGCGTGTGTCGGGGGGTATAGTAGACACTTTGACTTCTTTCTAAAGGTCCCTGGATATCAGACGGATAGGAGTTCATACCCCTTTGCTTCTCATTAAACCTAAGTCCAGTCAACGATTTCACAAGTATAAGTTTAAACTGAAAGTAAGTTACAGGAGATTTCTAATTTTCTAAGTAAAGACATATAGGGAATGGGTTTGGATCTCTGTCATCAAGTTCAACCCTTATAGACTTATAGTGACAATGACTTGTTTGTGTCTGGTACGCATTGATGTCTTAAAGACAATCTCCTATTGGGGTATGGTGGTCGGTTTACATTCGATGGAGACCTAGAATATACAGAAAAGTTATGAGACAGGTCCGTGGTGGTTTGAAAAGTGAATATTCACTGACAAAATGATTTTCTCTACTAAATAAAACTATACAATTTTAACTTTTACCCCTTTTTTTTTTTCTGGTCATCTAGGTTTCTAAACGTCTATTGTCAGTCGTGATACTGTAGTCCCCTTGTTTTTCGTTTTAAGATTTTTTGCAAGTACATTATCCGTTTCCTCTTACTTTAGTCTCTGTTTAAAACACCGGTGTGGACCTTTACTCCCCCTCTTTATTTACATGTAGGGAACCCCTACATAGTTTGAGGTACCTACTTTTCGTGTAAGACCCGTTCTTGACCGGTCTCGTGTCAGACTCTACCACCAAAAGCCCCCTGACAGGTAAGGGTACGGGGGTGGACTACTCGTGTCGTGTCCACAGTGACTGAAACCTGGGGTACTGTCTACACAATAGACACAGAGAGTCCGAAGACCGTGAGTCGTGTATGGTCTAAGAGAGCCCGGGTCCAACGAATCCAAAGACCCACGGCACCCGGTAGGGGATTGGAGACCCAAGTCGAGACGAGATTCCTCAAGTCCCCTCTTCTGTCGTCCTCTGTTACAGTACAGAACGAGGAGAAATGAAGAGGGGTCTCTCCCTTGTAAACCCTGTAAGGTCCAGGGATCTTAAGTCTGCGGGGAATTACAGACGGAATGGGAGTAGAGTTGGACTCGGACCAGTTGGGAGAATTCGAACTGCTGTATCGTTGTCTCTCGGACTCAAATCTGACTCCAACCTCCACTCTAAATTAACTTTCTTACTGGTTAGTCTTGGAATCTTATTCGACCCCACTCCGTTCCGTATACGACAGGTAGGGTCGATAGTCAACTGATTTTTGTCAGCTCCGTTCACTGAACGCTCCAAAGTGTGTCCGTCTATTGTCTTGTCGAATCCGACAAGAAATGGGTCCGAGGACGGGAGATCTGGTCACCCGGAGTTGGGAAAACAGTGGTGTCTGACCAAAGTGTCTTCTGTCAAAAAGATGTCTGGTCCCCACCTCCCTACCAAAACCACACTCAGTTCGTGTAACGTAAACGACACGTGAAATAAAGGTAATAATGATGTGGTCGAGGTGGAGTCTAGTAGTCCGTGGTCTCTCCGACCCCTGGGGACGAGATCTGGTCCAAGAAGGTAATCTCATTCTCCGGAAAGGAAGGGTCTGCTCCTGCTGAATGGTCTCAGAGACTGGGTGGACCTCTAGAGTCTAGAATCGTAGTATCGTTCACCACTTTGACTTGGTTACTTACACTCCGTGGAACTGTTTGGAGTTATTAAAGGAATTTGGTCTCGTTATTGCCATTTCTTTACCAACAAAGGCAATAGACGTTTGTATGAGACCGAAGGGTAACCCGTGGTTATACCTCTCTTCGAGAGATAGTCCATTGTCATTGGTACGACATAGTCATAAAACTTTATCTCAAAGTAATAATTTGATCCCTCCTTTTGTTTTTGGGACAGAATTTGGTGTTCCCCCGTCACGACTACATAATTATATATAAGTATGTATACCAAATTCACTTGACACGTGTAGACTAATATCCCTGTGTGTCTCTCTACTTATAAAAAATATTTTAGATCAATTAACCTGAACATTTACGAAATTTAATTATTGTTATTGTGAATCCGGTATTAAACATACAAAAGATTGTCAAATGTTTCGAGGAAGTGACTGTTATAATAAAGTCGTAATATAAAGTCTCGGGTGGAATTGAGTCACGGGTCATCATTGGAAAGGTTGATCAGACTTTAAGTATCTCACATAAAACACAAGGCAACGTAAGGGTCAAAATGAGAAGATTTCCTCCTTAAAAATCTCAAATGTGATTTTCTAACCATATCCATCTTCGATGTCGGTTTCATCTTTACACGGAACACTTCTTTCAGTTTTCCTCTTTGTGGTCTTGTCCCAGACCACTGTATTACTTTTTCCTTTTTCTGGGTTATTATTCGAGTTATTTTTAATAATTCTACGACCAATTTCATGTGATTCTACGACCATTATGATGTAAAACATTATTGGGGGTAGTTGGATGAGGTAATTACAGAGTCGGTCAATCTGCGTCAGGACGGTTGATTTTTTATTAGAAAGACCCTTGAAGGACCCACCAGGTCACCGATTCTGAGACACGAGGGTTACGTCCCTCGGATCTAGGGTGTACGTGTGTTCTCAAGCGTACGGTGTTGATTTCTAGGACGCACGGTGTTGATTCTGGACCACGTCGGTTTATTTATTTTTATTTATAAAATTTTTATGTATTAGAAAGACATGAACACAAAACCCTACCGTTCTCCAACCCCCAGTTCATACTTTCCCCCTTCCTTATAGGTATAAGCCCTACATACCGGTTCTCTTCGAAGATTAACAGGGACGTGAGTCGGGACATGGGGAGTTGATGTGGTAGAGAAACGTCGTCCACCCTTTGAAACCACACTTCGTACGTCTTTTAGGTCCTTAAGACGTTAATACGTCATCCAGGTACTACTTTTGAAGAAGTTGTGTGTGTGTGTGGTGAACCGAAGTATTGGTGATGATGTTAAGAACTGCGGAACGAAGGGGGTTGACAAGACTTACCTCTTCTTATTGTGCCCGTTACGTCTTCTCGGAAGGTGTGGGACGGGTTCCAAGGTGGTAGTGGTGTTCGCTACACGATCAGAGTACGTTACCAAAAGTTTCTCATCAGGGACCTGGACGTCGCAGGCGTAGTGGTCCCTTCTACAGTCAGTAAGGTCTGGGTGATTTAGTCTTTGAGACTCCTACCCGGACCGTTAGGTACAAAATTGTTTGGGAGGACCACTCAGTCAACGTGTACAGAACTCTTACTGACGAGAACAGTGTGTGGCAGGCGAGTAGACAGTATTTCCAGTCTGTCCGTAGTTTTTTTGTCCGACGTTTCTGAGGGTCACGGACCAGTAAACCGTGTCAACTCTCCACCCTCCCCAACTTCGATTACCACGATTCAGTGGTGGGTCAAGATCTCTTTTTACATTTTACGGTACAGGGTGTAAGAGACTCAGACACCATCACTTACCGTTTACTGTTCGTTTGAACAGAAGATTTACCCGCTACTACATTGTCTCAATATCGGACAAAATAACTAGAAAACGGTCTAAAGGTCCAGTAAGTTGTGCATTTTGATCTTCATGGGACCTAAAATGTGGGGGCATAATTTCATTGTGTGTGGTACGAGAGAGAATATACTCGACTACCCACGACGTAAAAAGTATGCGACGTCTACGAGTACGTCTCTCTTAAGACTTGGTAATCAAAACCACGATTTTTACTCCGACCTGGGTCCTTTGTCTTTATCCCCGAACGTAAAAGAGTTGGGTTTCCAAAACGGTCTACGATATAAAATACAATTATCCTTAATTATTATTTTAGAATGTTTGGATACACGTGGACAAAATATATAAGTTAGTCGCTTAGAAACAATAGGAAGGTCTTCGAACCTTCGAAGAGGACCGCTCCTATAAATGTCGTACTGTCGAGGTTGCATTAAAGTTTTGTGACCCGGGTCTACATCAATATTAGAACGTAAGGTGGATTTGTGTTTGTATAAATTCAGAAATTTTTTCATACTTCAACCTCACTTCAGTTCATAGTGTATAGAACCTCTGTCCACTTAATCTGTCAACGTTACTGTCCTGTACATTTGTCCTTTTCTACTTAAACTGTATAACCGTACATGTTAACGTCGAACTGTAAAATAATAGGTCTGTACTGGTTCGTTAGGATTTATGAGGGTATACCCATTGACTTAGTCTCGACTGACTACAAGTAGATACGTAGGTCTAATTGACTCCTCATTCCTTCCCAGGAAAAATTTTTAGTGTTGATGTTTTAAGAAGTATAATGTAAAGAAAGGATTTAATGTAAAATTTGTCTCTCTTTGATCTCACTATAAAGAAAATTTTATAAAGATGTTCGGAAAGTATTTGTGTAAATAAGACATTTTTATTCATATACGATCGCACACTCTACTCATGTTAACACACCATCAAACTTGTAAGAAACAACCGTAACGGAAAGAAACCCTAACCTTACTTTTGACTGTAAAGGCCAGGACACCGGTGACGACTCAAAAGGTTTAAACGACCGTATGACTCACGTCGTGAAAGTGTCGTAGTAGAAAATCCTAAACTTTATCGAGTCGACCTTAAGGTAGTGGAGGTGATCGAAACAAGTATACTCCGAAGGATTCCGGGTGAATTGAAGCGTAAGGTCCTACAGACCGAGATCCACTCACTAGTGTGGTAGCACTAATAGACCCAGCATTTCTAGAAAAAACATATGAAGAAGACACATAAGAACGGTGGAGAAGACAATCCACGTTTGGTAAGGACAGGAAATAACACGAGTAGAAACGTACTTTACAAGGGAATCATAGAGATTAAAAGAACTTCTCTAGAGATCAGAAAGGGTAAGATGACAAAAGGAGAGAAACGTGACTTACGACTCCTTCCCAAAGAATAGAGAAACCTTGTGACGTAAGTTTACCGATATAGAAAGGAATAGAGGAGACGGAAAGTGAAGAGAAAGAGTCGGTAAACATTCCGGAGGGGTCTGTTGGTAAAACGGAAAAACGTAAAGAAAAAGAACTCCTACCAGAACTAAGGATGGAGGATATGTTACAGTACTTGGAGACAGGTATCAAGAAGTCCGTGAGATAGTCTAGATTAGGACACTTAGATAAACAGTGAAAGTGACATATTAGCATTCCCTAAACTAAATCCAGTATAGACTTACCAGATCACCAAAAGGGATGAAAGAAGTTAAACTCAGACTTAAACCGTTATTCCTTAAGTACTGACGTGTTAACGTGAGTAGAGTGTACGATCGTTTCATTACGAATTTTAAGAGGTTCGGTCCGAAGTTGTCATACACTTGACACTTGAAAGTCTACAAGTTCGACCTAAATCTTTTCCGTCTCCTTGGTTGTAGACCACTTAGTAACTTTTTCGTTCCCTTAAGGTCTTTTTATAGATGAAGACGAAATGACTGATGCGGTTTCGGAAACTGATATACCTAGGGTTGTTTAACACCTTTTAAGAATTTCTCTATCCTTATGGTCTGGTGGACTGGGCAGAAGACTCTTCAGACATACGTCCAGTTCTTCATTGTCAATTTAACCTGTACCTTGTTGTTTGAACAAGGTTTAACCCCTTCCTCATACAGTTCCGATATATAACAGTGGGACGAATAAATTGAATATACGTCTCATGTAGTACACTTTACGGTCCGACGTACTTCGTGTTCGACCTTAGTTCCAACGACCTTCTTTATAGTTATTGGAGCCTATGTGTCTACTGTGGTGGGAAACCCGTCTTTCGTTTCTTCTTGATTTATAGGATAACTACTTTCACTTTCTCCTCTCACTTATTCAACCGAATTTTGAGTTGTAAGTCTTTTGATTCTAGTATTGTAGACCAGGGTAGTGTAGTACCGTTTATCTTTCCCTTTGTGACCTTTGTCACTCTCCGAAATAAAACACCCCGAGGGTTTAGGGATGCCTACCACTGACGTCGGTACTTTAATTTTCTGCGAACGAGGAACCTTCTTTTCGGTACGGGTTGGATCTGTCGTATAATTTTTCGTTTCTGTAATGAAACGGTTGTTTCCAGACAGATCAGTTTCGATACCAAAAAGGTCATCACTACATACTTACACTCTCAACCTGGTATTTCTTTCGACTCGTGGTTTCTTAACTACGAAAACTTGACACCACAACCTCTTCTGAGAACTCTCAGGAAACTTGACGTTCTAGTTTGGTCAGTTAAGATTTCCTTTAGTCAGGACTTATAAGTAACTTTCCTGACTACGACTTTGAGATTATGAAACCGGTGGACTACACTTCTTGACTGAGTAAACTTTTCTAGAGCTACGACCCTTTCTAACTTTCATCCTCCTCTTCCCCTGCTGTCTTCTACTCCACCAACCTACCGTGGTGACTGAACTACCTGTACTCAAACTCGGTCGAGGTCCTCAACCACTACCTGTCCCTTCGGACCGCACGACGTCGGGTACCCCAACGTTTCTCTGTACTGACTCGCTGACTTCATGTACTTAAACCTCCTTATTGTCGGTTACAAATGAATCACAAACGACAACGATCCATGACAAACTTCTTGAAACGACAGTCGAGATTGGGAGTGTTATTAATAGTGGGCATAAAATGTCCACTCTTTGAATTAATGTTTACCATCCAGTACATGGGTCCCTAACAACGGTCACTTACCGACTTTGGTCTCGGGCACGGTGGAAGGACCTGCGGGACACGAGAATGGGTAGTGTGGCGTGATGCAGACACCTACTCTCTGAACCACCGTACACCTAAGAACCCCTCGTCCCCTTCTCGGTCAGGGGACGACGGAGACCCTAATGGTGACGGGTACGAGTGAAAGATCAAGAATGGAGAGTTGTGGGATAAAAGTTTACCAATATGAGTATAAAATATAAAAAATTCTACGTTTGAAGATAAAATTTTAGAGACTTAACCCTTCGTAGAATTTAAACTACCGACTTTTCGTAGTAACACAATAATCAAGTCGACCTTTGAAAAAAGAAAGAACCACCCTGTATAAAATGTTAGTGACCGTAGAATCTAAACTGCTTCACACCATAGAAACTTACTTAATCAGAGACGGTCTAAAATTAATCAATATGAACTATAAACGGATCACTTTATTCAAAAAAGTTCAGGTAGTCTCATAAACCCTTCAGTACTTCATTTATAAATACGAGCCTTTTACCAGTTTTATAATGTATTGATAATTCATTATGAATACATCCAGGGACCTCTTCCTTTACCGTTGAGTGAGGTTATAAGAGAGGACCTCTTAGGGTACCTGTCTCCTCGGACGTCAGGTATCCCAACGTTTCTCAGCCTGTGATAACTTCGCTGAATCGTGTGTGTGTGCATCCAGGGTCAAAATCGGTCCCTCTTAATGAGAAAAGAAGGAAAAGGAAATGAACGTTCAAAACATAAAGATTCGAATAAAAGTGGTGCTTTATCTTCTTCTTTCTTTCCTTCTTTCTTTACTTCGTTTTGTTTTCGGAAACTGACCTACTGACAGAGTCCATCTTTCTTGCATTTACCGTTTTGTCCGCACCTTTCGTGTGGCCTATCTCTTGCGGCCGACGCCTCTCACACCCGGCGAGACCTATTCGGTCTGTCCGGACCGGTTGTTTCCGTGTGAGCCCTTGATGAGTGTTGTCGTTTTGGTCCAAGGATCAGCTAGAGGGTGCGTAGACCTAGACAGAACCCTTCAGTGTATCGTGTGACTTCCTGTCTCGACCGGGACCCGTCCTCCCAGAAAAGGGGACACACCTCACCAGTCGCCTCTGATCCGACGGGCAGAGAGTCTGTACCCTCTCTTCAAACCCCGTGACACCGTAGACCGACCCGGACGGCGGAAGGTCAGTACCAGATCCGAATAAATGCAACGGACCTTTCGACCGTCTTTGGACGGGTCTATATTTTCAGGGTCGAACACGTTCTAATGGACGGACACGTAGATGCGACTGCTCCCTCCTTCACCGGACTCACACCTTTACGTCCGACACGGACGACGACGGGCCTGGACGACTCGTCAGACTTTCCCCCGTGAAAAGTGACTCCACCACCTTTGGACAAGGGACGGGTGACAGAGGGGAGAGTGGGGAAGGCAGGAGGTAGGGAGGATAAGAGAGCTCAAAGGTCCGATCCTGATACTGTGGGAACCCGAAGACGACTATAAGAAGGAAGACTGCTCTTGTAGGGGAGACGGTACAAGGGATATACCATTTGAGGAGTGAAGGAGGGAGCGGACCGATAGGACAAGGTTCCCTCGTTCTGATCTCCCGAGAAGACAAGTCAGACGTTTCACCGAACTTTTTAGTCCTCTGAAGGACCTTTGTAGGTAGAACGAAGTGTTGGACCTTCTAGACCGTCATGACGGGGGATGATGACGTACCGTCATTGATGGACCTACATTCATCGTTGTGGGACGAAGGGACCACCGAGTCTACCATTTCTTGGACGGACGGTAACGTCCTCTGAATTCTCTTCGCCCAAACTAGGGACCCAGTGCTTCTAGGGGACCTCTTCCTTTACCGTTGGGTGAGGTCACAAGAACGATCCTATTAAGGTACCTATCTCCTCGGACCACCCGATGTCAGGTACCCAACGTTTCTCAACCTGTGCTGACCCACTGATTGTGTGTTCATCGTTGACAGGGGTGACCCAATCTGTATTCTTAATGTAAAGAGGTTCCGGAAGTGATGAAGGACGACACTAAACCGAAAGGTGGGGACACCATGTGACACGGAAAAGATTTAGAGACAAGAATAAGTATACTATGACGGTAGTATTAATTGAATTTACAACGAGAAGAGACAATTTGAACCCGAATTATAGACACAGGACAAGTAGAAAGAACCGTGTCAAGGGTCGAGGTTTCACTTACGATTTGTTCGCAGACTTGAGTCCGTTGAAACCGTTATCCCTTGTACAGACTCGTAGAGAGTTTGCCAGCAGGGGGAGGACCGAGACACGATAATCGACTGTCTCTGTACTGATTTCCATGACGTGACACGGACTGATTGAAGAGGTTGATGACCCCAGTTGTTTCCGGTCGACCGTGGAGATCCATTTCTGTTGATCTCATCATCTTACTTCTCTTTGAGTGGAAAGTCACCTATGGTCCTCATAGGTAAATGTTAAGGTAATCTTTTGGGACAAAATTAAGATGTACTTAAGGAAAAGTACAGTCCTAAGGAACTTCGTATCCATAAACGTTCTATGACTTTTTGTAGTAGTAGTCCCCAATTCGAGGCTCTCATATTACAAGGTCACCGACATGTACCTTCTGTCTGGTTCTGGAAAATCAACTACACCTCCTTCATATGTCATGTAATCGGGGACGTAGTAGTTTAAGGTGTGTCTCCGAGAGTAAAGGATCTCTCTAGGAGATGGGTGAAGGTCCTTACAGAGAGATGAGAATAAGGGTCAAAGACTACCTGTATTGTCTTCCCTATAGTGTGTTTTATTGGTACATGTACAGGTTCGAGGAGGAATTAGTCGAATTTTCAATTTATGGAAGAATCAGTAAGAACAACTAAGGTCCTTTAGTCATTTGAAAGGAATCCATGACATCCCTAATTTACTTCGGTGATCTTATAAAATCGAGGAACCATGTATGGAATAGGATGTCAAAATTCCCCTCAGTCCTTAATAATAAGTACACTAATCACAAAAAAAAGTCAGTACAACAGAGAACACACGATTATATTTAATGTTAAAATGATAAAGTGACTACTTACAGTTCATTAGGGTAAAAACCAACAGTCAAGTCTGTGGAACGGGTAGATGACAAATATTTAACATCCTTCCTATCGAGTCTCAACTCTCTTACTCCGAAAAGGGTTGGGACGGTCTTTTTAATTCATCCCTCTCTTTCTCACATAGGGGCAAGTCTCCACCTTTCAAACGTCAGAGTGAGACCTAAATCTCTCGTTCTCGTCCCGGGGACACACGAATGGACCTTGTGGTAACAGTTTACCCATTGACCGGTGGTCCCGTGGTGGTACCTCCAAACGTCTCTCCTGTTTCCAGAGACATCAGTCGGTGAAGTACTGACGGTGCCAGAGTCCGACGGAGCCATGTAATAATTCGAGTTTTCGTAGTCCCTTTAAAGATAAGTCCAGTATCTCCAATGATAATAGGGAAATTTTCTTTCTTCAAAATTCCCAAATGACAACCATATACTCCCTCGTTTAAGGACATCTCACATCTGGAAACGAGACCCGAGGTCGACAAAAAGGTCTATACTTATGTCTCCACCACCTACCAACGGAACAGTCGGAGGTTGCTTAACGTGAACCATAAGTACGTGATGCAACAAGGGAGGGTACACTGAACAAGAACGGTCACCCTGTCCTCACTAAGCCTATATTCGTCTCCAACCTATTCACAAAACACAAGACCCCGAAAACGAGACCCTTGTGAGGGTAAACCTTGGGACTCTGGGGTGATGATCGATGTAATTCCCCGGTGTACTTCCTTACTCTCTGGGTCCACTCTAGGTCTTTACTTTGAGTTCTGTGTCCCAGGATCTGTCTGGGGGCGACTCCAGGGTCAGAAGTACCGTATCTCTACCTGGGACGAGACGGGACGGGTTTAAGGGTTGAATGTCTCACCTCTCATTTATTTTTCCACCGACAAAGGAGTTTAAACCCCGTCAAACAAGGTATCGTTAACAATAGTCTTAATTGTCCTTGTACGATAAAATATGTTTATATAAAGACTTTTCACCTAACCGATACAACAGTATCAACAAATCAGTGATTCAGGACAGTCTGGGATACCTGACATCGGACGGTCCGAAGAGATAGGTACCCTAAAGGGTCCGTTCTTATAATCTCACCCAACGGTAAAGGAAGAGGTCCCTTAGAAGGACTGGGTCCCTGGTTTGAACAGAGAGACCGAACCGTCTACCTAAGAAATGGTGACTCGGTGGACCCTTCTGAACCGGTACAAATTTATACGATTTTTTTTGGAATTTTCACCTTCCCTTAGGTCACCACTAAATAGAAACCATTTTTGTTTTAAAATTAACGTGTTCATAGTCACAAATAGTCTGTAAACTCTTTAAGGTTTGAGGGACTCCGGTAAATTTTATGTTATTTGAAATTTAGTCTTTATGATGTTCTGAGTGAGAAGAAATACAAGCAAAAACCCGACCGACTTATTTAGTCGGACGGATAGCTCCCCAACCCAAGATATGATCCGGGACCCTAAAGGATCACTACTTGTGATACCCGTCCTGAGGACGGGAGCCCATCTGTAATTTCCTCTTTACTCTGTAATTTTAACACGACACTCCCATTTCCCGGTCCACTATACTCATATTGACCCCTGGATTATAGGCTATCCGATCCCTTCCTCCGAAACTCCTTTACGACAACTTTGTCCAGTCCTACCCCGGCTACCCCCTGCTCTTACGGTCTCCACTCTTCCTTCGGACATCAACATCAAAGTCCCCACTTCTCCCTAGATTCACCGACGTCGTCCCACTGTTCACCCTTTTCGTTATTTCGGCCTCGTCACCTCCCACCCATCCGTGTCCTGATTTGATCGGAATAAGTCCTAAAGAGAAGAGTGTCAATTTCGGTACCCACCGGGACTTCTCAAAGGTCGTGCCGTCACTGTACCGCGGCCGATACTCTACAAAGTAATTAAGGAGAACTGTCCCGGTTCCACAGGCTAGACTACCCCCGGAAAACACCAAAACAATAGAAAATGTATCTGCCCGGGTAAGAATGGACGGTAGTAACATTTTTGTCAGTCCCAAATGTTGTCGAAGCTTAGGTAGACCCAAGTAACTCCCGTACTACACATAGGCCCATGATAACTAATCTAAACACTAAAGTCCCAGAGAAGGTAGAGACCAATGTTCTATAAGTTAATTTACCTCGTCGTCAAGGGCGGGATGTCGGACATCCACAATTTTGTCTCTTCTCCGATGAACTCCTTTTGTTCCTTTTGTCAGGGGTTCCTTGTTTAAGGGGTTGTTCTTCGTGATGTCTACTATGAATTTTGGTTTTGGTCAACAGTCTGGTGGCAAAGAAGTCCGTGTACCGTTAGGTAGTGATCATACGACGTTTTAGAAAAATTATAAAAAAAATTAAAAAATTTCTTAGATTATTAAATGAAAATTTTTTACTTAACCTCACCTCATTTCCAATAAAGAATAATAGAACAAAAGTTAAACGAACAGAAGGTTGACGAAGGACCTCACTACCTGTCTCCGTCTCGATCTTCAGTCCGCACCCTCGACTCGTAGAAGTGCTCGTGTACCCTGTGTGCCCTCTCGACACCACGTACAGGTCCACGTACCATGTACCTCTTGGGGACGTCGTCTGTGCGTCTAAGCTTGTCTCTTTTTAGGTTTAGCCATTATGAGTATTAAATTTGTCCAAAGACTAAAGGTCTAAGGGGATAAAGGTTCGAGAAGATAAAAGTTTAAGGGGAGAACGTGTGAACACATTAAAAACGGTATGGAGACATGAAGACTAAAGATCAGGGTACAAAGCAACCGTGTAGTAGGAGTGTTGAAAACCGGTATAGAGGTATAATAGATATGATAATAAATCAAAAGTAAAAGATATTTAACCGAACGAAAAATGAATGTAATTTTTACTATTTGAAACATATTAATCGTAAAACGATCTAAAGTACAAAAATTAATATGTCATTTTATTTTCGTACTGATACTTTTATTTGTACCAGTGCACAAAATCCCCTCTTTTTCCTTAAGTGTAAAAGTCGGAATAAGACATTTCTAGACTAAGTCAAGTCAAGTCAGCGAGTCAGGCTGAGAAACGCTGGGGTACTTAGTGTCGTGTGGTCCGGAGGGACAAGTAGTGGTTGAGGGCCTCAAGTCTGAGTGCAGGTATCTCAGTCACTACGGTAGGTCGGTGGAGTAGGAGACAGCAGGGGAAGAGGAGGACGGGGGTCAGGGAGGACCGTAGTCTCAAAAAAGGTTACTCAGTTGAGAAGCGTACTCCACCGGTTTCATGACCTCAAAGTCGAAATCGTAGTAAGGAAGGTTTCTTTAGGGTCCCGACTAGAGGAAGTCTTTCTAGACTAATCGGATGTAATTAAAAGGGGACATTTGGACTGGAGTTTCTAAGACGAAGATTCATTCCTTATAAATGGAGAACGTACACTAGTCTACAACAACTCCCCAATCCTATACCCTTTAGTCACGTCGTCCACAATTTATTCCTACCACGACGGTCACGTAATTACTTCCGGTACCCGTTGTTTTCTTAGAAGTTAATACTGAGGTAACATCGTTAAGTACCGACACTGTTTCTTCCTTGTTACGACGTGAGACATAGGGAACGACCGTTCGTTTCTCTAGTGTAGAATACTTAGACCATAGGATTACCTGTGTCTTATTAACTTTTACCTTGATTCTTTTTAAATTTATACACTTAATATATAAATATGTATCGGTATTTTAAATCTCACCTTTATTTAAGGTAAGACTGAAGTTAAACAAAAAAGAGGGTGAGTACAGACAGAAGAAGGTGATGACACTAAAAACAAAAATATCAGGTTTAACATCCAACTTTTTCCAGGAATGTTTGATTATTGATTTTTTCAGTTCACTCAGTGTGTGACCTAAAGGTCAAGCCACAAAACCTTCGGGTTCGTGTAAACGTTCGAGGAATGACGGAAGGGATTTTGGTCTCCTCCTCCCCTACCATTAAAATTCAACACTTTCCGAGATGTTCACCTACACACCAACCAACCTTCCCCCCGAAAGGACCGTTCCCCTTCCCTTCTATTTTCCCAGTTCCTTTCCCTCCTCCTTCGCTCTAAAGATTTACGACCAAGCTCTAACGTCCTACGACGGAAATCTCCCTACATGGTCCTTTTTGGACTCCGGGTAGACTCAGGGTCCAGTTCGTACTTCACTCGGTATAACCTCAGGGGTGCACTAAGATTTTCATTTAAAGGAGAATTGATAGACTTAGTATGTAAGAGTTCGTACGAACTTGAGTTCTGTCCTTAACCGTTACTTTAAGTAGGTGGGTGTTCGTTTACTTTTGTTTCTCATTCTTCGACACTAATTCGACATGTTGATTTAATTCGTTGACACCACCACACTCATATCCTATCTTCCATTTTCAATTCCAAATATCAATTGTCGTTCCTACTCCCGATCCCCTGTCCCCCACCCCCCTCTACTCAAAAGTTTCACGATTCAAAAAGTGAAAAGTATCGTTACCCAGTATCCTATAATAGGTTTCAAATTTTATATATATATAAATATATTTTAGTAATATTAAAGTCAAAAAGGATTAAAAAACTTAAGTCTTCTTAGAATAATTCTATTAATTAAAGAATAAAACTCTTTAATTGTTCAAGTGGTCAGTAAAAGTGAAAGTAAAAGTAGTTGAAGTCAAGACAATTCGAGTTCATTTCAATAATTTAGAGTATGAAGAATTTCTATTATGTATACTGTGTAGAATAAAGGAAAACTAAGGAGAGTAAGATAATGATGTCTTTATTTCTCTATGCATCTTATCGTAGACCGTTTATTATTACTACCGATAAAGACTCACTGTCATAGAACTTATCAACAATGTGAATAAAAAGATAAAGAAAATTTACTTTCTTTTGGATACAAGAAAAACTTTTTTGTTTTAGCACTAAGAAAGTTCCTGTGTTTACATACTGGTTCATAGAAGACAAACGGAGGTATAAGGTTTTGTTTGGTGTTTAAGAATTGACGTATCCCACTTTATTTTTAGAACCTCCATACTATTTCTTGACTAATTCTCAGTCTATTAGAATTTTGAACACTCCATTTGACTATGTTAAAGCCTCTCTCAATTTGTTTCAGGAAAACAAAAGAACCTGGTATAAAAGAACAGAGACATTTTCGTTTAAATACAGTGTATAATAAGTTTAATTAAGAAGAGTTGGAATTATATTTACAGAGTTTATGAGTAAGTACAAAATACATATCCGGAGGGAAGTAAATTTTAATTCAGAAACTTGTACTCTGGAATCTCTCTGATTTAAAAAAAAAATTACACCAGTTTTCACAAAGGTACCTGAATAGGTCGGAAAGTAAATCGAAAGAGAAGGAAAACGCTCTCACACCTCTTAGGGATTACTTCTCGGACTTTCCGACCCATTCGTGTGGCCGAAGACCTCACAAAGAGACTATTAAGTAGACCAGTAATTCTACCGTTATGGGGTCCTACCTGGATGTCTAACAGTATCACTCACTTCATTCAGTCTGACTCTTTCTCCTTATAACATATTATAACAAATATTTTCCTTAGAAATTTTTGTACTATGTTAATAAATGTTTTGTCTTTGTCTGGGTGTCTCTTGCTTAAATACCGATCGTCCCTCCTTACACCACCTCTCACCCCTTCCTATCTATCCCTCAAACCCTAATTGTATGTGTGTCGTGATATACATTTTGTCTATTGGTTGTTCCTGGGTAACATATCGTGTCCCTTGAGACGAGTTATGATACATTGTTGGATTTACCCTTTTCCGAAACTTTTTTATCTATATTCATATTCGTTTAGTGAAACGACATGTGGACTTTCATTGTGTAATAATTAGTTGATATGAGGTTCCATTTTAATTTTCAAAAATCTTTTTCTACCGTTCTTGAGTCCTTCGTCTTTTATTTAGAGATAGTCAAAATGAAGTTAAGTCAGTTCAACCTTGAACGATCTATCTACTTTTACTCACAAGGTCGTGAATATTCTTGTTGACGTTTTTTTACAACTTCGTTGTTAGGTGTTGACCCATCACATAACACATTCTGACTCACAACTCCAGGTGTTTGAGGATCTTCTAGGTACGTGGAACTCCTGTCGTAAGTTTCGATCACACGGTCTTATCGTTTCTTAGGTGGGTTTCTTCCAATTCTTGGTGACGGGTGTTTACAATATATACGACAAAAATTATCACCCGGAACTTTTACGAGAAATTAGGGTTTTCAAGATTCTCTTCTTCCTACTTCTCCGACCAATCTGGGTCGATTAGGTTCACTGGGAAGACGAGGACCCAATTCGGTAGAGAAAGGGGTCGAGGACCACCGTGGTCCTCCCGTCTTGTGTGTTCTAGATTTAAGTCCTATTGTTCAAAGAGTCACCGGGGGGTTTCGACAGTCTGTGACAATTGTCGACCCTGTGTGTCTCCCACTGTCCTGAAGTCCAGAGGTGTGGGTTTTGTGTGACTGTAAGGAGGGACGTATTAGAGTCAGGAACCGTCAGCAGTTTCTTAGTTCCATTTACTCACTCTGAACGAAACTGCCCTATGTAATTGATGGACCTCTCGTTCTACAGTCTTTAAACCCTTTCGTGTTCGTTTAAGTCCCCACTTGTTCTCCTTCCTGAGAACGAAAAGAAACCTTCAAAGTTAACTCTCCTAATTTAAGACTCGTCGTCTGACGTTGGAAAGCTTTACGATCCTTAAGTTATTTATTCGATGACCTCAGTAAACTCTCGGTGCAGAGTAATTTTTACCCAAGGTACCCTGGGCTAGTTAACTGGTCTATCGTTTTCCCTTTCCTTCAGACCCGACGATAGATAGTACTTATCAACAAAATAATTTTTGTTGAAACGAGTCTGAGGGTCGTTATAGTTCGGAAAAACTCGTGTCGGATAATACAAGTTTTTTCATTGAAGGTGGGTGGGCATTTAGTTTAAGTTTCTGTTCAGTTCGGTGAAAGAGTCTCCGTTTGCAAACGTAAACTCGAGGTCACTGTTCTTCAGGGGAACGACCAGTCCTGTCCAACTCGTCGTACAGACCTGTCCTTTCCGTCTTGACACGCACACAGTGCGTCCCACCTCGGACAAGGATATTTCGGACCCAAACCCCTCCGAACTCAGCCTTGTCCTTCGCGTCGTAAACTCATCACCTACGACGGTGTGATAACGTCTAGACCTTCACAACATTGTTCAGTCGTCCAGTATGAATGTCCTAATACGTAGATTTCAATTCACACAAACTATTCCACACTGTGTCTAGTATACAGTTAAAAGAAATGACAGTTCTGACCTCTGACAGAAAGGGAAGGTGACCTAACGGGTCAACACACCCCAGGACCCTTTGTCCTTTAGGACGTCGACAGTGTAAGAGTTTTTATACTCTCGACTCCTTCATATATGATTTTATATATAGCTTTTCATACATATTTATATATAATTTTATATAAAATAACATGTATTTTATGTATATGTTTTCATATATGATTTGTATATATATTGTCATACGTATGTTTTTGTATGAGACTCCTTCATTCCACTCTTTAAAAAGCCTTGTAGAAGTTTACGGACCGATCTTACCGACCCGTCGGTCCTCAGCATTTTCCCATAAAACGTTTAATATTCTATTTATTGTATTTACTTCGTTTTATCTCAACTAGAGACTATTCGACCTTTTCTCGTTCTACAATACTACCTTAAATTCCCAAACACCTTTCCACCCCTACTGCCTCGGGATTCGAACTACCAGATTTCGCAGTTTTTACGATTCAAAACCTAATTCTCTTTCACTGTTTTCGTAATTTTTCGGTTGATCATCCTCCGACCTATCGGTCAACCCTGGAAGAATCAAGTTTATATAGTGAGAAGACGACCCAGTGGAACTACGACTCGTCCTCCACCCCTTTTGGTTGGGTCCTCCGCAAGTTCCTGAACCTGTCGACAGTAAGAAGGTCAGGGGTTTGTTTTTTGTTCGAGGCCAATGGACGTGTCCCGTGACCCATTTGTTGGTTTGCCGACACTACCTAAAACCCAGTACCGAGGAAGTCAGGAGAGTCTTCCGGAATGTCCTTCTGGGAAGGTCTAAGAAACGATGTCACAGCCGACAAAGGAGACGTAAATGTGTCTCACGTTCTCTGGGTTCCCCTCCAGGAAACCACTGTGCAGTCTATGTACAAGTTTGGTGTATGTATGGAGTAGAGGTACGTATAAACGGTGCATGAACTTAAGGCCTTAGGGTTAGGACACAAGGGAACCTCTCGCAGGGTGCTGCTCTTGGGTGTCCAAAGACGGAAATGCCCCCTCTTTCATGTCTTTTTACTCATCGGAAAACTTTACTACTGACTTGAGACCATCTTGCTCTTATCACCTGTTACTACGATGAAGAGGGTGGACTACTGACAAAGTACTGGTCGAGTCAAGTACGTTGATTGTGGAGGCACGGACCTTGCGAAAATCAAACGACGGTCGGTTTTAGAAAAGTTAGTCGTCTTTATAAATTGAAACATAAGATCTTACACTGAATTTTTAACTTCCGAATCATCCAATGTATCCAGAATAAGAAGGTTTTACAAATCATCTGAATCATCCAATGTATCTAGACTAAAAAGGTTTTAATAAAAAGGTTTTTCACACGACTCAAGGACCACGGAATATCTTCACTAGAACGATTAAGTGTGTTATTGTGTCTTTATTATTAACTATCAACTGACCCTCCCTCGGTATTGAGAGTCACGTTCCTTGTGCTTTTTGGTTGTCGTGCTTTTGTACTTTGAGTCTTCCCTCTGACAAAAATGTCATTTAGGACTCAGAACAACATAAGTTTACTAGTACATTGTTTCCGAGAGTCGTCACTCACAGGAACTACTCGTGCCTCAGGACAGCATATTCGACCCTTGGTGTTTGTTACGACTGTTACGGAGTTCCTTTTGAACATTCAGGATTGAGACGGTCCCTACCACTCTAAACCTGTCTCTGATTTGTAGTAACTTCTAAGCGAGACCCGTCTACAATGGTAACGTAGAAACCAAATATAATTGAGTCCGTTAGGGAACAGGGCTCGGTCATTCTATCTAAAAATTGGTCTGAAATGTTTTACTTTTGTGACTGGAAGTTTTTTATAATTTATTTGACGAATTCTAGTGTGTCGATCCTTCCCCGACACTAAACTCGGGGTCTTGGTTCTGGACTTAAGACCGGATTTACTGAGTTAAGATCTCGAGAATTGTGATTACTTTTGTCGGACAGTGAGTTCTTCGAACCACAGGATTAGTCGTTTTACTTCTCCAAAGAAAGTTAAGATTTTAGTGTAAAAAAATTTATGTGAAATTTTGATCTCTAACCCCTTTACATATAAACTATAGATCGTGGATCTATGTTTCAAGTGTGTAGACATTATCGATTTGGAAGACACCTTAAGTTCTTCGGTCCTTTCCTTAAATTGTCGTCGGACACCCGATTACACCTCGGGCAAAGACGTCTTAAAGATCACATCAAGGAAATTAGACCCCTAGAGTATTCACCCCCTTATGAGAGAACGGTATTTCTTGAGTCCCTCTTCGTCTATCACCTGAACAGAAAAGATGGTAATTAAGAATTAAATAATATTGTTAACATCCTGTTAAGTAGAACTGTCCCATTACGAAACTTAAATCGTTAACGTCTCTAACAGTTTTTTGTAGGGGTTTCCCGTCGAATAGACCGACTGCGGTGAACAAGTCACGGCTGATGAGTCCAGTAAGTAAGTGTAGGTAAATAAATCATGATAATATAAGTCCGTAAATTGGGATGTCTATCAGTACGAGAGATGTGGGTCACTCAGAGACTAGATCTCTTCTTGTCGTACATTCTTGTAGTAATGTGACCTGACACTGTATATACTAGTGTCACGCATATTCCATGAGCACACTGACATCTTATTTCCTTCTTTGAAAAGGCTCACCCTAGTGTATTTTGAAATGTCTGTATCCCAAAATCTCGACTGAAGACTGGTCCCAAGACTTGTCACTGAGGTTCACCTGTTCATAGTCATGTTAGGTAAACCACCAAAGGGTGGTCTTGGTGAAATAATTGGTCTTAGAAATTAAGGGGGTATTAATGGTTAAGAGTCTAGTGGATCCCGAAGTTTAAATCGTACAATGGTAAAAAGTACACTTCGTTTATTCTCGAAAAAAGATAATTTGAACCGAGAAATCCAAAGGAAAACCCCCTAAGAAAAGACATCGATAATTACGAAAGTTCCGGTCTTATTGGTGTCTAAACATATCTTATACCAGACCAGGGGAGTGTTCGTTCCTTTTTTCAAGTCGTAGTAGAACTGTAACAACAACAAATGTCGACGATTCAGTACAGACTGAAAAAACGATGGGGTACCTGATATGGGGTAGCCCGAGGAGACAGGTACCCTAAAGGGTCCGTTCTTATGACCTCACCCAACGTTAAAGGAAGAGATTCCTTAGAAAGGTTGGGTCCCTAGTTTGGTCCAGAGGACGTAACCGTCCGTCCAAGAAATGGTGATTTGGTGGTCCCTTCGGGTAGTGGAACGGTATTACAAGGAGTTAACAAAAGATTGAGACGTAAGCGTTTCGGCTGGACATTATACTTCCTGTCACATTCTGTTCTTTTTGGACTGAACTGTATCCATAAGTTATAATAAACTCCCGAAGGGGCCACCAGGTCTCCAATTCTTAGACGGAACGTTACGTCTCTTGTGACCAAACTAGGGACCAAACCCTTCTAAGGTGTATGACATCTCGTTGATTCGTGTATCGTGGCGTTGATGATTCGGACGTGGGATCTTAGACACACGGTTTTTAATGACTTCCGGTGAGTGGGATCTCGACCACGAGGCGTTGTTCTCTTCGGTCACGCTACTCTTTGGGTGTGTGACGCTGATCTCTTTTAGTGTACATCATTGTTCTGGGTCGTGTCGGTTTTTTTATGTACGTACACACACACATATTAAACCAAGTTCCTTCATCGCTTTAATTTGGTTATTTTAGATTTACTTCTTTATAACCATCATTGAGTTAGAGTCAAAATCGTACTTACCGAGGATTCACTTGTCATTTTACTCTTTGAATGGAACTTATTGGGAGGTACCGTGGTTCGGGTTCCTACTTTTGGTTGGGTATTTGGACTTCTATAAGTGGGTTACGAAAACCTTTCGATTCGGAGAACTTTCAAAAATTGGTCGGAGAGGTTATTTGTGACCAATAGAGACCGAATCTGATCTCATTTACGTGTTTCCTGTCTGATAACTGAAAAGTGTCGAACTAACGGTTCACTCCGATTAAATTTGTTCTAAAAAAAAAAAGAAAGTTCCAACCTGTCCGACGGAAATAGGGAGGTTCAAGGACGAAACTTGAAACTCGTGGATGAAACTTGAAACTTGAGAACTCGTGGTCCACACGAGTTCTCGAGACTTTACGAGTCGGTGAAAGACAGGTGATGTTTCATTTCTTTTGGACCTAAGGTTTTAACAGTCTAAGATACTGGTCCTTGGGAGAGGCCCGAACTGAGGTTCCGGTCCCTACACTGTACCACGGGTCAACCCGTGGATTGACCCAAACAAACATCCTGGTCTTTTCACAATGGTAAGTTTTCCGAAGTGTTTCTAGGTGTTCCGTTCCTTTGTCTTCTGAGATCCAAGTCCTCTCTCATCCTCCTCTTCGAACTTTTTGTTACATGTCACAGTTGTCCCTCTTTGACTTCCTCACAATAAGGGGATGGTCTTAGTGACCTAGGAACCGTTTCGCGGTTAGGGACTCGGGGTAGAGGATTTAGTGTGAGATCCCCCTCCCGGGGGTTGGACGTGAATTGTCCGAGGAAACCACTAAGACTCCGGGTAATCTCAAACCTTCGACGAGTCTAACTCCGTCACTTACAGGTCTATCTAAACCCCCATTTTAGTAGAGAAAAATGTATGTTAGTACTTGTACAAAGATATAATTGTTTATATGAAACTGATGTGGAAAATTTTACCGACAAACTGTATGGAGTTGTACTTAGGTGGTGCCCATATGTGCACAAGGGGTAGAACTTGGGGCGAGGGTGGAGGGAGGGGCATGGTAGGGAGACCCAGTAGGGTCGCGTGGTCGAGGTTCGTAGGACATAGTACGTAGCTTGGACCTGACCGCTAAGTAAGGAATATACTATAATATGTACAAAGTTACGGTAAGAGGGTTTAGTAGGGTGGGAGAGGGAGAAGGTGTCGTAGGTTTTATTTATTTAAATTAAATTTTTCACCGACAAACTATAAAATAATGTGTTTACGCCATAGTAAGTAAGTTGTTACGAGGTACCAATCTCCAGGTTGATATTTATTAAATACATTTAATGTCGTACAGGTGAATGTAATACATGTCTTAAAAATTACATTTTATAAAATGGTACCGTTTCTTTAGTCTCGTGTTTTAATATATCAATGTTGGAACATTTCACCTCTCACTTTTTCAACCGAATTTCGAGTTGTAAGTCTTTTGCTTCTAGTACCGTAGACCAGGGTAGTGAAGTACCCTTTATCTACCCCTTTGTGACCTTTGTCACAGTCTGAAATAAAAAAACCCGAGGTTTTAGTGACGTCTACCACTGACGTCGGTACTTTAATTTTCTACGAATGAGGAACCTTCTTTTCAATACTGGTTGGATCTATCGTATAAGTTTTCGTCTGTAATGAAATGGCTGATTCCAGGTAGACAGTTCCGATACCAAGAAGGACACCAGTACATACCTACACTCTCAACCTGTCACTTCTTTTGACTGGTGGTTTCTTAACTACGAACACTTGACACCACAATCTCTTCTGAGAACTCTCAGGGAACCTGACGTTCCTCTAGGTTGGTCAGGTAAGACTTCCTCTAGTCGGGACCCACAAGATACCTTGTTTACTACCATTTCGACTTTAAGGTCATGAAACCGGTGGAGTACGCTTCTCAACTGAGTAACCTTTTCTGGGACTACGACCCTCCCTAACCCCCGTCCTCTTCCCCTACTGTCTCCTACTCTACCGACCTACCGTAGTGACTGAGCTACCTACAATCAGACTCACTTGAGGCCCTCAACCACTACCTGTCCCTCCGGACCGCACGACGCTAAGTACCCCAGCGGTTCTCAGCCTGTGCTGACTCGTTGACTTGACTTGACTTTTGTCTGATAAGTGATTCTTTTATGGTACCTTGCTTTGTCGAGGTTTCGTATATTTCGGAATTTACTTTATTAACTACTCAGGGATATTCTTAACTTTGGTCGTGTGACAGTCATTTTTACCCGATTCACTATCCCAATATTTTGGTTCTGAAACAAATGTGAAAAGGTAGAAAGATCAAAAATTTTTATTTTGTGATTTAGAATAACAAATAATCCAAGTCTATGACACACGACTCGAAATATTATGGACTAGAAATGTGAAATATTATGAACTAGAAATATTGTGGAGACACACCACCCACTATGGGTGTTAAGTAACTATATTCACCATCTTGGGCCTAAGTTTGGTCCAGACAGACTAAGGTCATAGACTCAAGAAGACTACTGAGGTCCGAGAAGGACGTTCATTATCCATCCAGTCCCGGTTAGGGTGAGACCCCCGTATCAAGGGGTCGTCAAGAAAGTCGTAGTGTGACGGTATTAAACAGGGATCTTATTCAAGGTCCTACGATGGACAGATACTGGCAACTCGGTATCGTTATGTGGACTTGAATCCCGACGGGATGTCCCTACCAGGTATGACCCACAACTGTACTACTGGGGTAATCTGAGAGAGATGAGGTTCATACAGAGATGAGAGACCTGTGTGTGGGTCTCTCTTTACCTTAGGGACACACCCACCGGACCAGGGTCCTCGTCTGGACGTAACTACTGTTTCGACCACTATACGTTCAGGTTGGGTGCTCCGTGGTCGGAGGTCCCACTACCTAGTCAACAAAGGGTCTGATCTTATAAAGAGAAACACGAGAATGTTAATGGGAAACTGGATTCAGTTTCGAGTCCCCTGGAACGAACTACGTACTCAAACGTAGAAGTATGCATTCACCCTGGTTGTCGAGATAACCGTTCTGACTACATTGCGACCGCTCAAGGAGGGCAGAAGGGATTTTTTCTTCGGCTACGAGGTTGTGGTTTGGAAGTTAGAGTGACTACGAGAAAGGGTAATGATGTGTGTGTCTCGGTCGGGTCGTAGTTTATTACAGGGTCTCCTCGACTTTTCATCGTGTATTGAAACCAGCCCAATTTGTACGTTAGAGGCACTGGAACCCGGACCTTCACCTTCTCCTTCAGGGACGATTCACCGAATACTGTTTGTTGTGTTTGTTGACGTTTGTTTTGTCCCTGTTTCAGAGGTCTTACCGATACAAACGTGCCGTCGTACTGAGTGTCAAGTCTCGTAAAATAGATATAACTGAACCGAGACTGTTGGCATTCGTCATCCATGTTTCTAATAGGAAAGTGTGTCCACCTCCGCGATAGGATCCTTTCGAGTATTCCGGTACCAAGAGTGCTCACCAGGATCCTGGTCATAGTAGTGCAGGAGACCCTTGAACAATCTTTACGTGGGAGTCTGAGGTGGAGATTCATGACACAGTCTCTGGGACCCCGCCTCCTGGACGTCGGACACAGAATTCCTCGAGGGGTCCCGTAGGAGCACGCGCGATTTCAGGTTCTTGGTGTCTGTGTCCCTAGCCTGAACACCTGTGCCACGCCCTGTCTCTCCGATCCTGCATTAACCCTTTCATCGTAACTGCATAAATGTGATAGTGCACATTTTGTCGATCACCTTTCGACGATATACCGTATGCCTCGGGTCGGACCGGCAGGTATTGTTGGATCTCCCCACCCCACCCTCTCCCCTCCCTCCTCTATAGACATATTAATACCGACTAACCATAACACAACCAAAGACGGAATGTTGTTGTAACATTTCGTTAATAGGAAGTTAATTTCTATATGTATTTCGAACTCTCGGTATCATTTGTTCCTACCTCGACCTATCGGATAAGTCTCCGACGAGACAAGAATTGGTAATCCGACGTGACAAGGTCAATGGATCCCCAGTCTTTTCTAGTTTCTTTGCACTGAGACACGGGTATTTAACGGTACACGGTAAAGACTACAACTCTAAAAAGAAAGAGGGGAGACCTCTTGACCTTTACCCTCCTCCTCCTCAAAAGTTCCTGGGATACTCCTACCAGACTCTGCAATTTCGATAGTAGAGGAACGAAATCATACGTTTAGAGTCCGACCAGACGTTTGATCACGTGATGGTCGAACAGGGGTCTGACGAGATGAGTTCCTAATGGCCATTCGGAGTCGCCGAGACGGGGTTTCGACATCTTAGACCTCTGTCGAGATGAAGACTCTAGGCAGACGATCCAACTGATCCGACTTTTTCATCGCATCCACCTTATCGTTATCCTCCTTTCTGTACCTGTTTTGAATAGACGAGATGAGTCTGGAAAAGACCCTGTTTTTTTTTTTTTTTAGTGTGTGTGTGAGAGGATTGTACCGTTTACCGGGTCGTCAGTGACCCCGAAGACGTAGCTTAACTCTTCAGACCGGTCGGGTACACTTACGGGTCAGACAGACTAAGACATGTACGTTTCGACACTTGGGTAGGAACCATTCTACGTTACTAAGGTTAGGGGTCAGTCGGTGTACTGTAAGACCTCGAAATTACGGTAAATGACACATCACCCGTTACCGTGGGGTGAGGTCATTAGAACGGACCTTTTAGGGTACCTACCTCCTCGGACCATCCGACGTCAGATACCCCAGTGCTTCTCAACCTGTGTTGACTCGCTGAAGTCAAAGTGAAAAGTGAAAGTACGTAACCTCTTCCTTTGTCGTTGGGTGAGGTCACAAGAACGGACCTCTTAGGGTCCCTGCCCCCTCGGACCACCCGACAGCAGATACCCCAGCGTGTCTCAGCCTGTGTTGACTGCAACTGAATCGTCGTCGTCACATCACCCGAGCCTTAAGGACTGTAGCGAGGACTTACCTCCTTGAACAGTTCTTCCCCAAGTCACCACGTCTTTCTTTAGTCCGTTGGATCTCCAGGAAGACGATGACACTGTTCTCGTTCACGGGACGAGACGAACTTTCGTCGGTACCCTGACCCGACGGAGAACGGAGGTCGTCAAGATTCAAGATCGATCCTGGGGCTCAAAACCAGGGGAAAAGAGGGTACTGTAGTTTCATATTAGGTTCGGGGAGTCGTACCGTTCGTCGGAGAGTACCTAACACCGGAACGACGGAGATCGGAGGATGGTGTTAAGGAATGTGACCCGAGGTCCGTCAGAATTGTACACACGAAGATTACCCTCGATGGTAGTCGGAACTACGGATATTTACATGCGAGAACGAAGGCGTACTTATCAGGAGATAAACGGACTAGTTTCGCCGGTCGAAGGAGAACGGAAAGGTTCCGAGTTGGTTTTCGGGAGAGGGTAGATGGTGGAAAGAATGGGAAGAAGGAACTAGGACATAAAATGGTCGGACTCAACGAGAGACAAAACTTACAGAGGGTGTACGAAGACGTTGGGGAGAGGATTGTGATTTTGGTGTCCAAAAGGACGTCCGTTCCCTAACACGTAGAGACACGAACGCCACCGATCACAGTACGGACCGTGTCTACATCATCCACCGGGTATTTACCAACGATTTACTTACCTACCGACCTTTTTACTAGTTTATTTCTTCAAGTCAACCTCGATCCCAGGTCCTGGCTTCTTTTCCGAATGTCGATCAGATCTCTTGATAGACCCCACCCGAGACTTTTTCGAGGTTTAAAGATCTAGTTAGGGTCCCAAAAGTCTGGAAGAACCCCTATATAAAGGTATGTTCTCTGACGACTCTAGGTTTGTTTTATAGACCGAAGACCAATCTGAAGGTAGTAGTACCCCTCTACCCTAAAGTAAACGAATGAATAAACAGGGGCACCGTGATTACGACACTTTGTTGTGGACTCTTTACCTCTACAATCAAAGTACAATAACGAAGGACTTGTTCAGTCATCCCTTCAAACCCCCAAAGTTAAAGATTTAGTTTTTAAGAAGACTAACGAACCCCTGTAATAGTAAAAGTCAACTTCTCTCTCTCCTTTTTGGACTTCAACATAACTTAACCTTCTGTAAAAGGAAGGAAGGAAAAAAAAAAATTTAAAGTTCTGATCAGTACTAAGGGTCTCTTCGACTCACAAACAGAGTAATTAGTGGTTGGTAGTTGGGTTTGTTCTTCTACCGTCCTTTAAGGAGACGGAAGGAGGAGAAAGTTGAGATGGAAGAGATAGGGAGGGTGAGATAAGGGTCCAGTCTTCGGCTATTTAGACAACGTGAAGGAGATTTTTAAAAATTAAAAATTCGATATTTTAATTCTCTTAAAAAAATTTTAATTCAAAATTTTCGATCGGTATTAAGAGTACAGGGTCGGCGGGATTAAAAAAATACAAGGGAAGATCAGAAAAAAAGTATCTGTCCTTTGAACAAAATTTAGGGGTTTCACTTTTAGAGATCTCCGGAGTATGATATTTTTCGACGCTTGAAGGCGAAGACCAGGGAATCCCCTCTCCAGTTTGTTTTAGTCTAGAAGAAGAACTTCTTACCGAGTCAAAATTGTCGGTTTAATTTATAGTAGAATTTCATGTTTGTTCATGAACTCTAAAAATTTTTTACGATAAAATTTTCCAGTTAGTAATACCGACCGAGATGCAAATAACAGGTGACCACCCAAGAGAAAATTCCAAAAGGTCCCCGTAAGACCAAGTCACAATCACAAAACCAAGAAAGAAGGGTCAACCACCAAAATGAAGAATATGTAAGGACCTCCACAGTGTGTCGACACAAAATGTTACTCCAGTTAAGTCTAGGTAAACCCGGAAAGGAGGTACGAGGGAGGGAGTTTGAGGTCAAACAACCTCCGGACGAATAGGATTAACGGATAAATAACGATGGTATTCTTGAGTAGGAAGTCACCGTTCTTTATTACCGTTAAAGAAATGATCAAAAGAGTATTCGACAAATCTTCTTGTTTCTGGAAAAGAGAGTCAGTAGGATGAATAACGCAAACATGGATTTTCCGAAAGTAAACTGTCATTTCCTTCGGTCCCAAGTCTGTCTTTATACGACTTAAAGACTGTCACCCTCCTCGGGGTTTCAACGGTTTTACTCCAAAGAAATTCCAGATTTGAACTGGATTTTCATCCTGGTAACCACGAAAACACCCTAATTGTTTTCATCTGAAAGAACGACCAAAATGGTAAGACTCTAAATTCAAAGTGTCAACCCAGTTATTAAATCATTCATGTAGATTTGGTCTTAAAGTTGTGTTGTATACGGAGGTTTATCGTAGACTCTCGAGAACTTTCTATACGTTACAGGGAGGTCACCGTGGAATACATTGCTACGGAACACGTCTAAAATCTTAGTTTAACGGTCCCAAATTTGGGGGATCGAAACGGTGAATGATGGGTATATCATAACCCATTTAACAAGTCAGAACGACTCACCTAAATCAAAAATACAATATCCTAACTACCATGGACATGGAGTACCCTAAAGATAGAGTAAATTAGGAGTGTTTGAAATATTTGTCACGGTCTTTGTACTACTCGTGTACAAACAAACTCCCGGAACTCAACTTAACTACCCACTATGATGTCCGGGATTCCTGAAGGGACCACCAAGTCAACCATTTCTTAGGTGGACGTTGTGTCCTCTGGACCCAAGCTAGGGACTCAGTCCTTGTAGAGGACCTCTTCCTTTACCGTTGGATGAGGTCATAAGAACGGACCTCCTAGGGTGCCCGTCTCTTCGGACCACCCGATGTCAGGTACCCCAACGTTTCTTAGTCTGTGCCGAATCACTGGTGTGATGGTGGTGGTGATGGTGGTGATGTCCGGGACCTCTACTACGTCGTAGTCTCGTTACTTTCTTTTTAAAGTTGACATTTACCACAAGGATTGTATACCTGTCTTTGTAGTACGGGGGTTTTACACAGAAAGTCTTGTACACGTCTAGTCAAGTCCATCTAGTTTTAGTCGATGTCAAAAAAGTTTTTGACTTCACGCCTAAGTGTCTTACTTGTCCGACAGAACTCTTTTGTACAGGAAGTTTTAGTTACTACTGTCGTACTTTTGACAGCACTTGCAAGTATGGTGGTCTGTAGTCCACTTAGATGAATTCGGGTTCTTGGCTTGGAGTAAGTTTTGAGGGTCTCGTTTTACGGACTCCGACCACGACTCGGACCTTCGTCGTGACGGTGTTCCTCTCACTCCTTCGTCCGACGGAACCGGTCGGGACGACTTGGCATTCTCGTAGAAAGTGTTACACAGGAATACACCAGACAACGGTTTCACTAACTTCGGTAGTGAGTCCAAAATTATCAGAGGTCCTCTGTCTCCGACCTTTAGTACAATTCTAAGGGTCAGACCAGGACGGTACCTCTCTACGGTTGAGTAGTGACATCCGCCCGTTGGGGTCACGAACATCTATTTCTTGACCAAGTAATCCTTAGTCAGTTACTGTTTTTTGACCAGGTTACCCTCTACCGGTTACAGTTGTTTTCCGTCCCCCTGACCGGGTCTAATGTTCTGATTTCTCTATCTTGTGATATCCGTCACACAAAGGTCAAAAACTAACCTAAGATTCCCCTTTTTTACAATATTCTCCGTAAGAACCTCGGTAACCTCTTGAACTTGTACCTGATATAACAAGTAACTGATTAATAAAAGAATTGTTACTACACGACACCAATCCTTCTTCAGTATAAATCTACCACATACGAATCTACAAACATTCATTCGTACGATAAATGGTAAAGATTATCAATTGACTTTGGGTATCTCTCTCGAGTACTCTCTCTCTTTCGTTTACATCGTTTTATAATTGTCGACCACCTGTATATTTACTTTTGACTTATAAATTATAGAAACGTTATAAAATATAAAGATATCCAAACTTTGTAAAGTTTTATTTTCGACCTCCCCTGTCCTAAACATTTTCTATTGCCATTTTTTTTTTAGTTAGTATCGGACTAAGTGACCAAAGACATCAAACGTTTCACTCTACGTCCCAGTCTTCTCCAGTCTCAATAAGTGGACTTTCCACTTCAGTACCCATCCACCCCCTACCTCCGGTGTTCCACTCTTTAAGTGTCCAACGGAGAAGGACTACTTTTGTGTTTTGATATGATCTTTCCCCCAATTCTTCAATGATACATTTGATAGGGTTTGGCTCTGTGTTATCGAATAAAAAATTTTTTAAATAAACCGACGTGACCCAGAATCGACGTCGTGCGTTTGAGAATCGACACTGAACACCTTAGATTAAGGGATTGGTCCCCAGTTTGAACCTGGGGGACGTAACACTCGAGTCTCAGAACCGGTGACCTGATGCTCCCTTCTCGGGTGTTATCGAATAATTCAGAGGTATATATAACTCTTTCTTTTTAGTAGAGCTACGTTTACACTTACAATTGATTTCCTACAAAGATTTAAAGATAATGTTGGTCTTTTTTTAATTTCTTTATAAAAATTTAGTGTACTAAATATACTAGTGACGCAAAAGACCAGTGGTTCAGTAATTGAATCGTTTCTAGTTCACTAATTGTATCTTATTCTTCGAACCGACCACCCGAAGTAATTAGCACTCAAAGTACAGAAGGAGCCCTAACCCGAAACCTAGTCCCTTTTTTTCTACATCTACCGACCTTGAAAAGAGAGACGGACTTAAACCAGTGGTGAGGACAAGCCCGAAACCCATCTTGCTCGTCATTCTCACAATGTTCACTCATTCGCCTCCCCTCCGTCCGTGTCCGGGACCGACGACTCTTCCGTTCCTACTCTTTCTCTGACACTTGCACTTGAACCTTTCAAAGACCGTAAGTTCCCAGGAAAGTAAATAGGAAACTGTTTTAGTGTCGTATTTAAACAACAGTTGTTTGAATTCTTCGATGTACTATTAGTGAGTTGGAGAAAGTTCTCACCACTCATACTCTAAATAAAAAAAGGATAGAAAACTGATACGACGTACCATACACCCTAGAATCAAGGGGTTGGTTCCTTATTTGGATACGGGGGACGTAACCGTCGTACCTCAGAATTGGTGATCTGTTGGTCCGTTCAGGGACAAAGATAAATAAAAACTGTATCGGTTCTTCTTATACTCATATAAATTGTAATATCAAGATGTAGTAAATTCGGTAGTCAACCACGATTAATTGAAGACATTGTTTCGTCGTACAATTTACGTGACGTTTCAGTTATGTTTATATTTATAAATGAAGTTTTGTTTTGGTGTTCTCAGTAACGAAACCGTAAGTGTAGAAACGTTGTGGGTCTTTAATAGACCCACAATAGACGTTTAATTGGAAGTCTTTAATAATTACCTAAAGAGTTCGAATGTTCTCAGTCGTTATTACGAAAGTCGTCTGGGTAGTTAACAGTGAGTGACTCCCCGTAATATTCCACTCGACGAAATCATCCTTAAAGATAACTAAACCCCGAAAAGATCACAATGTGATTCTTAAACTAATAAGCCTAATATCTCCCTCATCGTATAAATTTACTACAGTATTAGTTCCTTAGACTCCTTCTTAAGTCTCTAAAGTCCTTTGGTATAGACGAATTTTAGGACTATAAAATGTATTAAAGGTTTCACAAAGTGTATGAAGGTGTACACTAGAATAGTGAATTAGGAGTCGTTTTTGGGGTACTCTATCCATTCCGTTCATCAAACGAGTAAAATGTCAACTTTCTTATCCGAGACTGCCGAACCTCAGTTTGATCGAAAAACAAAATGAGATCTAATTACAAACAAGGTGTGACGAGGAAGTTGTACTTCATCTTGAAGGAGACAATGGTAAAATCTACGTTATCAACAAAGAGAAAGAACCCTGTTTCTTGAACTCCGTAGATTGAGGACTTAGATATTCCGTAGACTGAGGGTTTTATTTGGATGTCGAAGTGGAGGGTGTAGTGAGAGGGGAGAGTTGTTTTCGTTAAGAGTTATTCAGTGAAGAGGTTATTACCGTAATCTGAGTAATTAATTCTTCGAAACCCTTACATTACACGAAAACACAGATCTTCTCCAAAACTCTGGGAAGAATGGGAAGTTTCAGTTGCAATAGACGTTTCATCAGGATACAGGTGTACCTGTTTCTTTACTAGTAAATAAAACCTTCAGCGATTCGAAGGGTTGACAAAGAGACCGACACATACATGTTGACTGACTAGTACTTAGAATTTGACTTCTAGTATCGAAATTGTTACGGTAGAACATGGATATCGACGTCGAAACCGAGTCATACAGGTTCCCTTGTTGTGGCATACAAGTCCGGGACTCGACAGACGGTTTCGTCTGGGTTCTAATGTACCTAGCGACGGTGACTTGTGAAGTTCCAGTCTTTTAGAGGGTCTCGGTTGAAAAGAGGAAGCCTGATATATTAATAGAACATAGAGTCCAGTCGAAGATGGAATTTTACACCCAACTCGTTACGGGTAAAGATTTCTTCGTACTCCTTTACGTCGACAATTAGTCGGTGGTTTCAAATGAGTGGGTGATTTCCTGTAGAATAGAACTAGAAACAATCAAATACACATAAATTACTTGTTAATACGGAAAGGTTAAAGTGTTACTATACTCCGTCGAACGAGTGTATCGTGCACCGAGTGACCGTTTGATAAGAGTTCTCTCTCACCCGGTCTACGGTAGAGGTTTTCGATACTAGTTAGTGTATTCACATGCTACGTGTAGGCCAGAGAACTTTCCGTGGGAGAAAAAGTCCCTGACACTGTGTTCTTAGAATCACTTTCGAGGGTTATCAACATTCTTCGGTAAGGTCTTTGGGGAAAAAACTGATATAATCTGTGAAAGGATGTTGCCCCGTCACACCGGGACCACGTAGAGTGTAGCGGATCCTGTCCCTGTCGAGACGTCAATAGTAGTACCACCGACCGGAAGTAGGGGAGACTGTCACACGGACGCAAATGAAGTCAACTCAAATTGTGCAAACCTCTGTCCCGGGAATTAGTTCGACAGTGGATTAAGTGAAGTCATAAGAGTCAGTTTATTGACCCGACAATGTCTACTCCGTCTAAGAATTCTTTCCTACCCGTTGTTCTAAACGGTCCTTAAGAGTAACGAGTTGTTCGGTCGTTCGACCCGGTGTCTTAATGATTATCCCGTTGTGGAACTCTACACGAGTTGGTAGGGAGTCTTAGTCCACGTGAGAACTTCCGGTCACTGATGCACGAGAAGTTTGACGGGAGGGGTGGATTGGGTGTACATTCACCCGTACTTTATCATACGCTCCCCGGGTGGTCCCTTCGACCCGTCTCGTCGAGATTGGTTCCGTACACGTAAACCTATCTTCCCCTTCTTCTCCATCACCTCCTATACTTACCACTATCAACACATGTTTCCTGAAGATAGATTTCCTCTATTTGAACTTATCTTTTCTCGATCCGAACCTCAAATGAGAGTAAGGTAATTGTACGCCCTCCTAAAAATCTATGGAGAGTACGGTCGTACTTTTACTAAGTCTGTTTGGAACAACACCCGTACAATATGTCACAAAGACGCAAAAACACTGAGATTTCAGTAATTCTATGTAGAGATAGATGGGATATAGGATATCGTACTCAAGTTAGTAAGAGTTTTTTAAAAATAAAACGGTTACGGAACACCGTACATTCTAAAATCAAGGGGTTCGTCCCCAGTTTGGACACGGGGACGTCACCTCCATGTCTTACAATTAATGACCTAGTGGTCCCTCCAGAGTACTTATTAAGAAAACGAGTAGAACGTATCAGAACAACGACCGGTTCCAATTCATCCAGTTTTCGTCTCATCCAGCCATCGTAGTGACACAAAGAATACTGGTCCAGAGACCCGAAGGACGTCGTCACAATAGGTCCCATAAACAATTTTGACATTTGAACACCCGGGGTAGGTCTTACCCTTGGAGATCTATATTCAAGTCCTGAAACGTAAAAAGGATTAAGGAGTCGACTGATATTATTTGTGGTAATTTTTTTTTTTTCGAGAAGCCATTTTATGTCATATGTATGTCCTGTGATATGTAAAATGTCGAGTGACACCTAAAACGTTTGACTTGTGTGTCTACACGTCGGTCGTACACCTTCGTGTGAACACGGATGAGGGTCCGTGATAGGTAAAGGTTGACACCTAAATGAGTATAACAACATACATTTACATTGAGGAAGAGTCTCGACACATCATAGGGTAGGATACTATGTTTGGTGTAACTCTTGGTAAAAGAAGTCTTACGTCGTGTGGTCGGGACGTACCTACACGGTGTCTCGTCAATTCACATGGACCTCGGTCTGGTGTATCCAGGTCTGACACTAAGACACTGAAGGAGACATTGCGACCCGGGGAGGAATCGAGACCCCGGACAAAAGAGTACACACTTTATTCCGAATAAAGACATAGAGTTACCCCAACAATACTCCCCATACACTCGATTATAAACTTTTCGTGAATTTGTCTCGGACCGTGTATCGTTAGTTGTATGTACAAACTACTTACCTAACCATAAAAATTTGAGTAGTCACATTGTGTCTGTGATTTCCTAGTATACCTAGCTTACGGTTTCCTTCTTCCCATGGTTTCACCGAAACGCACCGAATCGGGTCTGATCTAGTGTGAGATGGGCAGGGGTCGAAATTTCTTAATAGATGGACTTAAAACAAGTAAACAATGGGATAAAGACGGTGAAAACGAAAGAATATAGATTTTCTCACAATTAGTTATATGGTGAAAATGATTGGTGACCATCAGTCTTGATTACCCTTACTTCACTTAGTATGTACGTCACAACCTAATAAAAATTTATCCTATAATAGGGTTTGAGTAAAAACAGGGTCTACTACTTAATTATTTAAGATAATATAATGATGATCTTTGTGGTTTTCTTAGGTTAGAGACTAAGTGAGACCGAACAAAAGAGTAAGAACATAAGACTTCAACTGTATCACAAATAAACTCTACTGAGTACATAAAGGACTCAAAGACATCGAGGGTCCTGTGTTCCAGTCGGTCTCGAGAAGAAAGACAGGTATAGATCTAAGTAATACTGGGTTTACGTGAGGTGTCCGGTGTCGGGAGAAAAGTGTAGTGAAATGGAAAGGAGGAGGCCTCAGGTGAATATTCATACAAAAGTTTTAGTAGTAATGAGAAAAACGAATGTCTTTAATACGTATGACAAATTTTTTAACTTGTAAATTTTTATATATGACATCCTACACTTTAGGTAGGTGTGTGGTGAGGTAAGTGGTTTTATCTAAGGTCTACCTAAGTCCACGATTTGCATTTTTGATTTTGATGTTTCATGATCCTTTTCATATCTTATATAAATACTAGAACCCCCATTTCTTTCGGAAAATTTTACTCTGTATTTTGTTTTTTCGTATTTCTTTTTCTAACTTATACTGAAGTATTTTTAAATTTTGAAGATATTCCGTTTTCTACAACTTTTATTGTAAATTTCTGTTCGGTGTCCTACCCACTTTTATAAACGGTGTGCACATTATTTCTGATAGGATTTATAGATTCTTCCGGACGTGTATTCATCTTTTTATCCGTAATCCGTGCTCTTTTATTTTTACCGGTTATTTGAACCTTACATTTAAGGTATCCTCGTCCTGAAACGAGTGACGACAGAGGTCGTAGATCTCGTCATGGGATTACAAATAAATTACACTTCATTTTACACTTTTGTACGAGTAAAATTCAAAGTTAGTACTTTAGTGTCAAAATTTACCTCTGTATAAAATGGGTAACCTAACCTTTTTTTTAAAGTCAAAACCAATCCTCCACCCCTTTACATGTGTGAATACACCACGACCTTCACATTTTATATGTAAGAACAACAAATCAGCAATTCAGTACAGGTTGAGAAAAACGTTGGGGTACTGACATGAGGTGGTCCAAGGAGACAGGTACCCTAAAAGGTCCGTTCTGATGACCTGATCCAACGGTAAAAGAAGAGGTCCCCTAGAATGGACGTTGAAGATGTAACTGTCCGTCTAAGAAATGGTGACTCGGTGGTCCCTTCGGGGTATCTGTAGACGTAGATGGTTCATGTTCTTACGTGTATGGAAAACTAGATCGTTACGGTTGGGAGTCCTTTAATAACTCGAGTACACGAGCAAGTTTCCCATAGTTAGTGTCTTGACAAACTCTATTGACTTTCAACAATTCACTGCTTACGACGACGACGACGATTCAACGAAGTCAGCACAGACTTAGACACACTATCCGATACCGTTTCAGTTTGGTACTTGTCATACCTCATCAAATTTTGTTACTCCATACTGATGTCCATGGTTAGGTACGGACGGAGTACGGGTTTTTTCCGTTCGACGTATTGTTATAATTGTTTTATTATGGGTATTTTGTTTTGACATCTGTACACGTATACTACAAGAGATGTATTTACGTATCTTTTTTCAAACCTATACTGTAGAAAAGGAAGTATATATAAGACCTTAGAAGGGTACAGTTTTCTTTTTTTTAGATTGATCAAGAAGATGTTTCCAACACCTTACAAGGTAACTGGTCCATATCATACTGGATTAGTTAAGGGATAACTACTTACATGTCAACAAGAACTTGTCGAAATAGTTCGTATTAAGTGTATTATGTGTAAAGTGGGTGAATTTCATATATTAAGTTACCAAAACCTTATAATGTAATAATTAAAAATTTTTTTAATAATAATAATAAAAATGAAATGTTATAACATAACCAAAACGGTGTGTAGTTGTACTTAGACGGTACCCACATGTGCACAAGGGGTAAGACTTGGGGGGAGGGATAGGGTCACGTGGTCGGGGTTCGTAGGACATAGGACGTAGTTTGGATCTGACCGCTAAGCAAAGAATATACTATAATATGTACAAAGTTTACGGTAAGAGGGTTTCGTAGGATGGGAGAGGGAGGGGGTGTCTCAGGTTTTCTGACAAGATATGTAGACACAGAGAAAACGACAGAGCGTATGTCCCAATAGTAATGGTAGAAAGATTTAAGGTATATATACACAATCATATGACATAACCACAAAAAGAAAGACCGAATGAAGTAAGACATATTATCCGAGGTCAAAGGAGGTGGAGTAATCTTGACTAAGTTTACTTAAGAAAAATTATCGACTCATTATGAGGTAACACATTTACATGGTGTCGAAAGAATAGGTAAGTAGACGACTACCTGTAGATCCAACGAAGGTACAGGATATTTGTCGCGACGCTACTTGTAACCCCATGTGCACAGACAAAGTTAAGACGAAAGGAGCCACACACACGGGTCGTCACCCTAACGACCGAGTATACCGTCACGATAAAGGTCAAAAAATTCCTTAGAGGTGTGACAAGAGGTATCACTGACATGATCAAACGTAAGGGTGGTTGTCACATTCTCCCAAGGGAAAAGAGGTGTGGGAGAGGTCGTAAATAACGAACATCTGAAAACCTAGTGTCGGTAAGACTGACCGTACTTTACCATGGAGTACCACCAAAACTAAACGTAAAGAGACTATTACTCACTACAACTCGTAGAAAAGTACACAAACAATCGGTAGACATACAGAAGAAACCTCTTTGCAGATAAATCAAGAAACCGGGTAAAAAACTAACACAGTAAATAAAAAGACCTTAACTTGACGTCCTCAACGAACACATAAAAACTCTAATCAACAAACAGTCAACGAAGTAAACGATAATAAAAGAGGGTAAGTCTTCCGACAGAAAAGTGGAACGAATATCAAAGGAAACAACACGTCTTCGAAAATTCAACTTAATCCAGGGTAAACAAATAAAAACGAAAATAAAGGTCATAAGACCCTCCACCCAGTATCTCCTAGGACGACACTAAATACAGTCTCTCACAAAACGGATACAAGAGGAGATCCTCAAAATATCAAAGACCAGAATGTAAATCTAGAAATTAGGTAAAACTCAAATAAAAACACATACCACAATCTTTCACTAGATCAAAGTAAGAAAATGTCCACCAACTGGTCAAAAGGGTCGTGGTGAACAATTTCTCTAACGGAAATTAGGTAACATATAAGAACGGAGGAAACAACTTCTATTCCACAGGTGTCCACACACCTAAATAGAGACCCGAAAGATAAAACAAGGTAACTAGATATAAAGACAGAAACACGGTCATGGTATGACAGAACTACTGACACCGAAACATCATCTCGGACTTCAGTCCGTCCAACTAAGGAGGTCAAGGTAAGAAGAAAGAGTTCTAACGAAACCGATAAACTCCAAAAAACATAAAGGTATGTTTAACACTTTAATAAACAAGATCGAGACACTTTTTATGGCGACCATCGAACTATCCCTAACGCAACTTAGACGTCTAACAAAACCCATCATATGAGTAAAAGTGATATAACTAAGAAGACTAGGTACTTGTACCATATAAAAAGGTATATAATCCCAGGAGAAACTAAAGAAAGTGGTCACAAAATATCAAAAGATATATATCCAGAAATCGAAGAAATCCATCTATATAAGGATTCATAAAATAAGAAAACAACGTTACCACTTACCTTAACAAAGGAATTAAAGAAAGGGATAAAAGAGTAATAATCACATATCCTTACGTTCCCTAAAGACACACAACTAAAATATAGCACGTTTAAATGATATAAGTAACTGATCGAGATGATTAAAAGACCACCTCAGAAATCCCAAAGGATACATCTCCTAGTACAGTAGACGTTTGTCACTCTCAAAATGAAGAAGAAAAGGTTAAACCTAAGGAAAATAAAGAAAAAGACGAGACTAACGACACCGGTTTTGAAGGTCTTGATACGTCTTATCATCACCACTTTCACCCGTGGGAACAGAACAAGGACTGAAATCCCCTTTACGAAAGTTAAAAAGTGGTAACTCCTATTACAAACGACACCCAAACAGTATATGTCAAAAATAATACAACTCCATACAAGGAAGACAAGGACGAAAGACCTCTCAAAAATAGTATTTACCGACAACTTAAAACAGTTTCCGAAAGAGACGTAGATAACTCTATTAGTATACCGAAAATAAAAAGTTAAACAATTACACCACATAATGTAACTAACTAAACGTCTATAACTTTTTAGGAACGTAGGGACCCTATTTCGGGTGAACCAGTACCACATACTATAAAAATGACACAACAACCTAAGACTAACAATCTTAAAACAATTCCTAAAAACGTAGATACAAGTAGTCACTATGACCGGACATCAAAAGAAAAAAAGTAATAATTCAAAATTTTTGACACTATTTCGTATTTTAAACAGTAAATTCGGTAAAGTTCATATGTCAAGTTATCGTAATTAATTTACTGACATAGAAAATAGTATTTATTAAGACATTGTATGTAGGAGTATGCAAGAAACACGTGTACACAAGGAGATGTCTTATCCGTCATATAATTTTTCATCTGTGTAGTGAAACGGTTATGATACCAAAAAGATCATCGGTACATACCTATACTCTCAACCTAGTATTTCTTCCGACTCACGGTTTCTTCACTACGAAAACTTGATACCACAACCTCTTTTGGGAACTCTCAGGGAACCTGATGTTTCTCTAGTTTGTTCGGGTAGGATTTCCTTTAGTTAGGACTTATAAGTGACCTTACTGACTACGATTTCGACTTCGAGGTTATGAAACCGGTGGACTACACTTCTCGACTGAGTAATCTTTTCTGAGACTGCGACCCTTTCTAACTTCCGTACTCCTCTTTCCCTGCTGTCTCCTACTCTACCAACCTACCGTAGTGACTGAGCTACCTGTACTCAAACTCGTTCGAGACCCTCTACCACTTCGTGTCCCTTCGGACCGTACGACGTCAGGTACCGCAACGTTTCTCAACCTGTACTGACTCACTGGTTTGTTGTTGTCCTATCTTTCGAGAGTAGACGACTCATGGTCACTATCTCTCTTTATACACACTCAGAAGAGGTTTCTAATGATGTAGTAACAATTTACACTAAAATTTGGAGATTTTTCCATTCCTGAGATAGAGAAATTTCTATTCCTAGAAACGGGTGTTTTCCAGACAGATCAGTTTCGATACCAAAAAGGTCATCAGTACATCCCTACACTCTCAACCTGATATTTCTTTTGACTCACAACTTCTTAACTACGAAAACTTGACACAACAACCTCTTCTGAGAACTCTCAGGGAACCTGACGTTCCCCTAGTTTGGTCAGGTGGGATTTCCTTTAGTCAGGACTTATAATTAACCTTCCTGTCTACGATTTCGTCTTTGAGGTTATGAAACCGGTAGACTACATTTCTTGTCTGAGTAACCTTTTCTGGGATTACGACCCTTTCTAACTTCCGTCCTCCTCTCCTGCTGTCTCCTACTCTACCAACCTACCGTAGTGACTGAACTACCTGCTCAAACTCGTTCGAAGCCCCAACCACTACCTGTCTCTTCGGACCGCACGACGTCGGATACCCCAGCGTTTCTTAACCTGTACTGACTCGTTGACTTGGCTTGACTCTCTCTATTCCCTAAAAGGTTTCGTTTACGTCTTCATTTGTTTGTTTTTTAAGGAGTAGAAGAATTCAAGTAAGTTCAACAGCTCATATATTTATGTTCGGTCAATTTCGTTTCCTACCAGACATGGGGTCATAGACTTGTACGTATACGATCTGTTACCTTAGTCAATAGACGATAGACTGTCGAATAGGACTTTAAAAACCAGTTTGTATGGTGTTCGTGACCTGGGACGTGACCTGTGTCGGAATAGTCCAAAGGATTAGACTTGAAGTGTCAGACTAATCTCCCACTGGAGACCTTTAAGTGAATTAGGATACCAAAACACAGAGAGAAGACATTTTACTTCCCAGATCGGACCGGCGGTCGTGAACATACCGGGTCCAGTGTTCCAACACGACCGTCCTTACTCCAGTCGGATTTCGGTATCCACACAGTCTCGGTTGGAGGTCTCTGACTTTCGAGTCCAGACTTACACGGTCACTGAACAAAACCCCGGGACTCGTTCAATGATTTGACGACCTTTCAGTCAGAACTTTCGACAGTTAACCATAAATGGAATGTCCCACAACACTGCTAAATTATTCTATTTCGTGTTTATGACGGAGGAACACGGACTGTAGTTTCTACGGAAGTTATTTCCCATCGAAACTCACAAAATTTGTGGTTTTGTACACAGTCACGGTTCCAAGGTTCATCGATTTATGGGGTTGAATATATTGTCTTATACGAAGACATCGTAAATATTACACCGTTAGTGTAAGTCAGTTAGGATTTGCTTTAGTTAGGACTTATAAGTTACCTTCCCGACTACGACTTCGAGATTATGAAACCGGTGGACCACGCTTCTCGACTGAGTGACCTTTTCTGGGGTTACGGACGTTTCTGTTTTCCTTTTCCCTCTTGTGCCTCTGTCTCCTACTCTACTAATCTATCGTAGTGGCTGAGTTACCTGTATTTAAACTCGTTTGAGGTCTTCTGTCACCTCCCGTCTCCTCGGACCACACGACGTCGGGTACCTTGACACTTCTCAGTCTATACTGAGTCATTGACTTGTTGTTGTTTTAGTGTAAGACTCGTGAATTGTAGATAATTGAATAAATTAGGAGAGTTGTGGCATACTCCGTTTATAATAGTGGATGTAAAATGTTTTTTTTTTTTTTTTTCTTTTTTCTTTGTCCGTGTCTTCCATTCTTTGAGTAAGATCTAGTGTTAATCACTTATCGTATTGGTCCTAAACTTAAGTCCGTTAGAGACAAGATATCCCAGATATAAGAATTGGTGATGGATTTGACAATAACAATAAATGTTTATAGACATAAATAACCAGACCTATATTTATGTCATAGAGTGGGATAAGACTATCGAGAGGTCAAAGTTAGAGACTATCATTGTTGGGAAAGAATGGTTCTAGAATGGTTCTAATGAAACTATCTTGTAAGTTTAAAGTGAGATGATGGATTAAAATTTTAGAAAAATTCATATACACGACGACTTCGCTCGTAATTTTGTAGAAAAATTTACTGACGGTTTACTCTTACAAAAATTTCCGTCGATATTTTTCTCACGTATAATTCTCTCCTGTAATAATTTGAAGAGTGACCAGTGAGTACCGGGGATTCTAGTGTGACTAAGGATACTCATATACTACAAAACTTTTACTTTACGAACCAGTAATGAAAGAGTATAACCCTTTCATAAGACAAAGTAATCGAATGAAATAAAGGGTTCTCAAAGGTGGAGTTTTAACTTGTCAAAAAAGTACACCAGAGTCTCAAACTGTACTGAATCGTTGTCTTGTTGTTGTTCTCTCCGATACGGACGGGTCTTATGTCATTACTACACCCGTACACCTCCGAGTTCTCACCCTAGAAAACGGATGAAGTTGTATATCCACTAGTCGGTTCTATAACTATCTTATATAAATTGTATACCTTATGTTTTATGACATAAAAGATTTTTAGAACAAAAATAGTCAAAGTCTTCCAGGACTTTTCGGGGAAACATTTCGTAGTGTGTATATATATATACAGGTGTGTGTGTGTGTACATATATATACAGGTTGATCTTCTCTTACAAGGTTTACCGTCCTTAATTAGTAGGAACCGTGGGCTGTCTCAGACCGGACAAACGGAACGAATACCGTGAAAGAGTCAGATAGGAACGTTTCCAAGGTATCAGTTACACCATCGAAAGTACAATGGACAGGGACCCAATGGCTTGAAAATAAGGTTATCTAAGAATACATTTTTAGATCACATTCTTAATTCGACTCGACGAGACCAACTTCCTCGGTTGGACAACAGGAAGATGGGGGACTTCACACGGTTCAGTGGAACTGTCTTCAAAGGACCAAGATCTCTGGTAAACTTTTGACGTCCTTGACCTTGAAACTAGGATCCAAACTCAAGGATCGAGACGACGGATGGTCGAGTTGACGGAATACGTTGAAAAGGGGTTCGAGGTCTAAGGGTAGACATTTTCTCCTACGCACGTACGATTCAACACAGTCAGTACAACCTAAGCCAGGTTGGGGTACCTGACATCGGGCGGTCCAAGGAGGCAGGTACCTTAAGAGGTCCTTTCTTATGTCCTCACCCAACGGTACAGGAGGAGACCTCCTAGAAGGGTTGGATCCCTAGTTTGGGTACAAAGATTATAGAGGACATAGTAGTGGACCCTTCGAAGATTTTGTCCCTATTGTGATGAATCAAGGGTCTAACTGTAGTCCTAAATTTTATTATACACTTTCATCGATGATACATCGTTCGTAAGCTATTTTATATGTTGAAATTACGAGTTTTTGGGGAAAAATAGGGAAAAATCTAAAAAAATTTTACACCTGGTAAAAACTTCAGTAACAACTTAAACAATGTTATAACGGGGGCAAAATACAAATCCAAAAAACCGGTGTTCAGTACGCCCTAGAATCGAGGGGGTGGTCCCTGACTTCCGTTCGGGGTACGTAACCTTCCACTGCAGAATTGGTGGTCCCCTCAGGGATAAGGAAAAATTCGTATAAAAGGGTTCCTGTTTCTTGTCTTACAAGACACCTTAGTGTCAAGGGACCCCCGATGCTTGATACGTTGAAATCACTTCTCAATGCACTCAGTTTTATAAAAGGGATAAATAGTGACAAGAAACTTGTTAGACAAAGGTTTTTTGGTATTGGTTTGAGTGTTTCTGTGTTAGAAGGATTTTAAAACATAAAAGGTCACTCGTGTTTGATTCTATGGGATCCACGATTCTGTATAATCTTTAGTAGTTAAGATGTATTTGTGTGACGATACGTATTTTATCTATTGATTACTCTTGGATGATATGTAATCCAACCACGTTTTCATTAACGTCAAAACGTAACAACTTTAAACGACAATCTATAACCTTATGTAAGAATTCGTATTACACCAATACAATATATCGTAAAAGTACGTGTAAAGAGCAAAAGACAAAAAAAAAACGATTCCTGAATAATGAAAGATAAAATATAAATAAAATCTGATAACTTTACTATAATCTGTTTTTCGTTTAAACTCGTTGAATAAAAAAATTTGCTCAAGTTTTACCCAGTATCTCGTCACCTCTGTTGAGTGTTGTAGTTGTTACGTAAAATAGGTCCTTACGATTGTTTACATGTCACGTCACCACCCAGTTCTTCAGACGTTTCCTCTACTCTCGGAACTTCCACTCCACGTATCACTGACCAGTAGCCTTCGACTGTTGTTGGTTAACTCTCCTAGTAGCTTCGGCTAGGAGAGGGTTGATATACTCTTCTGTGACTTCTTGAGTCACAGCTGGTAAGATACCAGTACACCGTAAACTTCATGTAACCTTTCCACTTTTTCGAACTATTCGCCTACAAAGTACTCGACTGGTGTTTAGTTTTTTTAGTAAGAAAACTTCACAGTAGAAGGAGAATGAGGAGTGTTATTGCTTGGTAAAGAGCTAACCTAACACTATACATTTTTTATCACCTTTCATATACTGTTGATCACTAATGGTCGAGTCACCAACCTGGTGCTTCTTCGAGGTTTCGTGAAGGGTTTCGGTTTGAACATGGTTTTTCCAGTACCAGGGATAAATCACCAGACGACGACCAGACTAGGGGATGTCGAAAAACTTAGGACCACTTTGGTAATGTAGACTCTTCATACGAGTCGTTTAACTACTCTACGTGACCTTTGACGTTACGGACATCGACCGAGACCGGTTGTCTTTCCCGGGTTAAGAAGAGGCGTTGTCCCGGGTTGACGTACAGAGTGTTGGTCACGAAGTTTTCAACTTACTTAACCCAATGCTTCAAAACGGAGTAGACGGTATAAGTAGACTGGAGAGCGGTCGATTGATGGTGAAGAAGTTCGTAGAGTTGTTGAAAAACGTCCCTTTGTTATAGTGTTAGTCGTCGTCCTCAGTCTTTTACAAAAGATTCTCAAATACCTTAGGGTTTCGTATCCAAAAATACGATGTCCTTATTTGTTTGAATAAAGAGTAACCGTTTTTACATAACTAACATTACCAAGGACAAAACTAATTATTTCTACACAAACTCGGATCAATATTACTAAATTTTAAGTACCAGACTTGACGTTAATGAAAATATGGTTACATAATCGTGTCCCTTGAGATGAGTCGCGAGACACCACTGGATCTACCCTTCGTTTAGTTTTTTCTCCCTTATATACATTGTAACTCCACTAAGTGAAACGACGTCTCGTCTCTGATTGTGTTGTAACATTTTGTTGATATGAGGTTATTTTTAATTAAAATTTTCATTCTTTTTTTTTTGTTGTCCTTTGGTGACAGTTAAGAAATAGGCAGTGACACATACTCCCGTCGTAAGTCACGGGGTCTACGACGAGCGTCCTGTTAAAGTGGGACGGGGAATGAGGTCAGATAAAAGAGGTAAGTAAAATGGTTCTTAAGGATGGGACAGTGGATAGACGGACCCTTATCAGTTTCGAAACAGTTTAATAGTCGAAGGGACTATTTGGAAAGAGCTGAAAGGGTTCGTGGGACCTATGGTCCGGAAACTTGTAAATGTCGGGACAATACCATGAAAAGGGTAATTCCACTGATCCACATTCCGGGGCCGGGATCAAGGATTTTTCTTTTCAGGTCCAAGAAACTTCGGAGGACGGTTCCAAGACTATTTGTTGGCCTCCCGTTATTTAGTTAACAACTGGCTCATATGTTCACTTAATGACCTTCTGTGTAAACCTAATAATTGGGTTTAGATAGTCAATGGTTCTGTGTTAAAACCTAGTCAAGGAAGTCGATACTTTACACAAACAAGAGTCGAGATTCTATCCATACATTTATTGAATGTCGAAAACATATCGAATTTACTCCTTTTAGACATTTCCCGGATCGTCTCGTGGACCGTGTAGTGTCCATGAGTCATTTGTCGTCGACGTCCAGAAAGTAAAAGAGAAGGAGCGACAAGGATGAGTTATTGAACGATCTTTTACTCTGGTTCTAATTCAAGGGAGAGACACGACGATATGTTGTGAACTTTTCAAACTCGCCAACATCTCAACTGAGAATTTGTTGTGTCCCCAGCCCCACGGTTCGGAGACTCGTTAGTTTTCAGAACAAACATTAAATCAGTCAGGAAACATAGACACCGAGGAGTCTCCTAAGTTGGTTGACGTCTAGTACATCAGTCATCATAAATGATAATTTTTTTGGGGTGCCACCTGGGTACGTCAAGTTCGAGTACTATAAGTTCCCAGTTGACATAAAGTACTATTGAGGTTATAACAAAATTTTATCTTTGTGAAAGATAGAACACGTACCAACCATCCGTGTATGGAACCATGTCGGTGATATTTTTTACCATGCCTCAAGGGGGGGGGTGGTTTTTTTTTTAATTTTAATATGGATAGTACTTCTTTTTCATTTCACTTTCACAATAAGTGAGTCAGTACAGGCTGAGAAAACACTGGGGTACCCGACATCGGACGCTCCGAGGAGACAAACACCCCTAAGAGGTCCGTTCTTATGACCTCACCCAACGGTAAGGGAAGAAGTCCCCCAGAAGGGCTCGGTCCCTGACTTGGGTCCAGAGGACGTAACGTCCATTTAAGAAATGACAGACTCGGTGTCCCTTCGGGGTTATTGATGGTTTAGTGGGTCGTTAAGGTGAAGACCCATAAATGAACTTCCTTTATCTTAGTCATAGAGGTTCTCCATAGAAGTGGGGGTTCAAGTTTTGTCATCATAAGTATTATGGGCTTTGTACCTTTGTTGAATTTGTAGGTGTCTACCTACTTACTATCTCTTTTACACCATACGTGTATCTTACCTTAAAATAAGTCGGTATTTTCTCTTCCTTTAGAACGGTGGACACTGTCGTACCTCCTTTACTCGCGTAATACGATTCACTTAATTCTGTGTCGTTACTAGACTGAATATACACCTTAGACTTTTTCGACCTTAGTGTCTTTGTCTCATCTAACCGTCAACGGTCTCCGACCCTTCGTCCCCTTTACTCCTCCACAACTAGTTCCCTTTGTTTGAAGGTCAATATTTAAGACCCCTGAATTATCTGTCATGTTACTGATGTCCGAAAAGGCTATCGAGTCGTTATATCTTAGACAGACGTTATGTCCTCTAGACCCAAGTTAGGAACCCAGTCCTTCTACGGGACCTCATCCTTTACCGTTGGGTGAGGTCATAAGAACGGACCTTTTAAGGTGTCTGTCTCCTTGGACCACCCAATATCAGTGTACCCCAACACTCTCCTCAGTCTGTGTTGAGTCACTGATTGTGTGTGTCATTGATATCACTTATTATGACATAATATACTTCAACGACTTACTTACTGGTCTGAATTTATAAGAGTGGTGGTGGTTTTGTTTTATCGTATTTGCACTCCTCCTCTACAATTGATTGGAAAAAGACTAAAATGTCATGTACACATAGTTTAGTAGTGTAGTGTGTTAAGTTTGAATGTATTTTAATATGTGGTTAATATAGAGTTATGTCAACCCTTTTTTAAAATTCATAGATAAGGATCCATGAGATTGTAAAGAGAGACTTAAGATCTAAATTAATAATAATTTATGAAAATCATATATTCAGACCGTATTGATACTAAACAGAGGTTTTACTGACTAATTTTTTTTTTTAGAAACACACTAGACACGAGACACTCCCGTTTTTTCTGTGATACACGTTACGTAGTAATTTTACGAAGATCAATTCAACATACTAATTTTTATTTACTAGAAAATCTAAATTTACTTATTAGTCTGGGTTTATACCATAAATTTAGTCTTGAGAAATACGACTAATTAAGACTACTTGATAAGAATAAAAACTTCTTTCATCTCTTTTGGCGATCTGGTAAGTCCATACTGGATTTAGTTTAGGGAATACTAATATGTCACCTTCACTCTTTATGTAAATTCCCGGATCTAGACTATCTCTCTCACGGACTACTTGATACCTTACTCCAAGTACTGTAACAGGTCCTCTGTCCCTAGTTCTGGTAGGGGTTCTTTTTCTTTACGTTTTTTCCTTTTACCGACAGACCCCTCCCGAATGTTTATCTACACTTTTCCTCTCTCCACTTTTTGTTTCCTCTTTTCCTGTCTATATTCGTAGACTTACGTCTCAAGGTTTCTTATCGTTCTTTATTCTTTCGTAAGAAGTCGTTAGTTACGTTTCTTTATCTCCTTTTCTTGTCTTACCCTTTCTGATGTCTAGAGAAGTTCTTTTAATCTCTGCGGTTCCCTTGTAAAGTACGTTTCTAACAGAGCTATTTCCTGTCTTTACCATACCTGGATTTTCTTCGTCTTCTATAATTCTTCTCCACCGTTCTTATGTGCCTTCTTGACATGTTTTTTCTAGAAGTGCTGGCTCTATTGGTGCTGCCACACTAGTGAGTGGATCTCGGTCTGTAGGACCTTACACTTCAGTTCACCCGGAATCTTTTGTAGTGATACTTGTTTCGATCACCTCCACTACCTTAAGGTCAACTCGATAAAGTTTAGGACTTCCTACTACGACACTTTCATGACGTAAGTTATACGGTCGTTTAAACCTTTTCAGTCGTCACCGGTGTCCTGACCTTTTCCAGTCAAAAGTAAGGTTAAGGTTTCTTTCCGTTACGGTTTCTTACGAGTTTGATGGTGTGTTAACGTGAGTAGAGTGTACGATCATTTCATTACGAGTTTTAAGGGGTTCGGTCCGAAATCGTTATGTACTTGGCACTTGAAGGACTACAAGTTCGACCAAAATCTTTTCCGTCTCCTTGGTCTCTAATTTAACGGTTGTAGACGACCTAGTACCTTTTTCGTTCTTTCAAGGTCTTTTTGTAGATGAAGACGAAATAACTGATACGGTTTCGGAAACTGACGCACCTAGTGTTGTTTGACACCTTTTAAGACTTTCTCTACCCTTATGGTCTGGTGGACTGGATGGAGAACTCTTTAGACATACGTCCAGTCCTTCGTTGTCAATCTTGACCTGTACCTTGTTGTCTGACTAAGGTTTATCCTTTACCTCATGTAGTTCCGACATATAACAGTGGGACGAATAAATTGAAGATACGTCTCATGTAGTACTCTTTACGACCTGACCTTCTTTGTGTTCGACCTTAGTTCTAACGGCCCTCTTTATAGTTATTGGAGTCTATACGTCTACTGTAGTGGGAATACCGTCTTTCTCTTTTCCTTGATTTTTCGGAGAACTACTTTCACTTTCTCCTCTCACTTTTTCAACCGAATTTCGAGTTGTAAGTCTTTTACTTCTAGTACCGTAGACCAGGGTACTGAAGTGCCCTTTATCTACCCCTTTGTTACCTTTGTCACAGTCTGAAATAAAAACCCCCGAGGTTTTAGTGACATCTACCACTGACGTCGGTATTTTAATTTTCTGCGAATGAGGAACCTTCTTTTCAATGCTGGTTGGATCTATCATATAAGTTTTCGTCTCTGTAATGAAACGGCTGATTCCAGGCAGATCAGTTCCGATACCAAAAAGGACACCAGTACATACCTACACTCTCAACCTGACACTTCTTCCGACTCGCGGTTTCTTAACTACGAAAACTTGACACCACAACCTCTTCTGAGAACTCTCAGGGAACCTGACGTTCCTCCAGGTTGGTCAGGTAAGACTTCCTCTAGTCAGGACCCTAAAGAAACCTTCCTTACTACGATTTCAACTTTGAGGTCATGAAACCACTGGAGTACGCTTCTCAACTGAGTAACCTTTTCTGAAACTACGACCCTCCCTAACCCTCATCCTCCTCTTACCCTGCTGTCTCCTACTCTACCGACCTACCGTAAGGACTGAGTAACCTGTACTCAGACTCACTTGAGGCCCTCGACCACTACCTGTCCCTCCGGACCGCACGACGCTAAGTACCCCAGCGTTTCTCAGCCTGTGCTGACTCGCTAACTTGACTTGACTAGGAATAAAAACATCTAAATTATAATACGAAACAACCACAAGACCAAATAACTGGGACCGCACAAATATAAAAGAGTGATAAAAAGAATAAGGTCTGTACCGGCAACGTGAAATGAAGAATTTCTCTTAGAAATAGCATTACGTTTCACTTGACATTTTATTAGTCTTTAAAAGACGCATTCTTTCGTTTGGATAGTCCGTCCTTAGGGATCCTACTACTGTTGAGGGAAACCCACTTCGTGCTTCAGAAAGTGTTCCATCCGGTCCAGAAGGTGTTAGACGGGTAGAACGGAGGAGAACGGGGACGTACGAGAGGAGAGGTCGGTGTAAGTTGAAAACGAGGTGTTCCGGGTATACGGGGAAGTGGTGGTCTGGAAACTTGTGTGATAAATGTCGGAATTGAAGGTGGAAAGTGGATTGAGTGAAGATAGGAAGTCAACGGGACGGTAGATGAGGGGGTTCCACTTAGGGTAGGCGTAAGTAATCCTACAGAGAAGGAAGGGTAAGTGCAGAGTCTAGTAGTCGAGATAGTCCCGTCCCCGGTGTAAACTGAAGAAATGGAGATATAAAAATACGGTCGTGTACAGTGTTTGATATAATTCGTAAACCATGTACAAACGACTTATTTAACTTACTTAGACAGATCTCTATCTCTAATCGATTACGTTGAAACCCTAGATAGTGAAATGCCGGGAGTTTGAAGTGAATATTGACGTAGGTTGTACCAACCCGTCGTGGAGACGTTCCTTTCTTTGTATCGACCAGACGAAATGAGGGAGGAACGAATAGAGATCTTGTGAATTTGAGTAGTATTACGGGAATTGGTTTGAGACTTGTGATTTGAGGAAGTCACAAGAGATTAATTACTACGATAAGACATGGACGTTCTGTCTCCCAGTCATATATGGTCCGGACTTCGTAACAAATTTCATTTGTCGTTATAAGTATTACCCATGGACCATGGATCACACCCATACACAGAACCGACCAGTACTATCAGTACACTGTTCGAGGACACTTCTTGAGACCCGGAGGTTCTGAGCTCACCCGAAGACACTCACCTCTGTCTGAAGTCCAACCTCTCTTCGTACGTAGACACGTTGGGAGTGACTCTTGTCCATTCGGATACGACTGAAGAGATCAGAAACGATTACATAGCAATAAGACGCCACGGACGTGACACAGAAACGAAGTAATTAGAACAGACATACTCTGAGACATCTCAGTGCCCAGGAAACCGTTAAATGATCACCCACCAGTACCCTGGGGTTCTGTCGGATGAAGAACTTGACGACGGGAAAACTCTACAGATACTATGACGAAAAGTAGAAAAAGGATGAAGTAACGACTAAAAAAAGGATTGAGGAAACGACCGAAGATAAAGATAGTCTGAGTTTTCTAATGTCATAGGATGTCGAGATAAGACCGGGAGAAAATAGAGATGAGAGTAATCTAAAAAAAAAAATTAGTGTATCCAAAGTTACGGTAGAAGTACAACTACTGAGAGCAAATAAAGATATCAGTTTTGAAAGGAGGTCTGAGGTGGATATGTGGACAGATGATCTGTAAGGGTGACCTATAGAAAATTCCTAAAGTTTAAAGATTTTTGACAGATTTAGTCTCGAGAAACAAAGTTGGTTTTGAACAGGAAAAGATCGTAAAAGATAGAACCATTTATTTTGGAGTCTGTGAGTCGACGGGTTCGACCTTTGGACTTTCAGTAGAACCTAGAAAATAACAAGGGACTAGGGACGGGTGAGGGAAGGTTAGGTAATCGTTCATAACAACCAAAATAAAAGTTTCGTTTAGAGCTTAGGGAGGTGAAGAGAGGTAAAGATTATGTCGTAGAAGTAGGTTTTATGGTGGTAATTGGTCACGGACCTAATAATATTGACTTAATAAAAGGGAGGCAGATATGAAAGGAGAAAGATTAATTGAGAGATGACTAGTCGGTTCCTCGTCTCTCGTCGTCTCCTACTCTACCAATCTATCGTGGTGACTGAGTTACCTATACTTAGACTCGTTTGAGGACCTCTATCACTGTCTGTCCCTTCCGACCGCACGGGATCAAGTACCCCAGCGTTTCTCAGTCTGTGCTGAATCGCTGACTCGTTGTAGTTGTCGTCGGTTTCAGTGTTAAAAAGATTTGGGTGTGGTCTACTGTAGTAAAACTACTTTTGGTAAGTCATCAAAGGACAATAGTAGTCTTCTCTTAAGTTTGAGAAGAAACTTAGCCACATGGTCCGTGGGATACCGGACAGGGGACGTGGGGAGAGGTCGGTGTGGGTTTTATAAGATGGGGACGAGAGACACGAGGTCACAGTGACCGGAACAAAGACAAGAACCTTATGTCATCTGAGGAGACGGGAGTTTTGAAGGAGGGAGAGACGGGTGGGGATGTGACACTCGATCTCACACGACGACTTAGACTTCCGTGGAAGACATGTAAATCTGCATATACAAGGATTTTGAGTCTTCTACTGGTCCGGGTTGATTTACGAACAATTCCGATGTTACACCATAAAGGTTTAAACAGACAAAAAAAAAGTATTTGTCTTTCCTGAAATGACCATTGTTTACTATTGGGACGGTCCGAATAGAGATCCTGTCGTTCTAATAAGTCAGAGATTCTCATTCATACAAGGAGTTGACTCGTTGGACGTAGAGTCGAAATTGAGGTGTACGTAAACCATAATAGCCACCACCGAACCACCAAATCAACGATTCAACACAGGTTACGAACGCTAGGGTACCTGATATCGGGAGCTCCAAGGAGACAGGCACCCTAAGACGTCCGTTCTTATGACCTCACCCAACGGTAAACCATAATAATGGTTCCACGTTTATATAAATTAATAATTATATTACCCCTTTAAAGACACCTTCCCGAGGTACAATTTTACTAGATATGAGAGGTGTGCAGGGGTCCACAGATGTGAAAGTGTTCTCATTTGTCAGGGGAATTTTCTTAAAATTACCTACCCGAACTGACTCAATGCTTGTTACTTGTTCCCTTACTTATAAATTATCCCTAATTTTTAGTTTCTACGAAGGTTGGAAGATAGACAGATGGAGACATAAAGGTTTTGGACATGTAGAATTTAGACATTTCGTGACGACTCAAACCTTCCTTTTTTTTTCTGAGAATTTTAATTCCCTAAGGTTCATGGACGAATTGTAAACACACACACACCCCCCCCCCCACCACCACCACCNTTCATGGACGAATTGTAAACACACACACACCCCCCCCCCCACCACCACCACCTCTCCCGAAGTAGTGTACCAGGAAAAGAGAAAAAAATGTAAGAGATTTATGTGAACTTAATAAAAACGTGACAAGTTTATTTTGGTCCCTATAAATGAATTTGAGAAGAATTACCTTTCCCCCCCAGAGAGACACACATAGAGAACATAAATGAGAAAATTGTGTACAAACCAATCACAGACCCCCCGATCACCTCTCCCCCTATTTTGGGCAAATCAACTGTCACTTGTCAAGTCAATAGGGGAAATGACGGACTTCCTGTGATTGTAGGGATAACGGAGGAGGATGTACGGTCACTGAGACTCATGAGGTAATGGTGATGAGGTTCAATAGTATTATAAAATGGTTTCAAACTCGTTTTATGAAATATACCGGTCTTTTGTTAAAGTAAAAGAACTGTGAATACCCATGTATGATACATACATTGATGTATTGTAACGTGTTTCAATGTATGTCATGCACATTGATGTATTTACAGATATTTTCATATATATTTTTATTTGTAGAATATATGTATGTGTATCGTATGATATATGATATGACATATTTTTACATAAATTTCAAATGAAATGTTACGTACCTTTTTGAGAAGTCGACACTGGGAGTCTCGCGGACAGTGTATATTAGTCGTGTATGAACCCTGATACTATGTGTCTACTAGTTTCGGACCAGGGACGGTAGGTCCACGTTATTTCTGTCTCCCCGACCTTCTACGAGTCCGTCTCAGACGGAGACGGGTTCGCAGATCTTTTTGCGAAGGTCCTCCTCTACTGTGAAACTTAAGTCGAGTTAGTTGCCTTATTTACTAGTTCACCAGGGGTTGTGGGTAAGGACGAGACTTTTACACCGCCACACGAATTGCAAGTGGACTGATGTAAGCATCATGAGGACACGTGAGACAACCTTTCCCCGCGGGTCAATACATAGTCCTCCTGACAGTCGAGTCCACTGAAACCAACACGAGGGATCATACCAAGATCAAAGGAGTCTCTCTAAAGATAGTCTCGTTAAAAAATTTTGACTCATTTGTTGAGTGACTTTCGAGAAACAAATATGTCTAACTTCCAAACGAAAGAAGAGGGCTGAAACACTGTCACGGACGTATAAACTTCCCAAATGGGACATCAATTACGGAAATATAGGATGGTACTTCCGACAATAGAAGTCCTTCGAGACCCCTCCAAGTCCTCGGATTCCTCGGATTCAGACTCCTCGGTCAAACTTCGGTTGAACAAACTTGAACCGCCGTAAAAACACTACGGCACCTCTGATTTGGAGGTCATCTCGACAACTAGTTCAATACATACACTTTCCGGTGTCTGGTCTTTTACACATAAAAAATTGGTAGACTGTACGTCGTCAGGAATATTTTATCCGTACCCTTTTGAGAAAATTACACCTTGAATACAGACAAAAACATAAAAAATAAATTACAGACAAATAAACGTGTGTTTGAGTTTATTTCTAAGGGATGGGAGAGTCGTTCGATGATAGAATAGAACGTAACTTACTGATGTCTCGATCTTTCTTATGGTTAACGAAATTTAGTAATCTATCCTTCAAGGTTAAATTAAAGAAAGGTAATTGGGTTTACGTACAACCATAAACCATATTAGAAATTTTTTAAATTGAAAAAATACTATTGGATATTCCCTTTTCTTAGACTTTATGTGTGTGTGTGTGTGTGTGTGTGTGTGTGTAAAATACATATATATTTGATTTAGTGAAACGACGTGTGGACTTTATGTTGTAACATTTAGCTGATATGAAGTTTAAAAAAAAAAAAATGACATTATAGGAATAGAATGAAAGACTGAAACATAAGAAACTCTTTCCCTGTGAGATTTACGTGTTTTATTTCCTTCCTTTGTCCCACTTGTCGTCAATCAAGAGTTGAGATCCAAGATAAACAGTGACACCACAATGGAGGTCTGTGTGTCGAAAAACCAATTCTTACCTTTAGTGTATGTAAAACCTAAGACCGATGTGTTTAGACTTCTCCCAGGAATAGTCGAGAGACGTAGACACCAAAATCTGTTTGTCAAGATTTGGCATAGTCAACTACGGAGAAAAGTGTGGGTTATAAAACGTTGAGAAGGAAATAAATGATACGACCGTATTTTAAGTGTCTTTTATAAACGGATACATTAAAGTTTTTCTAAATATATAGTTTCTTTTTATTTTTCTTTCGTTAAATATTATTTTGTAATAGTTATACATTTATGAACCCGTGGTAGGTGATTTTCTGTGTTACTTTTTCTACGAATATAGTTAAGAACTCTGGGTGTCACTTCCGTAAATAATGTTTACGTCTGACTATCTCGACACACGGGTGACCACAGTCCTAAAATACACTTTATAGAGTTTTAGTTCAAGTCTCTTTTTGTATTATTTTAAAAGGAGTTAAATGGATGTCAATGTAAGGACCTTTCAAACAATGTATAATTTTAACACTTCCTTTTATAAAACGTAAACATTTATTTTCTTAACCAAGATCCAAGTCTACTACCATTCGAACAGAAAGTGAATACCTTCTGTAAACTTTCATACCACCTGCTAAAAAGTGATACGTACTGTTAAGACACATAACAATTGTGGTGGTCCTCCTACGTAATAGTCGTTCCAGGGGGTAGGTTTCTGCAGTTTCAATACCGGATTTGGCGGGGAGTTAAAAGTTTTAAGGGGGATCCCCCGCCATGACGAGAATTACTCTTTGTGATAATAGTTGAGGCCTCTACCGTAAATCCACCCACCCATAGGGTTTTCACACGTTTGGTCTTTAAGTCGGAAGAGGAAAACGGAGCATTAGTTTGTCAAAACCATATTTCTTTTTTTAATTGAGATGTGGTTTTGTACCTTAAGTGTGACGAAACCTACTTTGACGTTTATAACTTTCTCCCAGTTCCTTAAGATGTTTGATAGTGAGTCGTGTATTTTTTGGTAAATTTTGTCTGGAAAAGAACCTACTATGTCATACAAGCAGTTGAAAAAGTCTTAGTATCCCTAGCCCCGTTCCCCTCTCCGTTCCCACACACCCCCTTCCCCTTCCCTGTTTTTCTCTCTTTTCCATTGCCCTCTTTGACAAGTGAAGTCGTTTCACGAAAATTCCCAAGTGATAACCCGTTCTGTCTGAAACCAAGGTTAGTGAGGAGACAGTAAATGACTGATACCTACTAAGTAAGTTAGAGTTAAGAAGGGTTCACTTAACTTCCCATTATTACCATAAAGTGTGAGAATGATCTCACTAATCCACTCCACATATACATTTCACGATCCATTTCTCATTTTAAGTTAGTTACAACCGACAGTGATAGGAAATTCAAAGTTTACCGGGATCTCATAACCATAAACCTATGTAAACTGTAAACCTTGTTTTTAACAAGGATCTGCGTTCTTCGTCTCATTTTAAGACAATAAAAAAACCTTTAAGATAGAGTAGGAGAAGTTTATAGTAGGATGTTTATACCACCTTTAGATTTAGTAAAGTAACATTCTTTTTTTTCGTCACAGCAATTCTTTGACTCACCAATATTTTGTTCCGACTATAAGGATTCTACAAAGTCTTTTCCTGAAATGTAAAGTTCAATTTCTTCCTCTTTCCGCTTGAGTTACATTGGACTTTGGTGTTTGTACATATAATGTCGACTTTACGGATCTAAAATCACCAGAAGAACCATAAACCAGGAGTTATACAGTCATAAATGTAGTGTTTTTCGTAAAATTCGTCCTAGAGTTCGTGTGACCGACAGGCTAGTGTGGACTCTTTACTTGTCACTGTCTTTTGACTTATGCCACCGTTTTCAGAGTTTATGTTACAAGGAAAGACTCCCATTTAACGATCAGTTACCATCTGTTACTCTCTATCATCATCAGTTCCCATCATCTGTTACTCTCTAGACAGATGCATTTGTGTCACGTACGGAGAAACCTCGACCTTAGGTTCGGTTTAAAATCCTTCTAAAAATTCGTGTACGTTACAATACTTCTAAGGACCGTCTCTTTAAGTTATTTTATAGACAACTTCCTTATATCCTGTCACTCTTAAGCACTCCATTTACGTACTCTTTATTTAAGAGGAAATATGAAATTTCTTAGTACTTTTGTCAATAGAAAGTAGTAGTAGTTTTGTGAATCGTATAGATGGAAGAACCGTTTACAATTTCATTTGTTATAACAATTGATATCCGTGAGGGGGTATGTCATCTAGAGATCCTGTATAAGTAGGACTACTGGCTTTGAGACATGGGAAACCATTTATGATGTCTTTAGAAATTTCGGTGATTACGGACTAAATAGTAACTATATTCTAAATCTTCTCAATTCGTATGTAAAGAAAACGTTAATAGTTTAGTTTTGTGAGAAAATCCTTTATTCAAACCAATGTACATAGTTTATGTGTTTTGACGAAATTCACGACCATTAAAGGAAAAATCTTTACATAGGAGTTATCGTCCAGAATAGGACTTGGCGTCACGAATACATTATGAAATGGTACGAGGTCCTTAATAAGATTGGTGGGTCCCAGTGTGACGATGTTTTATCTCTTAGATCTTAAACTTGAGCCCGGAACACCAATGGTTCGGACACACGTGAGACTGTTGAAGTCAACAGAATCGATGTTTCTACAAGAGACACCGTAATTTGAAAAAATTTTAATTAAATAAAAATTAACTTCCTATTAACGAAATGTTATAACACAACCAAAGACGGTATATAGCTGTACTTAGTCGGTAACCATATGTATACGGGGGAGGGAAAACTTGGAGGTAAAAAAAAATTATTGTCCTTTTCAAATCTTTGTTTGCTTTACAAGTAGTCACCCCAGATTCAATTTATTTGTCATCATATAGGTAACTATCCAGTACATCGTCCGTAATTTTCAATTCAAAATCTTTATACAAACGTGTCCGTTCGTTCAGTAAACCGAGTCACCCTCCCCTCTTTCTGTGCTTCCCGTATATCAGAAAGTTCAAATGATGTACAAAGGAAACCTCCCACTCTAAAATTAAAAGAAAGAACCACGAAACAATATTGAAGGGTTTAAAGATTTACTTGAACTCAAGGAAAACATGAGTCTTTTTTTTAACGAGTATTGTTTAAAGACAGGTCTAGTCGTACCGGGTTTTACGTCACGTTCAGTATACATTAAATTTTACAAAATCTTTGGTGTTGGTACAATTGTTTTACTTTTGGTCCACTTCAATTAAAAATTTATACAGAATAAAACGGATATATAAATTTTATATAATGTAAAATTGTTCCTTAGTTATATTTTATAATTACCTGATAAAATGAAAAACCATGATTTTAGGAGTCTCAGTGAAAACGACGACGACGACGATTCAGTGAAGTCAACACAGGCTGAGACACGCTGGGGTATCTGCCGTCGGGGGGTCCGAGGGGGTAGGGTGAACGGATCTAAGAGGTCCGTTCTTGTGACCTCACCCAACGGTAAAGGAAGAGGTTACGTACTTTCACTTTTCCCTTTCACTTCAGCGAGTCAGCGCAGGTTGGGAGTCGCTAGGGTACCTGACGTCGGATGGTCCGAGGAGACAGGTACTCTGTGAAAATCGAGTAGAATTAAACCAGACAAGTGTAAAGTTGACGAGTTATCTGTTCACCGTTGATTGATGACACAACCTAGAACCGTCTTCGAAATAAAAGTCTAGTTTACACGGGTTTTATACTGAGACTTTGGGAGGTGATTGATGGTGTTAGAGGTACGTTGGTGTAGATACACCTTGACGAAGGAACTACTCTTTCTACACGAACTCTGGATTGTGAACAGTCGACACACTAGAAGTCGTACAATTAACTGAATAGACATGGAGTAACCTGGGTAAGGCATTTACTACAATTACGGATGAAACTCTGCAACTCTAAATTTTTTGCATAATTTTGTGGGTTATACACTTTTCGTGAAATATTGTATAACAATAGATTAGGAACTAGAAACGTTGGAAGGAATAAGTCTATTTCCAATCTGAATCGTTCTCCTTTCTGTTCTAAGAATCTTATCTACATCCTTTAGAATAAAATTTACCAGGATCTTGATTAAACTCCCCTACACTTCTCTTTTCGACCCCTCAGATAACTATGTTGTTTATGTAAACATAAAATTTCCCCCGATAGACTACCGTCCTATGTTTACCGTATGAAAAGACGAACTTCTCAAAGGAAACCGTTTATAAGTTCGGTGATTTGTTTGTATTTTTAGTGACTTATACACGGTTTGTGTGAGTTGTTTCCCTGAATCCTTATTAATTTTTCTATCCCCTTCTATTAATATCATAGCACTACTACTAAAAACGGTATGTAGTTGTACTTAATCAGTGTCCATATTACACAAGGGGGTAAGACTTGGGGCGAAGATGGGGGAGGGGTGGGGATAGGGAGACCCAACAGGGTCTCGTGACCGAAACCCACCGGACGAAGTACTTAGTTTAAACGTGACCAGTAGATAAAATGTATGCCATTATATGTACAAAGTTGTGGTAAGAGAGTTTAGTAGGGTGGGAAAGGAACAGGATATCCCGGGTTCAGACAAGAAATATAGACACAGAGAACGACGGGACATACATCCTGACAGTAATGGTAGAAAGATTTAAGGTTTATATACACAATTATATATCATAGACACAAAGAGAAAGACTGGACGAAGTGAGACATATTATCTAAGGTCAAAGTAGGTGGTGTAATTTCAACTGAGTTTACACAATAAAAATTATCGACTCATTATAAGGTAACACATATACACGGTGTCGAACGAATAGGTAAGTAGACGACTACCTGTAGATCCAACGAAGGTACAGGATCGATAACATTTATCACGACGTTACTTGTAACCCCATGTACACAGAGTTAAGACCAAAGGAGTCCCACATACGGGTCGTCACCCTAACGACCCAGTATGTCATCAAGATAGAGGTGTGAGAAGAGGTGTCACCGACATGGTCAAAGGGTGGTTGTCACATTCTCCCAAGGGAAAAGACGTGTGGGAGAGGTCACAAATAACAAACATCTGAAAAACTACTGCCGGTAAGACTAACCACACTCTATGTAACACCAAAACTAAACGTAAAGAGATTATTACTTACTACAACATACGTCTCGAAAACACATCCAAAGTTTGTAAAGTTTTAATTCTTGACCTTTTTATTAGTTGATATTATCTTCCGGTAATTAGTACTGTACGTTAAAAAATCGTAGTGACAAATATTGTCTCCGGTGGTCTTTGATATATCTACCGAGTTTCTACTTACTGATTCTTTAATTATATTAGTTGCATTTTATAATAGATCGTTGGTTAAGGTCTCTTCCGGTACCGTGGGGTGAGGTCATGAGAACGGACCTTTTAGGGTACCCGTCTCCTCGGACCATCCGACACCAGGTACCCCAGCGCTTCTCAGCCTGTGCTGACTCGCTGAAGGGAAAGTGAAAAGTGAAAGTACGTAACCTCTTCCTTTACCGTTGGGTGAGGTCACAAGAACGGACCTCTTAGGGTCCCTGTCCCCTCGGACCACCCGACGGCAGATACCCCAGTGTGTCTCAGCCTGTGCTGACTTCACTGAATCGTCGTCGTCGTTGGTTAAGTGTGATCGTTTGGTAAGTTAAGTATCTTTATGTATAACTTTACTATACTTGACCCTCTTTCTTTCGTCTGATATTAGGTACTAGCGTCATCACTTTTATGTACACTGTCCGTAAATGTTTTCGATTTTTATTTAACCGTTCCATCTTTATAATGAAAGGGAAGATCCATTCAACAGGTGTAAGTATTATTTTTTTCTTTTTATTTATTGTGTATACCATTTAGTACAAACGATTCATTCGTAGAATGTAGTCTCGCGTTCTGCCGGTCCCTTTTGACAGGTAGATCGTTTTTCTCATGGTTGTTGGTATGTTCCCACGGGACCGTTGGTCGAGCGTCAATGGTCACGTGTCAAAATGGAGGCCGAGCCTTGGGTTATCGTCTAAACCCTAAAAAGAATTAGTCTCATTACTAAGTCTCGTATGAGTCATGTTTGGAAACTGGATTTGATCGTAGTGACATAAAAAATGTACTATTAAGGGGTCAGGAAATTGATGTTCTCACGTGTGTCCATTTTTGTCAATTCGAACGACCGAAAGTAATAACGACATCAGACTATCGTACGTCCCATCTAGTTTTATCGACCAACTGTAACTCTCTCAGGGACTAAAAGAACGTGTTTGTGAAACACGAACTTTTTTATCTTCTATTGAGTAAATCATGAATTTTTAATTGTTGTAAGTGTAACGGAACACCAAATTTACTACTGACTTGTTATTGAGTTCAGTCGACACGAGACATAAAGGAAATAACTATATTAATCATAAGAATCTAGAAAATTTCAACTTACGTACATTCTTAATTTCTAAAATTTTAAATTTTTTTTAATTTTTTATTTATTTAATTAATTTTTTTATNTTTATTTAATTTTTTTATTTTCTTTTTTTTTTTTCTTTTTTTTTTTCAACGAGAAGAAATGGGGATCCCCTTTTGTTAAAGTTTTCCGATATATGTATACGACTAAATTCTATACGAAAGAGTATGTAAGTCAGAGATATTAAAACCTAATATCTCGTTATATCTTATTAAGACCGTGGTTGAGAAATCGTTACGACAAATTTTTGTTTCTACGGTAACGCGTGTTCGGATCCTAAAAAGACAACGTAACGTATATTGGTTTGAATACCTTGTGACGAATGTTATATTTGGTGCCGGAATTCAAAAACCCTTTACTAATGAAGTCTTCTACCACTAATTCTCTGAGGGTTTAACCGACTTTTTGTGTCTCGATTTTAAGTCAACCCCAACTTTGTGTGGAATATTTCTCAACTCTAGGTTCTCTGAGCACGTGTCTAGAAACTAAATGGTGAGTAAAACGTCCTGAATTTTGGTTTTCTTGTCTAAACGTCTAACAATTTTATAATAAGGCCACACCCTTTTTTTTTTTTTTCTCAACTCTAGGTTTAATGTATGTGAACTGTTTTGAATTCATAATTCAGTTGACCATACAAAACCCCCTTCATAGTTATATTCTAATTATTATGCACCATTTTAATAAACAGAAAAGGGGGTTTATAAATTCGGAACTTCGTCTTACTAGACTTACGGTTAGGACCAATATTTTGATTGAGCACTAAACCCACAAGAACCCGTTCTATGATTAAAGTGATACTAAATCAAAAGGATAGATGATTTTTTCTTAATTATATTATATGTAAAATTACAAATATGAGTTATATACCGACGGTTTAATTTTATAAATTTACTACTCGTACCTTTATGATCCTCGTTATGGTCAGTGACGATACCATGTGAATAATAAGTCGTTAACAGAATAAGGTTACTTATTAAAAATTTTGTCGGAAAATTAGTCATGGTCTCAGTAAAAAAAATTTGTATTGAAATTCGGTATAATATGTACTATATCTTTAGAGTGGTTATCTTGACGTGATAAAGCTAAATTTTCTCTGAACTTCTGTCCTAGGATTGTCAGACTTAGTATAAATTTCTTCGGTAGTTTTTCCCTTTGAACTCTACCCATTTGTCTGAAGGAAACGTTTTCAAATAGATCTCTTGATTTCCGATTTTATAAGTAAGGTTCTTTAGACAGACGTTTTAGGTTTTAGTCTTGCGGTAAGAGCGTTTCGTAAGTTACTGTGGATTACTGTCGCCTCTGTGAATCATTTTAAGTCTAGAACCATAAGGGGACTGTTTTTCGTTGCGTTGTGTGTTTCCTTCTTTGTTAGATGTGCGTTCTGTCACTACCTAAGCGGACCTCGGGGAGACTCATCGAAGTATCTTTCCCCTGTCCTTCGATTCCATATAAACTACTTACTTTGACTCCTGATCCCCAAAACCTTTCATGTCCTCTGCGTGGGATGGAACGTGTCTAAAGGGCTATGACACATTCACTCACTATCTTGACATCAAAACCCGTTGCAAGAAGTCTTTGCGAAGGTAGAGACCGACCACCACCATCGACTTCAGGTCCCGTCGATGGCGTCCGTAGTCGTCGGGATCGGTCTCCGCCCGCGTCAGGTACAAGATCTCTACTTATTTTTATTATTTCGACTCGTCTATTTCGTCCGTCACCCCACCTCCCTTTTACACTTACGATGATCGAGGGCGAGACGAGAGATCATAGTCTAGAGGGCTGTGATTTCGAGCGACGAAGGCTTTCTCCATTTTCAACCTTCGTTGTGGAAGCCCTCAATCGCATGGGTCTCGTGGCCGTCGGGGTCCACGGGTGGTAGGGTATCGGGTGGGTCGGGGAGGGGTGCAGGGGTGGTGGGAGGTAGCGGGCAGTCAGCGTCGTCGACGCGGAGTGGGGACGGGTCCGCGTGTGGCGGCGGACCGACGTCGGCGAAAGGCTCTGGTCTGTAATATCGACCCGGTCTCCCCGCCCGCGCGAGTCCAGGGCGGGAGCTGTAGACTGACTGCAGCGAAACCGGGTGAGTCTGTGGCGCGCTCCGTGAGGCCCCGCCCCAGATCGACCCTCTGGTCCCGTGGAGACGGACGAAGAGTGGACTCGGGCGGCCGCGGGTGCGCCGCGCTCCTAAGGTCCCGCGCCGCCGCACATGGCTCCGCGCCGTCTCGAAGGGCTTTGACTCAATGGAACGCGCCAGAATCAAAAACGGCCGCGGGATCCAATCTTCATAGGAGTGGAGCCGGTGCCGAGGCAGGCTACATCCCTAGGGGACGCGAGGCGGGTTGTCGACGTCGTTCCCGACCCTGCCGAAGAGCGCAACCCGCCACGCCCGGCCGTTCGGGCCCCGAGTGGACCTCGGGGTTCTACTCGGCACTCAGGGCCCGCCGGCGTCGACGTCCGCCCGAGAATACGAGAAGGTGAGCGGTCCCGGTGCGAGAGTCTGCGAGGTCCGCGGGGGTCGGGACGACAGCGCACCGCAAAGTCTTGCACACAAGTCTTCAAAATTTACCTAGCACACCTCAGGTCCTTTAAAAGGCTGTTTATAAATATCACATACTTTCTTTCTCTTTCAGCGAGTCAGCACAGGCTGAGAAACGCTGGGGTAGCTGTGATATGTCAGGTACCTTAAGAGGTTCGGTCTCATTTCCTCACACATCGGCAACGGCAGAGGTTCCCGAAAAGGGTTGGATCATCCAGAGGGAGTGACGACCGTCTAAGAAATGGTCGACTCGGTGGTCCCTTCAAACTGATTTAGTTTCAATTTAACTTGTGACTGTTGGACCTTTAGTGCACATTCTTCCGTAGTCTCAGTAGTAACATTACAGCTGCGAAGGAGGTGGTTGCGACGGGTCCAGTTGAAGTCCCGGATTTTACGAAGAAAGACCTTCCTACCTTACCAGACACAAACGTGATCCCTGTCGTTCCTGAACTGGTTTTGGACTCTCCCACACACCCCTCCCGTTTGTGGAGTGTGTGGACAATATGTAATAGATAGTCCCATTGTCCTCTGAACACGGTTCCCAGGTCATTTACATTTTGCAAACTTTTCGTGACTAAATCCTATTGTAACAGGAAATTGTCTGATTTTTGTCATCACGGTCCCGTGATGGGGTCTGCTTAATTTGTCTTAAAGACTCCGGACCCTTACACTTACCTTACACGGAAGGTCTCAACTTTTAACGATCAGTGAGAAGAAACACTATCTATCTATGTGGTTCGTAAATCCTTGGAAGGGTCCTCCGTCTCATCTCCCCAAATTCTCGTAGTAGTAGACCCAAAGACAGGAACGAGACTGTGAGTAACCAACACAGTTGAGTGACATGGAATCAAAGGATCAGACATTCTACCTTTACTAGTAACATGAATGGATTTATTGACCCTCTACAGATAATTCATTTATTGGATCAAATTAAGTATTAATTAGATATTCGTTTTAAAGATTCTCAACCTTTTAGAATACTACAACAACTCAACGACTCGCCTGAGTTTTTTTTTCACACGTCGTCAATGAGAGAACAATAAAGATGACATACTGAAATTCTACAACAGTAAGTAAACAGTCTCCGGACTTTCCTCCACCTTATCCCAACTCCTCTAATTTAAATTCGTTTTATTGACATTTCTTACCCTTTCCCTTGACAGTTCCTAAGGACTAGACTACAATTTTTAGTATGTGAACCATGTCTTCGTTTACCGTCAATACACTAAAGAAAATCACCACTGTACCGACCTCTGACCTCTTCTATAACGAACCAGGTATGACCCTACCTCTAACGGTCCCAAGAATAAAGTCTATTTGTTTCCTCACTTCATATCAACTTTAACGACACGAACCCCAAGTATCATCCATCCTTCTCTTCGTTTAAGTCCTCTTTCGGTTAGTCTCTTTCCTCCATCCCTCTTATCCCTAAACTCCCGACTTCCAGGTCTGGGATCGGTGAGTTTCATACCAGGTCTGTTGTAACTGTAGTGGACCCTCAAACGACCTTTACGCCTTAGGAAACAAAGTGAGGTTTGGATGATTTAGTCTTGCATGTAAATTTATTTCTAAAGGTCTACTCGGGACTTCACTTCAACGAGTCAGCACAGGCTGAGAAACACTGGGGTACCTGACATCGGATAGTCCGAGGAGGCAGGTACCCTAAAAGGTCCGTTCTCACGACCTCACCTAACGGTAAAGGAATACATGTAAGTTTAAAATAAACGTCACCAGATGTCCAGTTTTTCCGAATCACAATCTCACACTTTCTATACCTCCATGTATTCCAACCGTATTTTCTAATTTTGTGATGTCAATTGTGTCCACTAGAAAGATTCGTGCTGTGGTGATATCCATTTTGGTATTATTCCGTCTATTAAATTGTAGTATTTTTACATATGTAAAATAAGTCCTTTAGAGTTTCCAATGGTCTTTTTAACGTTTGACCTTCTTAACTATCGGGAATGTTTTAGTTCTTTCCCGTTCCTGTAATTATCCGTCAAGTGGTTTCGTCATTATGTTTACCAGTTATTTGTATCATTTTCGATGATTGGACGAATCGTTAGTTCCTTAATGTGTAATCTTCCCGTTTCATTATGAAACAAAACGAATAGTGGTTCTTTCTAATTTTTTAACTACCATGGATCTTTACCTGTCCTAGACCCTTTTACTGTAAGGACGACAAAATTACCATGATATTTAACGATGTTATAAAAACCCTCCTTTAGACCCCTTACCTGTATTTTTAAATTTTATACGAGAAACTATTTTTGAACAATATCTTCATCAAACCTCTTCACAATTTAAATATACAATCCTATAAATATTCGTGGTGACAAAAAATTGAAAAACGAAACATAACCCCATATCGACTAAACGTTACAACACTATTAAAGTGTTGTTTCCCTGAGTGGGTATGTATATGTACATAGGTAAGAGGGGTTTGAGGGGAGGGTAGGTCCGAAGACGTATTGTAACTCGGCGCAAACACTTTCGTGGACAAAAGTTAACACTGTTTCATCTATTTGTTTGTTACCGTCCAACTAATATAGTCACCAAGAGTTGACCCCCAATTATGACCGGTGTCCACTGTAAACCCTTATCCACACTTTATAAAAACTAACTAAACCCCACCCCCTCCTCCTGTCACGATAACCGTAGATCACCCATCTCCCGTCCTTACGACGATTTGTAAGAAGCCACTGTTGTGTCGGAGGGTGTTGTTTCTTAAATGATCGGGGTTTAAGACCACAACTCTGACTCTGTGGAACCCAATCTACTTCTTATAATATCAGAAGTCAAGTCAGCGAGTCAGCACAGATCGAGAAACGTGGGGGTACCTGACGTTGTGCGGTCCGAAGGAACAGGTAGTGGTTGAGTCTCGAACGAGTTTAAGCACAGGTAGTTCAGTCACTACGGTAGGTTGGTAGAGTAGGAGACAACAGGGGAAGAGGAGGACGGAAGTTAGAAAGAGACGTAGTCCCAGAAAAGGTTACTCAGTCCACCGGTTTCATAACCTCAAAGTCGAAGTCGTAGTCAGGAAGGTTACATATAAGTCTCGACTAAAGGAAATCCTACCTGACCAAACTAGAGGAACTTCGGAATGTTATTTAATAAAAAAGTCAGTATAACTACTACACCCAGACATAAATAACCGAACCTTTCTATTCAATAACTCACCGTTTTTGTTTAACATTTTCATTTACTTATCAGTTAAGGGTGAAACCTTTCGTTCGGTTGTTTGTTTTGATAAGGATCGTTTTTCAAATTTCCCAATGTTTGACGACTCACCATTCGAAACTCAACGTTTCAAGACTAAAAAGAAAATTTTAGAAAGACATAAAAGACTTTTGTTCAACGTCAATATGTACACAATGAAGAAAAGTAGTCTTTTTGTTACTTCCGCAAAAGTGGACTTTCTCGTTTTTCGTGTCTTCACAGTCTCTATTTGTTAAGAGTTACTTCTGTTCCAGATTTTAAAGAAACCTCACTTACTGTCTTCGCTTCTTCCTGTAACCTTTACCCTATAATTCCTTTAAATTGTCGAACCCCTCGTCCACCTACTGCGACAGTACCCTGAGACTTTAAGGGATTCCATCACCGTCCTTAGTCTCGTCTTCCCTTCTGATATCACTTATAAAACAACAAGAACAACAAGTTAGTGATCCAGCACAGGTTGAGAAAACGTTGGGGTACCTGACATCGGGTGATCCGAGGATACAGGTACCCTAAAGGACCCCTTCTTATGACCTGACCCAATAGTAAAGGAAGAGGTCCCCTAGAAGGGGTGGGTCCCTACCTTGGGGACGGAGGACGTAACCGTCCGTATAAGAAATAGTGATTCGGTGGTCCCTTCGGACCACTGATCACTGATATCAGTCCCCAATTTATGGTGTTATTGACAGTTGTTCTTGCCCGTCTGGTCACTTCGATCTGAAACACTGGAAGTTAGAACGAAAAAGAAAGAAAGTTTTCACAGTGTTCTTTTATACTTGTTCCATTTCTTTATAAATTTTAGATGTTTAAGGTGAATGGGTCATTGTTGTTAAGACTTTTATATAAATCCGTAATTGATCAGGGGATTACGTCATGTGACGAAGACTATAAAATGGGAATATGTGTCATTTACCAGAATCTTGATTTAAGAACTCGTGTAGGAATAAAGAAATCCTAGTCAAGAATCTGTACGTCAAAATTTATAAACCGGTTTGACATAAGACTATTTTACAGTTTTCATATTAAATTTTTACAAGTTTTTTAAGAGTGTGTCTCATTTTCATGGCTCTTTTATATCCAGTTCAAAAATAAAAAATTTTTTATTAAAATGAATAAATAAATAAGAACCGATACGACCCAGAAGAAACGATACACCCGACAAGAGACCAACGTCATGTCCCTGAAGAGTGAAGCCGCTGAAGACAATGCCTCGTGTGCGAGGTCCGTGAGTCCCAGTCATCAACACCGAGGGTCCGAGGTCTCGTGTCTGAGTCATCAAGACCGTGTGTCCGGAGAAAACAAAGTGCTGTACATCCTAGGAGGGTCTGGTCCCTATCTTGGACACAGAGGACGGAACCGTCCACCTGAGGTGGGGACTCGGTGGTCCCTTCGGGATCCAGTTCAAAAAGAAAATCGAATAATAACTTCTTCAGTCGTCCTTTGTTTCGACAAAGGTTCTTTCTATACCCTTCATTATAAAATATATATAGTCACATTCTTTTTTTCTTATAACTTTGGTAAGATTTAATAACGATCTATATTTAGACTAATTTAAGGACGTATCATTATTTGATATTGGAAACCATGATTCCAAAGGGACCACCGAGTCTCCAACTTCGGAGACGGACGTTACACCCTCTGGACCCAAGCTAGGGACCCAACCCTTCTAGGGGACCTCTTCCTTTACCGTTGGGTGAGGTCATAAGAACGGACCTCTTAGGGTACCTGCCTCCTCGGACCACCCGATGTCAGGTACCCTAGTGTTTCTCAGCCTGTGCTGACTCGCTGAAGTGAAAGTGAAAGAAAGAAAGAGATGTCTCATCTTTAGTAAAAGTAGATATTTCCTGTTTTTAATAAATATAGAGAAAATCTGTTTTTTTAATCGAGACCCTGAAGGGACCACCAAGTCACCATTTCTTAGGTGGACGATTAGGACCCCTGTACCCAAGTCAGGGACCAGACCCTTCTAAGGTGTACGGAACCCTGTTGATTCGGACACATGCTGTTGATGACTTCGGGAGAGCGGATCTCGGGTACAAGGTGTTGTTTTCTTCGGTGACGTTTATCTTCGGGCACGTGGTTTTGATCTCGCATTACGAACGAGTGGTGTGGACCTCCTTCGGGTACGCGTCGTTGTTCCTGGGTCACGTTACTTTTTATTTATTTAATTGACACGAATCAGTGGGTCAACACAGGTTGAGAAACGTTGCGGGACCTGACATCGGACGGTCCAAGGAGACAGGTACCCGTAAGAGGTCCGTTCTTATGACCTCACCCAACGGTACGGGAGGAATATAATTTTTTTTTTAATCGTAGAATGGTTAAAAGATGTTCAATTGTAAATTTAAAGAAAAAATAATTTGTGTTCAAACCCAGATATAGATAATTTCTTTAACTAGTTATTGATTATTGGAAGATTTTTGTCTTGGTCCGGGTTTACCTAGTGACCACTTAAGGTGGTTTATAAATTCCTTCTTAAAACTGATTAAACGGTATTAGAGAAAATCTCATACTTTCGTTTTCCCTTATGAAGTATTGAATAAGATACTACGGTCGTAATTTTAGTCTGTTTATATAATGTTCTTTTGATGTCTAACAATAGAGAGTACTTGTACCTACGTTTTCAGGAGTTGTTTTATAATCGTCCAACTTAGGTTTTTTTCATATTTTTATTAATATATAGTATTGGTTCAACCTAAATACGGTCCATTTGTTCCAACCAAGTTGTAAACTTTTGACTTATTCCATTTGATAATACAGTTATCTGATTGTTTTCTTTATGGTGTACTAGTATAGTTATGTACGTCTTTTTCGTAAACTGTTTTGGGTTTGGAGTAAGAACTAATTTTTGAAGGTCATTTGATCTTTATCTTCTCTTGTAAGAGTTTAATGATCTCTGATAGATGTTTTTTGGATGTCGATTGCAGTCTCAACTACTCTTCTCTACATTTCAAAAGGAGTTCTAGTCCTTGTTTCGTTCCTACAGGGGAGACCGGTGATAAAAAATTATAGAATGACTGACAGGAACGATTACTTTAGTCCGGTTTTTTTTTTTTTTCATATTTAATTTGTGTTAACCCTTCCTTCTACGTTTTGACAGAAACAAAGTGTTCACTGTACTAATAGACACATCTCTTAGACTTTCTCAACTGTTTTGTTTGTATTTGTTTTTGTAGAGGACCTTGATTCTTCACTAACAACGTTCCAACGTCCACCGTTCCAATTATATATTTTTAGTTTACGAAAGGATGTATGATTGTTCATCCTAAATTTTAAATTTTGTATTGTGGTAATACTGTTGGGTGAGGTCATAAGAACGGACCTCTTAAGGTACCTATCTCCTCCGACCGTCCGATGTCAGGTGCCCTAGTGTTCTTAGTCTGTACTGAATCACTGATTTACTGGTGGTGATAAATGTAACCGTAGGGGAGTTTTCTTTATGAATCCATATATAGATTGTTTTATACATGTCCTAGATATACTACTTTTGATATTTTGAGACTACTTGTTTTAGTTTCTTGATTTATTTACCTCTCTCTAAGCCGCAGGTACATGTCTTTTTAAGTTATAACAGTCCTACACCCAAAAAGGATTGAACTAGACATCTAAGTTACGTTATAGTTAATTTCAGGGTCGTTCATAAAAAATCTATAGTTGTGTGACTCCGATTTCATTTAAACTTTACCGTATTCCTTCCTGGTTGTGTTAATTAATTTCCTCTTATTGTTTCGACCTGATTGTGTCAGGTTGAAGCTCTGAATGATATTTCGATGTTATTAGTCCTGTCACTCCATGACCACTTTCTAATTTGTTTACCTAGGGACAGTCATTGGAGAACATTGACTGAGAAGGGTGGGAGTTGTAGAAGAAAACAGACATTGACTCCTTCCATAAGTTCTACTCCGAAGTCGGTGAACCGTTCACCGAGTCAAAGAGACCAGAGAAGGTGTATATGTGTAGTAATTTGAAACCAAACTAAAAGAGGACAATTACACAGAGTGCAGTTAAATTGAAAATCTGGTCGGTCTTCTTAGATCCCGAAGGGGACTACCGAGTCGTCATTTCTTAAGAGGACGTTAGCCCCTTTGTGCCCTCTACGTCTAAAGTAGGAACCCAGTCCTTCTAGGGGACCTCCTCCTCTACCGTTAGGTGAGGTAATAAGAACGGACCCTTTAGGGTGCCTGTCTCCTCGGACTATCCGATGTCAGATACCCCAACATTTCTCAGTCTGTACTGACTCACCGATTTGTGTCTTATTATCCTATCTTCCTATCTCCTTTTAAAGAAGGAGGGGTTGTGTTGTGGTTTCGGTACTTAGTGTTTTTCTTATTAACTATTCGACTTGAAGAAATTTTAATTTCTGAAAACGAGACGTTTTACTGTTATAGCTCTCTCGATTTTCTGTTCAGTGTCTGACCCTTTTTAATAAACGTTTTCTGTGTAGACTATTTCCTGACAATATATTTTATATGTTCCTTGAGAATTTTGTTATTATTTTATTTGTTAGACTAAAATTTTACGCGGTTTCTAGAATTGTCTACGAAACGTTCTCTTCCCTACATCTACCGTTTTTTTGTATCATTCTCTACGAATTATACAAATACTATACAAATATTATACAAATGTATGTTATACAATTATACAAATATTATACAATATTATACAAATATTATACAAATACGAATTATACTGAATACTACGAAGTGTAGTATTCAGTAGTACCTTTACATTTAAATTATGACTCTATAGTAATGCATGAACAGTCTCACCCGTTTTAGTCCTAGTGACTATTATGATTTAAGAAAAAAAAAAAAATTAAAAAAAAATAAAAAATTTAAAATTTTAGAAATTAAGAATGTACGCATTGTAGAGAGACCCAGTAGGGGTACGTGGTCGGGGTTCGTACGACGTGGGATGCAGTCTGTACCTGACCGCTAAGTTAAGAATGTACTGTCATTATGATTTAAGACTACTCCCACACTTGAGAGTATGTATCGACCACCCTCGCGTTTTACCATGTCAGTGAAATCTTCTGTCAAACCACAAAAGAATGTTTTGAATTATATAAGAATGGTATGTTAAGTCGTTAGAACGAGGAACCATAAATGGGTTTACTCAACTTTTGAATACCGGAGTGTTTTTTGACGTGTCTCTACAAATATCGTCGAAATAAATATTGACAGTTTTGAACCTTCGTTGTTTCTACAGGAAGTCATTCACTTACCTATCTGATAACACGTAAATCTGTCACCTTATAATAAGTCACGATTTTTCTTTACTCGATAGATCGGTATTTTCTGTGCCTACTCGAAATTTACGTATAACGATTCTCTTTCTTCGGTAGACTTTTCCGGTGCATCATATACTAAGTTTGATATCCTGTAAGACCTTTTCCGGTTTGAAACCTCTCTCATTTTTCTAGTCACCAACGGTCCCATCCCAAACCTCCCCACCCCCTACTTATTTGTCTCGTGGATCCTAAAATCCCGTGATTTTTATGAGACATACTATAATATGACTACCTATATGTAGTAATGTTAAACAAGTTTGGGTGTCTTATACGTTGTGGTTCTCACTTGGGAATCCATTTGATACCTACTAACCCACAAATACTACACAGTCACATCCAAGTAAGAACTATCTTTTAAATGATAAGATCACCTTCTACGACTGTGACCTCTCCAATACGTGTAAATCCCCGTCTCTGACATACCCTTTAGAGACATGGAGGAAGAAGAGCTAGAACAACACTTGGATTTTGACGAGAAATTTTTTCACAGAAACCTGAAGACACCACCAGGTCACCAATTCTTAGAAAAGACCGTTACGTCTCCTGTGCGCAATTCAGGGACCAGACCCCTCTAAAGGTGTACGTGGGGTCGATGACTTCGGGAGCACAAGAGCTCGGACACGAACCGTTGTTCCCTTCGGCGACGTTATTCTTCGGGCCCATGACGTTACTTCTCATCGGGGACGAGAGATCGTCGATCTCTTCGGACGAGTGTCGTTTCTTCTCGGTCGCGTTGTTGGGGGGTGTCGACCGGAAATTTTTTCTGATCGCAAGACCTGTAAAGTGGACATCTTATACTAATGAGTATGACTACGGTGAGTCACTGAGATGACGGACGACGAAAGGTATATCGACTCTCTCCGACCCATAAATGACAATCGGACTGAAGGGAGGGAGTCGGGAGGTGGATAGAGGACGTTTGATCGAGGGGGTTTAGTTTAGAGATACAGACGAATTTAACTTAGACAATTAAGAACCATTTTTATTTTCTTCACTGAAATGTTACAACATCCTACCTTTCTACCGATAAAAATCAGTAACTGTACTTTCAACAATCACCTTTCGATCTACCAAAGGTCATTGCAGGTTCTAAGACAGGAAAAGGATCCGTTGGAGTCTCGTTACAGATTTGTGACCCTGGGTCTTGAAATTTCTTGTGTCGAGTTGAGTTCGTGAGACGACCTTTGCTCTTGAAACATCAGACATGACATGTAAAAAACAACAACAAAAACCAAAACGAGGAAATAAAAAACTCTTGTAAAGTAATCCCTACTGTTCGTAAAGTGATCCCTACCACTAACACAAAAGATAAACGATACGTTCGAAGATAACTTTAGGTTCGTTTTGTCACGAAAATAGAACCTCCATGTTAGCATTTGTACAACTGTAAGGAAACCCTCTAAATATTTCCTAAACACATGTGTAGACACAAGTACTATTTGAAGACTTAAGACCTTAAAAACTATCGTGTGTCTTTGTCGACTTTTTACGTTTCAGTAGTTTTTCGTGTTGTGTCGAGGACCTTCTCAAATCGTTATCTGTCGTCACTGATGTTTCCATGGGTGGTAATAGTGCGCGGGTACCAGGGGGAAGTCGCGACGTCCGTAGTGCCACTCTCATTTGGACAAACGACGAGACGGGGTGAGAGGGAAGAAGGGAAGGAAAGAGGGGAGGAAGGAAGGAAGGAGAGAAAAGTAAGTAAGAAAATAGTTAATAAATAACGATTGGAACACGGTCCGCGACACGATAGAGGAGCCCTCATGTCGACACTTGTTCTGTCCAGTTTAGGGACGGGAATACATCGAATGTAAGATGTTAGTTTTAAGAGGTGACTTCTTAGAGTATACGAGTTTCTTTGGACACTAGAAAGAACCTTCAACCGAACTGTAATGAAAGACGGAGAAGGTAGAATAGAAATCCCCAAACCTGGTGTAAGATGTGACTTATCGTACTGGAAAAACCGAGTTGTAAAATAGATAGACGACTGTCACCTCGTTTTACTTTTAAATTAGTCTAGTTTCGAATCTGGACTATGAGGTCCCATAGGACTGTGTGACTAACTCTTGGTGACAGTCCTTTTTAGATACACCACACATAGATTAAATCAAATCCTTCTATAGGGCTAATCTCACTCAACACGGGAGGTGTCGAAGATCTCGTCACGAGTCATATACGGACGTCTAAATATTTACAAGGAGATCCTTCCTATCTCGGAGTCATATATTAGGTATTATTCGGTATGTCATTTAACGATGTTTGACAGCCACTCGGTCCCGAAGGGACCACCGAGTCACCATCTCTTAGACGGTCGTTACGTCCTCTACTCGGTCTGGTGGGTTCACATTTGGGATTGAGAGAGTGAATGACAAACTGGAACTCGTACAACGAATTGGAGAGACACAAAAGTAAAGAAATATGCATTTTACACATACACAAACGTTATGAGTACCATGGTTAGAATATCCAAACATCCCCAAAATATCCCAACGTATAAAATTTACGCAACACTATACATTTCCTGAATATTGTTTGTCGTGGACCGTATACCATTTAAAAAATTTTATTCTTAAGAAGTTATATAATTATACGTCAGTTGTAAGTTTAAAAAATCTAACAGAAGATTTGCAACTTAACATACATAAATACAAAAAATTCAATGAAAATAACTCATAATGTCTGTGTATGTGTTCGTGCGTTTCTTCATGTGTCGATTTACGAGTGCATTGGTGGTAGGTCCAGTTCTATGTTTTACCAGGTCAATGAAGTCTTAAGGGAGAACACGGTGAAGGGTCAATGACCCGGAAAGAAGGAAGAGGTCCCATTAGTGAATCGAAACGTTAAAAATAATCATGTTCGATACCGTATAATATTTAAGAAATATTCGGGGTTTGACCTCGATAACAACAGTAACAACAATGGTGGATCTCTTTTATTCGTTCTGTCTTTCTCCGTTTTCTACATTCTCTACCGAAGACGACGAAGAAACAAAGATGTAGGGTCGAAGAAGGTTGTATAAGGGTTATCACCTTATTTAGAATTAATGAGTACTATTAATTGACAATCCTCGTTGACAATCTTCACTGAAAAAAAGATAATTTTCGTACCAGAGACTCACGTTTTTATTAAGAGTGAAATGGACGATATGAATTAAATATCCTATCTGAATTCTCTTTCGAGGGATCCGGTTTATTCCGTTTAAAGGTTTCGGTTCCGTCATTGTAAATCGTCGTAAACGAACCGAGTGACCCAATACAAACCAGTGATAGTTTGACAAACGGTATTTTCGTCTACTATTTACATGAGTATAGATAAATCCTTCGTCATATCGGTGACTTAAGGTAAAAGAAGAGAACGAAACAAAATTTACAACTCGTTATTGATAGAAAACCGAGTAATTCTTTTTTATTTGACACATAAACAAGAGGTTAAAACAATTATAAGGTATAGACGATTCTTTTCCCCAACATCTCTTTCTTTCTTTTTCTACATATACATGGTCTTACTGTTTCCACTCTGATAAACTAATATCAACTATGAACATTCAAATAGATTAATAGATGAAAAATTTAAGAGTAAGGAAAAAAAATAATTTAAAATAAAAAATAACCTTATTGTAACAATATGTTACAACACACACAACATCCAGAATAACAACAAGTCAACGATTTAACACAGGTTGAGTCGCCTTGGTACCTGTCGTCGGACCGTCCGAGGAGACAGGAGACACTAGAGAACCTCAAACGAGTCTAAGTACAGGAAACTCAGTCACTACAATAGATTGGTAGAGTAGGAGACGACGGGAGAAGAGAAAAAAGATAAGGTAGAAAGGTTACTCAGCCGAGAAACGTAGTCCACCGGTTTCTTTACCTCGGAGTCGTTGTCAGGAGGCTTACTTATAAGTTTCAACTAAAGGAAATCCTAACTGACCAAACTAAAGAAACGTCAGGTCCCCATTAATAAATGAAAAGTTACTAGGAAAACTTTTACCGGGTATAGTACAGGTAAGTTGTTATTAGAGGTACTTTAGTTTAAAATTTATATAAATCTGTTGTGGGTTTTGTTTAAGAGAACAGAGGAGTACTAACGAATTAATTAACTAAGTAAGTCGGATAGTTGTTTATTATTAACTGTAGTTTATTATGTGATTCGTAACACTTATGGTGTCACCTTTTCTCTTTGTATAGGAAGTATGATTATCTCAAGGATAACATAACACATTCGGTGTCTCTGGGTGTTTATGAGTCACTAGTAAAACTACACAAAGTGTTTTCCTTTTAATGTCCTATAATCCTCCGTCTGATTGTCTTCGAAGATTAGTCCAGACCACCCGTACTCACTTCCAGTCTCTTCCGAAAATGATTTACACAGAAAAATTGGGTTTTGGATTTCCTACCTCTTTACCTTCCAAGTCTGTTTCTCTTATTACACAAAATAAAATATCTGAGTACATCAAAAATAATATAAACAAGTGTGGGTAATCTTTATTATAACTCTACTTAGTAAAGTAAAAAACATATAAATATAACATAAAAGATAATGGTCGCGGGAGGTGAGAGGTTTGTTAAGACTATCGACAACGGGTAGATTTTCCCAAGACTTTTGGATTAAAGTTGTATCTTCACACTCGATTCTGTTTGGATCTGTCGTATAATTTTTCGTCTCTGTAACGAAACGGTTGTTTCCACACAGATCACTTTCGATACCAAAAAGGTCATCAGTACATGCCTACACTCTCAACCTAGTATTTCTTTTAACTCGTGGTTTCTTGACTACGAAAACTTGGTACCACAACCTCTTCTGAGAACTCTCAGGGAACCTGACGTTCCTCTAGTTTGGTCAGGTAGGATTTCCTTTTGTCAGGACCTATAAGTAACCTTCCTGAATACGACTTCGACTTCGAGGTTATGAAACCGTTGGACTACTCTTCTCGGCTGAGTGAACTTTTCTGGGACTACGACCCTTTCTGACTTCCGTCCTTCTCTTCCCTTACTGTCTCCTACTCTACCAACCTACCGTAGTGGCTGAACTATCTGTACTCAAACTCGCTCGAGGCCCTCATTTGGTACCTGTCCCTCCGGATCGTACGACGTCAGGTACCCCAGCGTTTCTCAGCCTGTGCTGACTCGTTGTCTTGACTTGACACACTCAAAGGAGGGATGGTTGTTCGTTAAGAGACCTATGTTTGGCCCAGAGAATATTAAGTTAAGTAAAGACTGTAATAACTTTGAATTATTTTTCTTTTTACAAATTTTACCTTACCCTTCCGGTCTTCTTCCTCGAGAGTCCGGGATGGTAAGTTGAAGTTAATGTAATGATTGTCCTCTAAATAGAACGTAGAGGTTGTCCTTCTTTCGATAATGAAATCATGGGTCGTCCTCCTTTCTTCTTAAAGAGGAACGGTCCGGTACCACGACGGTTTCTCTGTAAGTGTTGAGTTGGTTATCTTTCGGTGATGGGAAGTTTAAGGTCAAAGGTGGTTGCCTGAGAAAAAAATATCGTCGAGGAAATTTGAGGGGGAAGAGATATTTTCTTGCTAGGAGAAGAAACAAGAGACCGGAGCGGACACCAAAAGGTATCTAACACACAGGACTTAACGTTAAGAAACGACAAATAGTTTCTCTGGGTAAAACGACCATTTTATCGACCAACAAAAATAACAGAATTCAATTGTGATAGATATGTCTCTATCATAGTCTAAGGTGTCAAATTCGCAAGTCAAGACGTTCTGACCGGGTAGTAGGAAGATACGGATGTTGTGGGAAGTAGTCTATTAGTGTCTAGATCCAATAGTGAACTCGAAGAGTGGTTGACCGACATCCAACCTCCAAAGGTGTTGTGGGAGGAACCTAAGTTAATTAAACTCCCTTGCCGAGGGTTTTGAGTTTCTTGGTAAGATGGATGACCTAGTGGCCAAATGACATTTCCTTATATCGAATCCTTGTCGGTTTACCTTCTCTACCGATCTCGTCCCATACGCCCTTCCTGGGACTCAAAAGTACGAGAGGTGCACTCGTGAGTAGGGTTTAGAGGTGGTTGGGTCTCGACTCGGGGGAGGAAAAGTCAAAATACCTCTCAAGTAATATAACCGTTTTAACTGATTGAGCAACGGGTGACCATTAACTAAGAGGGAGGGAGGGACTGGGTCCCCTATCTTACCTTTCAAGGTTGAGAGATTAGTTCACCAACCAAGAGGACCCTTGGTCAGGACTAGGAATCCACGTTTTCACTTTCACTTCAGCGAGTCACTACAAACTGAGAAACGTTGGGGCACCTGATATCGAATGGTCCGAAGAGACAGGTACCCTAAAAGGTCCGCTCCTATGACCTCACCCAACGGTAAAGGAAGAGGTCCTCTAGAAGGGTTTGGTTCCTAACTTGGGTCCAAAGGGAGTAACATCCGTCTGCGAAATGGCAGACTCGGTGGTCCCTTCAGGATCAATCCACGTTTTCAGAAGAGTTAAAATGTATTGTTCTTTGTAGAAATACAAGAGTTGTGAATCCTGTAAGATTCGTAAAATCCTCGAGATACGGTCTTTGAACTACTTCTGGTTTATATATAAAGAATAATATTTAGTGTTGTAGCGTCATAGACTTTCGTTCGAGAGTTCTGGGTTTTATCTTAGATTGTTTGCTTGTTTATCCTGGGTTTAGAAATTCCCAAGACGCGAAAACGTCCCGATCCGGAAATAAATTGAGGACAACCCCTAATAGAAGTCTGATACCTACTCAGTAAAGACAAAATGGAAAGGTGTTAGTTGTCTTTATACCTTTGAATTCGAAATATTAACAGGGAAACTAAACACGGGGATTTATTGACTCCAAAGTAATAGATAGACATTATCAACCTTATACCCATAGTCTATTTATTACGATTGGTAAATAAAAGACCTCAAAAGGGACCTTCACACTTTGATGGACAAAGTACTAGAACTTACTAGTAAGAGACCCCTTCTTCCTTCTCCCCACTACTCACCGGAACAAGTAGACGAGGGAAGACCTCGCTTCCACCTCTGCCGTCGAGGATTTGACCTGCCTGACTTTCTCATCTTTTGCCAGACCAAGGGGTCTCCCGTTATCTCCGTGTACATGACTTCACTTGTCACGTGTCTGATCTAGTCACGGACAAGGTTGGGAGATCCAAAAGTGTTAAGGTTTAAAGACTAACGTCACGATACTCTTGTCCAAGGAGATACTAATTTAGTTCGTGCTTGTGTAAGGTAAGACCTCTTGTAGATCTTGACGAAACCCTCTCGGTGAGTCGGTCTTTTCGATGGCGTTCATGTCAAACCACCAGGGTCTTTGTGATCTGTACTTTAATCTATCGACTGGATCGGTTCGGGTGAGGACGAAGTCTTAGTACCCTTCGTACTTTTATTAATGATTCCCGTAATTATATGACGTACACACACGATTCAGTGAAGTCAACACAGACCGAGAAACGTTGGGATACCTGGTGGTTCGAGGAGACAGGTACACTAAGAAGTCCGTTCTTATGACCTCACCCAACGGTACTGGAGGAGGTCCCTTAGAAGGGTTGGGTCCCTAACTTGGACACATAGAGTCCAGAGGACGTAGCCGTCCGCCCAAGAAATGGTGACCGCGGTGGACCTTTCGGGTATGACGTACTATAGCACGTCACATAATTACAATATTTATAACCGAAAGTCCTTTACCTTTAGAAGAAGACATTTAACATTGTCATTTCGTTGGTCCTCAGTCTCACTTCTTTTAAATGTAACACCGTTAATTCGATTCGACCTTGGGATAAAGGGTCTAGAGGAAAGGGACGTATCAAGACCCAACGATACGGCGTTCTCTATAAAACGGTTCTAAACCTTCCACTCTCACTTTGTAGATAAAAAAGATAAGAGTCTTCTAGTCCCGTCTCAGAGTCTCGACAACGTCGAGTCGGAAGAAACAACCAAGTGTACCAACTACATCTCTTCGACCCGGGTGTCGAGGAGGTCTAGGAGGGTCTAGAGGAGGAAGTCGAAGGTGCTAGGGACCCGGTCCACTCACAAATGGGGATTGGATTTCCACGAGGTCGTGTATAGAAAGAGTGTACTGTCAACCTCCGAACTTCGTCTACCCAGGGTCACACCCAAGGCCAGACAAGCCCTCCCAAGGTCGATCAGGGACGTCCGAGGACAAACAGGAACGAGAAAGGATGAAGTACAGGTAGAAAGGAAGGACTGATGGACGGAACGTCTGGCGTCCGGGGTCGTGGTCTGTGTCTTCGTTATCGGAATGTCTCTGGTAAATTGTTCCAGGTTGTTAACGGGTAAGTTCAGGTTAGGAATTTAGGGAGTGAGACATAGTAAGGATCACCACAATGAAGAGATTAACTTGAGGTCGACTGTGTCTTGAAAGTTGTATATCTGTCATTTCGGACTGTTATGCTACCGTGGTGAAGATCGACACACTAGAACTTGTAGAATTAGAGAGACTCGGAGTGAAAGGGGTAGGCAATTTACCCTTGTGATCAAGAGCGGAAGATTCTGATAGTGTTCTATTATTTACTTTTAGTGAATTGTCACAAATCGGAAGTTGTTGTAAGTTGTTAAAATACACACACACACCGTCCTCCTCTTCCGACGGTTCAAACCCCTTATGTTACCTCTTATCTGTTCGATCAGGGACGAAGTTAGAACGAACCTCAAGTCGTCCCCTATGTCTGTTCAAACCCTATTAATAATTCATATCACCCTACACATAACGACGTTCCCCTCCCTTCTCCTCCTACCCTCCTGACCGAATCTTGACCACCACCCGTCCCCACCCCATGTAGGTCCTTCCTATGACTCTCCTCCATCGTAGATTTGACTCTGTACTTCCGTCAATCTTCGGGAACTCGGTAGATTCTTCTCCCGTGACACACTCGTTTAGATTCTCCATTTATAGTCTCAACAACAACAAGTCAACGATTCAGTACAGGTTGACAAACGTCGGGGTGCCCGTCGTGTGGTCCGAGGGGACAGGAAGTGAAAAAGGACCTCAAACGAGTTTGAGTACAACTGACTCAACCACTGTGGTAGGTTGGTCTCAGACTAGTAACAATAGTGGCAGTCTCAAGTATACCGTATACGGCTTACAACCGGGAGGACCGGAAACGGTGTGCACCTGAAACTCAGGTCTCGTCTCTCCTCCCTACCTCTCACCCTCCGTCCGTCACAGGTCCTCTCACCTCGTGGTGGTCCTTGGTCCTCCGGGTAAGTCTTCGGTTGACCAGACCGTCACTCTGACGGGGATCTAGTCCTCACTTTATGACATATCATTTTTCGTTACAATCCTGACACAAGATCGTTTACAACTCAAAAAACTTTAACTTTATATCAACGATATATTATAATATAATCAAAGTCCACATGATTCATTACTAGACTTTAAACATATGTAATATTTTCCTAGTGGTACTATTCAGATCATTGGTTCACGGGGGTATGTTTCAATATTGTTATGGTAACTGGTACAAGGATTACGACATATAATTGAGGGACACTGAATATATAATAGGGACCTCCTCCCGTACCGTTGGGTGAGGTCATTAGAACGGACTTCTTAGGATATCTGTTTCCTCGGACCGTCCGATGTCAGGTATCACAACGTGTCTCAGCCTGTGTTGACTTCGCTGAAACGTACTTGCGTGTTGAATTTATAATGTATTGACCTTCAAACATAAAGAATTGGGGAAAGTGGATTAAACGGTTGAAGGGGCGGGGTGAGGGAAGATTCGTTAGTGGTAAACAAGAGACATAGATATTCAGACACAGGTAAAACAAAACGAACAAAGAAACCAAAAAATTCAAGTTGGATATTCACTTTAATCCGTTTTAAACAGAAAGAGACAAACTGAATAAAGTGAACCGTATTATGGGCGTTCTCCCTTCCTTTCTTCCCGTCTTTTTTCCTTGTTCTGTGTTACTCAATGTAGTACACTTCCGGTGTCCTCTTGGTACACTCCTCTCTTTTCTTCAACCTCAGACACTCACCCACGACTGACTAAGCCTGGAAACAGAACAGAGAGGATCTGGACACACGGACGAATAACAGCAACGTGACCTCCACTGACCGCCACCCCCTGTCTCTTGAAGTGTAGGTCTAGTAGTTCTTTCACATGGAAGAACTACACAATCAAGCCAAGTCGACTCAACGAGTCAGCACAGACTGGGAAACTCTGGGGTACCTGATGTCGTGTGGTCCGAAGGGACAGGTAGTGGTTGAGGGTCTCCAACGAGTTTGAGTACAGGTAGTTCAGTCACTACGGTAGGTTGTTAAAGTAGGAGACAACAGGGGAAGAGGAGGACGGGGCTTAGAAAGGGTCGTAGTCCTAGAAAAGGTTACTCAGTCAAGAAGCGTAGTCCACCGGTTTCATAACCTCGAAGTCGAAGTCGTAGTCAGGAAGGTTACTTATAAGTCCGGACTAAAGGTAATCCTACCTGACCAAATTAGAGGAACGTAAAGTTCCCTGAAAGCTCTCAGAAGAGGTCGTGGTGAGTGAACTCCTAATAAAGACCCCCGTTTAGGAAATAATAAAATTTTTACATAGGTCTGAAGGAACCACCAGGTCACCAGTGTTGAGACAAAGTTACGTCCCCCGTATCCAAGGTAGGGACCAACCTCTTGATTCTAAGACATACGGTACACCGTGTGGGTTTTTCTTTTTTCTTTTCTTGTAATTCCCCTTTTTTTCTAATTTTTTTTACATAGGTTGTCTATATAATACCCTGTCTTACTTTTGTGGTGACAAAACCAAAATCCTACTTTTAATCGGAAGTTTCTTTACAGTAGTAACTTCTCTCGAAAAAGAACAAGAAGGGAGTCTGGGTCCAGTCACCCAGAAGGTTCCGAGGAAACAAGACTACAACCCTCCTGAACCCTCCTCTTTCTTAAGCTGGTCTTTGACCAGGTCTTCATGGTCAAATTTCAGGTCCACTCTCAGTCCGGACTTGAACGAAAAGGGATTTTCGATGAAGAACGGTCAAGGGTAGAGACCCATCCCGATGTGTTAAACATCCCGGGTCCCGTTGTACCTCTACACTCCAAGGTACAAGTTTGTAGTAATTCTTAAAACCCTGTGACTTCGGTGTCACAGTTTGGGTCTCGGCCAGGGTGAACCAGAGTGACCACGTCCAGAGTTCAGTACTTCGACAGAGAAGGGGATGAGAGGGGAGAAGGTTTGTGTGTGGACCCTGTAAAGACTCCACCTCGTGACCGACCTTTCTCCCTTCTCTCTACAGAGGAGTCAAACAGGATAAACATTAGAAAAGTGTGGAAGAGGTTCAACAACCCTCCTCCTACCCGGCCCGTTCTAAGGTACCACCGACGTAGAACAGTCACTCAGGACGTCCCCAGGACTCCAGACAGACGAAGGGGTACTCTCGTGCATCCCACCTTTGGGTGAACACCGACTAGAATATGTGGACACGACACGAATGTCCTCCCAGTTTTCTTTCTCGAGACGGACTGACTAATAGAGAAGTAGGTTTTAAATGTCCACTAGATTGGGTTTGATGGCCTCTTCCGTTACCTTTGAGTGAGGTCATGAGAACGGACCGTTTAGGGTGCCTACCTCCTCGGACCATCCGACGTCAGGTACCCCAGCGATCCTCAGTCTGTATTGACTCGCTGAAGTGAAAGTGAAAAGTGAAAGTACGTAACCTCTTCCTTTACCGTTGAGTGAGGTCACAAGAACGGACCTCTTAGGGTCCCTGTCCCCTCGGACCACCCGACGGCAGAGACCCCAGCGTGTCTCAACCTGTACTGTCTGCGTTGAATCGTCGTCGTCGTCGTTGGGTTTGATGATAAAGAGTTCCTCTATGTCAGTCCGGTTCTTCCATCTATAGTCAAGGATCTTTGATCGAAAAAGATGTTCAATAATAACACCCTGGGTCGGATCCTGTAACTACGTTTAACAGGAAGTCTTATAGACTGAACTATAATATATTATTTGAGTTTGTCATGTGAAGTGTGCTATCCTATTATTTCTCGGAAAAGGTTGTACAGATATAAAAGAGAAAAGAAAAGGGAAATATCCTAGAGGAAAACGTCAATTTTTAGAATGTCTTCGTCAAGAAAGAATAAAGGTACGGACCTTATAGAAAGGAAGATTAAGATAAACAATTAGATCGGAAGTTCCGGATAAAGTCTTCAGTGTTAGAAAAGTTCTTAAAAAAGTCTGTCAAGGTTAGGATATAAGGAAACAAAATGGATAAATAAAACATTGCACAGGATTCTATGGACAAGTTGTTCATAAGTAACGTGTGGATGATTCCTGGTCTATATGGAAAGAAAGAGATGAAACCTAAATAAATAAGTGTTTATGACTGAACATAATCGAACCCGCGACGAGACCAGGTTTACAGAGTCAGGGAAGTTTTAAGTACATAAGTTTTGGATTACAGGTTCAACCACCTTAATTCGTCACCTCAGACCCTCCATGAATCCAGTACTCCTACCTCGGGAATACCTACCATGACTACGAGAATACTTTCTCTGGGGTGCCTCGAAGTCGGTACACTCCTGTGTCGTTCTTCGTCCGACAGATAAATGGTCCTTTCACTTTCAGTGAGTCAGCCCAGACTGAGACGGTGGGGTACCTGACATTGGGTGGTCCGAGGAGACAAGTACCATAAGAGGTCCGTTCTTATGACCTCATCCAACGGTACGGGAGGAGGTCCACTGGAAGAGTTGGGTCCTTAAATTGAGTCCAGAGGATGTAACGTCCACCTAAGAGATGGTAGACTCGGTGGTCCGTTTGGGTAAAGTGGTCCTTCCGGAACGGTTTATAGTCTAGACGGTCCCGGTACTAGGACTTGAAGGGTCGGAGGTCTTGGTACTCTTAAAGACAACAAATGTTCGGTTGGTCAGGTACGGTAAAACAATATCGTCGAGTTTGTCTGACTCTGTTCACGGAAGACGTAGACCCACAACCGAATGTCACCATTAGGTCTTTCTATCAGAGACGGGAACACCACGACCACCGGTCCACCATCTCTCCCAAGAACAATCGAAAAACTTCGGCTCTAGTGAACACTGAGTGGAGATACAGAGGAAGGGGTCGTTATGTCAGGGAAGAGAGCTGATAGACGACTTATTTTTAGAAACAACTTAATTTACCTCATACGATAATAAAGTCGTCGTGAGACACTGTTCACATTATTTTCAGACGGTGTTAAGGTCCGGTTACGAAACGATCAACACCCTTAACAATATGATGTTTATGGAATTGGTGCCTTCAGTTGTGAGGTACAAATATCATCGAAACAATCGTAATGTTGTATCTTTAAGTAGTCCGTACTCACTAAGGGCCAGTCCAAAATATAAAAACAATCTGAAAAATGTTAACGAAAATAATCAATAAGGGAGTACTACAGAACCTCTCGATGGGGTATTTAAATAATTACGATCAATAAACCTTCAAGGAAGTACCGTAAAGTTCTAAATACTCGATTCATCCGCCATTATTTTTGAAGTGTTGTAAAAAAAGACACATAAAAGACACACAGTGTATCAAATCTTTTTATTTTTTGGAAACCCTCTGGTAGCACACGAGGTCGTGTCGAAATCGTCATAACGGGTTGGACCTTCTTATACCGTAGATAAAGAAGTCAGGGGGAGTGATACAAGGGTAACGAGACTTGGACGGAACAGTTCCAACGGTCTCTGGAGGTTACTGGTGCGTAGACAGACGTAGAATCCGTCGGAGAGTAGACGTGGGTCGTCTCAGGTGCGAGGGAGAGGTACTTTGTACTGAGAGAGAACCGAAGACCCGGTGTGTATCAGGTCTAGAAATAGGACGAGTTACCGAGGAAACGATTGAAGAGACGAACAGGAGATTCACCACCGTAAGACACGCAGACACACAAATCGACGACTTGTCATAATATACAATGTACACATATTACATCGCTAAGTGTTAAAATTTTCCAACATGAGGTAAATATCAATAATCTTTTGTAACCAATATAAAGGGTACAACATGTCATATAGGAACATCAAATAAAGTATGGATTATCAAACATGAAAAATATGGGGATGGGATACAACAGGGACGGGGGAAGGGAGAGGGGTGGCCATTAGTGATCAAACAAGAGATATAGACACTCAGGCGAAGAAAAAACAATATAAGTGATCGAACAGCATAAAAAATTTCACCACCGTAAGAACTAAGGAGTAGAAGAAGTAAACGGGAGGGAGTCTATTAGAGTAGGGCTGGGTACCAAAATGGAAGGTAGATATCCGGTACTGAGAGTTTAAATTTTAAAATAGGGACTGAAGAGGATACACGAGGTCTGAATGATAGGTTTACAAGTCAACTATTAAGATGAACCTACAAATTATCTGTGGTGTTTGAGTTGTGAAAGATTTTTGTTGAGAACTAAAGGGGAGGACTTAGACAAAGTGGTTTGAGGGAGGGGGTGTGTCCAAAAGGTGGAGTCTTTTACTGTGGTGCCACGTTAGTCAATAAGTGTGGTTTTTGGGCCCTCAGTAAGAACTGAGCAGAGAAAGGAAAGAAGGAGCGGTACACGTTATGTAGGGATTCAAGACAACTAAGATAGAGGTTCTATGTGCGACTGAGACGATGACTGTGGGGGGTGACCACGGTAGGACCGGGTTCGGTGGTAATCGAGACAGGATTGACGGGAGACCCGGAGGAGAGACTGTGGTATCAGTGTTACGTTTACGGCCTCCATAACAAAATTTTGTATTTGTCTTATATAGTAGGGGGACAAATTTTACGAGGTCACCGAAGGTCAGTGTCAGTCTAAGTTTGGACTTCGGAGAAGGACTGGAGCTTCTGGGTTGTACTTGACCGGGGACGTATCGAGAGGGGTGAGGTGGAGGGAGGTAGTAGGATGTAAGATCGATATTGGCGGAACTTGTGTGTCCCAACGGAGAGTAGCATCCCGGAAACGTGATCGTGAAGGTACATGTCTATACGAGAAAAAGGTCCGGTAGGGTACAGACCAAGGAAGTAATCCCAGAGTCGTAGTTATCGTAGAGGGGTCTTTTGGGAAGAAACTGGTGAGTCGACATCGAAGGTCGGGTGTGGTATTCATCAGTAAAGAGAAGTGCAGTGGTACAGAATAAAAATAGTGTCTTGAATAATAATGGTTTATAAAATAATAAACAGAGATCCAAAGGAGGGGTATACGGATCTTGTATTCGACGTACTCTTATCCCTGAACCAGTGGAACAGGGTACAACACACAGGGTTGTGTCAGATACATTCAGGAACCATGTACAAACTACTAGTTTATGTCTTTGTTTATTTTGTATAAAGTCTTTTTCGGTTAGGTCAGGACAGTTGTCTTACGGTACATTATTTAATACTCTGAGTCCCCACAAAGTTTTAGAGTTAACGGATCGGTCTTTAAAGTTGGAAGTTTCAGTGAGGTGCTTGGTGACAGAACTTGCTAGTAACAATAATATTTGCCTCTTCTCTTCAAAGTACGATAGAACAATTTTGTACTTAAGTAACTTTGTATTCGGACTCAATCATTAGTCTAATAAAAGTAAAACCCTTATTCTTCCTTACCCTGGTTTCTGTTCATTTAATATGACTTTCACACTCTCTCTAATTCTCGACCGATGTACCTCTGTGATGGGATAGTCCTGTCTTTGTCCTCTTTTTAATCGTCTTCCCTCCTGCAGGTAGGGAGGTCTCCGGGTTTGACCTTTCTCCCACTTCTTTTCAAAGTGACTCATGAAAGGTAGGTACTTGTGGCACATTCACGGATTCCCTGTCGTCTCTTCGCTTTGTGTCTGAAGTATAGAGTCGCGGAAGACCCTTTCGACTGAGATATCACTGAAGACCACTCGTTCCTACTGGTCCAAATTATATATTTACGTGATTGTAAAGTAAGACGGTATAGGGGTCAAAAGAGAGGACTATAGTCAATTATAGAGATGTTCGTTTTTAGTCAATCGGAGTCCCAAATATTTTAAGTGATTTTGTATGGTTATATTTGCATTTACAATGAGATGACTAAACATTTCCTAAGGCCTTTGTTCAGAGTCTATTTGTATAGTTATGTAAGAAACAAGTAAATGTGTTTACCAGAAAAATACCGAAAACTCTGAACAGACTTAGTCAGTTACATTCTTAAACACAAAGACTATCCACAACCGGAACATTTTGATCTCTTTTTTCCAGTGTAAAAGAAATTGTATACTTACTTGTTTACTAAGTAAGACCCTTTGTAAATCAAAACTGTAAGAACCCAAGAAGAAAGAAGTAATCGAAGTGTCTAAAAAGTTATTCTATATCTGTGACCTATCTGGAGTAAGTATTCCTTTGTCATTCTATTTACCTCACCGATTACAGATAGTCAAACTTTGAACATTTATAAATACTCTTTTAATATAGGCAGAAACACTCCTAAAGACAAACTTAGTACCTACATTGAAATTACACGAGATCGGAGAGAAATTTAATTAATATCTAAGTCATAAATCATAACGTTACGATGTACCGTTTTAATCATACTTTTAAAACATATTTTACCGATATAATTTTGAACTTATTTTCCCTATTAAGAAGACATGAGTATACTGGGAAGGACGTCGATTCGTAGTGTAAAACCTTAGTCACTGGTTTCAGGACCTGATTGATCTAGGATTAGACACCCCGGGTTACGTGTTATTTTTACGCTCCGGGGAACAGTTTTTTAATAATTCTTAAAGTTCTACCGTTCTTGTCTCTTAATTTGGGTCGTACCGTGAAAAGATTCGGACCCCGGGAATACCCCGACGTGTCCAGGTCGGGTCCTTCGACCGGAATGGATCCAAAAATAAAATCTAGAAGATTCATACTAAACAAGTCCACTTGAACTGTAAAACTTTGATGGAAAGGGATTAACATCTTGTCCATTCTTCTTAATATAAGAATGTTAATTCGTATGACTAATGGACATTGTAGACTCCTTCCTTTAGTTCAACAAAAAGATTAACGTTACAAATTCATTTTCTTTTATTTTGACATTTTGTTAGAAGATTATATTCCCAAAGAGGACTCTCCCAGTAGATTAAATTTGAACGCTTAGAAAATCATTCTTGAAGTTTTAGTGAAGTCTTATAATCAGGGTTCATAAATGATCGGGTCCGTTTATAAAATTATGGACAGGATGGTAGATCACCAATGGTCTGAACCGATTAGTAGTATTTATAAACCTCTGGTAAATTTTTTGTGTCTAAGACGTTGAGTGGGACCCCAGGTCACCAATTCTGAAACGGGAAAGTGACGTCTCCAGTGACCTTGATTCTAGGGTGTCGGTGTGTCACTCCGTTTTATTTGTTTGTTTTTCAATCCAATAAAATTTATCACACAAAGTGGTAGGCAAACAAAAAAAAATCAATAAATAAAAATAAAACCGACGTGACCCAGAAACTACGACTCGTGACCCAGAAACTCCGAAAGAGATCAACGCGGCTCGTCCCCGACGAGAAACAACGCACTCCGAGCGACGTGCCGAAGAGAACAACACCTCGTGTCCGAGGTCCCGAGCACCCGAAGTCATCAACACCGAAGGGCTTTGAGATCTCACACCCGAGTCATCAAAACCGTGTGCCCGAATCAACGAGGTGCTATACGCCTTAAAAGGTCCTCGTCCCTAGATTGACCACAGGGAACGTTCCGTTTAAGGATTGGTACTAAGGTGGTCCCTTCGGGAGTACCAGAAAATTTCATCCAAAATTTTTCAAAATCAACACCATTTTAAGTGTATGGTGGTATTGGCAAAATTCAAATGTCAAGTCAACAATTCATGTATATAAGTATAACAACATATTAGTTATAGGTCCTAAAAAAGTAAAACACTTTTACTTTCAGACATGGGTAACTTGTTGGGTAAAAGAGGAGGGATTCAGGTGCTATTGGGGATAAGATGAAAGAAGAGACTTAAACTGTTGAGATCTATGGAATATGTTCACCTTAGTGTGTCAAACAGAAAAAAACCACACATTGACCGAATCAATTGAATCATGTTAAAGGAGTTCAAAGTAGGCACAACATCGTATACAGTCTTAAAGGAAGGAAAAATTCCTACTTAGTATACATGTATCCGAGGTAGTATACATGTATGGTGTAAAGTAACTAGTCAAGTAAGTAGACAACTACCTGTATACCCAACGATCAGAAAATAAAACATGAGGGCTTTCCGGAATCAGTTCTATAAGGAAGTTTTATTCACGTCACAAGAGGAGTTTCTCTTAGAGTGACTTATTTTAACGAGGTAATAGTAGTTGTCGTTTAAACACAAAGCTGACGATCCAATTTATTTTCGTTCAGTTCGGTAGTAATCCATTTTATTACGATGACAAATTCCTTCATTGTAGTAGTCAGATTCTCAAGGTCCCAGGGGTGACCATTTACGACCTATTCACTGGAACTGAGTAGAAACGTCGAGTAGACACGTGTCATCGAACCTTGGTCTCCTTAATTACTTTTCAAGTCGTTTCTGGTTCTCGACTAACACCGAGTCTATTACTTGAGGAATAATGTTTTAAGTCTGAGTTTAACTTCTTTCATCCCTTTTGGTGATCTGGTAAGTCCATACTGGATTTAGTTTAGGGAATACTAATATATCACCTTCACTCTTTATGTAAATTCCCGGATCTAGACTATCTCTCTCACGGACTACTTGATACCTTACTCCAAGTACTGTAACATGTCCTCTGTCCCTAGTTCTGGTAGGGGTACCTTTTCTTTACGTTTTTTCGTTTTACCGACAGACCCCTCCGGAATGTTTATGGACACTTTTCTTCTCTCCGATTTTCGTTTCTTCTTTCCCTTTCTACATTCGTAAACTTACGTCTCAAGGTTTCTTATTCGCTCTTCTCTATTCTTTCGGAAGAAGTCGTTAGTTACGTTTCTTTGTCTCCTTTTCTTGTCTTACCCTTTCTGATCTCTAGAGAAGTTCTTTTAATCTCTATGGTTCCCTTGTAAAGTACGTTTCTACTCGAGCTATTTCCTGTCTTTACCATACCTGGATTGTCTTCGTCTTCTATAATTCTTCTCCACCGTTCTTATGTGTCTTCTTGACATATTTTTTTCTCGAAGTGTTGGGTCTATTAGTACTACCACACTAGTGATTAAATCTCAGTCTGTAGAACCTTACACTTCAGTTTACCCGGAATCTTTCGTAGTGATATTTGTTTCGATCACCTCCACTACCTTAAGGTCGACTCGATAAAGTTTAGGACTTTCTACTACGACACTTTCACGACGTGAGTTATCCGGTCGTTTAAACCTTTTCAGTCGTCACCGGTGTCCTGACCTTTTCCAGTCAAAAGTAAGGTTAGGGTTTCTTTCCGTTACGTTTTCTTACGAGTTTGATGGTGTGTTGACGTGAGTAGAGTGTACGATCATTTCATTATGAGTTTTAAGAGGTTCGGTCCGAAGTCGTTATGCACTTGGTACTTGAGGTACTGCAGGTTCGACGGAAAATCTTTTCCGTCTCCTTGGTCTCTAGTTTAACGGTTGTAGGGGACCTAGTAGTTTTTTCGTTCTCTCAAAGTCTTTTTGTAGATAAAGACGAAATAACTGATACAGTTTCGGAAACTGACACACCTAGTGTTATTTGACACCTCTTAAGACTTTCTCTACCCTTATGGTCTCGTGGACTGGACGGAGAACTCTTTAGACATACGTCCAGTCCTTCGTTGTCAATCTTGACCTGTACCTTGTTGTCTGACCAAGGTTTATCCCTTTCCTCATGCAGTTCCGACAGATAACAGTGGGACGAATAAATTGAAGATACGTCTCATGTAGTACTCTTTGCGACCTGACCCTCTTTGTGTTCGACCTTAGTTCTAACGACCCTCTTTATAGTTATTGGACTCTATACGTCTACTGTGGTGGGAATACCGTCTTTCACTTCTCCTCGATTTTTCGGAGAACTACTTTCACTTTNTATTTGTTTCGATCACCTCCACTACCTTAAGGTCGACTCGATAAAGTTTAGGACTTTCTACTACGACACTTTCACGACGTGAGTTATCCGGTCGTTTAAACCTTTTCAGTCGTCACCGGTGTCCTGACCTTTTCCAGTCAAAAGTAAGGTTAGGGTTTCTTTCCGTTACGTTTTCTTACGAGTTTGATGGTGTGTTGACGTGAGTAGAGTGTACGATCATTTTATTATGAGTTTTAAGAGGTTCGGTCCGAAGTCGTTATGCACTTGGTACTTGAGGTACTGCAGGTTCGACGGAAAATCTTTTCCGTCTCCTTGGTCTCTAGTTTAACGGTTGTAGGGGACCTAGTAGTTTTTTCGTTCTCTCAAAGTCTTTTTGTAGATAAAGACGAAATAACTGATACAGTTTCGGAAACTGACACACCTAGTGTTATTTGACACCTCTTAAGACTTTCTCTACCCTTATGGTCTCGTGGACTGGACGGAGAACTCTTTAGACATACGTCCAGTCCTTCGTTGTCAATCTTGACCTGTACCTTGTTGTCTGACCAAGGTTTATCCCTTTCCTCATGCAGTTCCGACAGATAACAGTGGGACGAATAAATTGAAGATACGTCTCATGTAGTACTCTTTGCGACCTGACCCTCTTTGTGTTCGACCTTAGTTCTAACGACCCTCTTTATAGTTATTGGACTCTATACGTCTACTGTGGTGGGAATACCGTCTTTCACTTCTCCTCGATTTTTCGGAGAACTACTTTCACTTTCTCCTCTCACTTTTTCAACCGAATTTCGAGTTGTAAGTCTTTTACTTCTAGTACCGTAGCCCAGGGTACTGAAGTACCCTTTATCTACCCCTTTGTCACCTTTGTCACAGTCTGAAATAAAAAGACCCGAGGTTTTAGTGACGTCTACCACTGACGTCGGTACTTTAATTTTCTGTGAATGAGGAACCTTCTTTTCAATACTGGTTGGATCTATCATATAAGTTTTCGTCTCTGTAATGAAACGGTTGATTCCAGGCAGATCAGTTCCGATACCAAAAAGGACACCAGTACATACCTACACTCTCAACCTGACACTCCTTCCGACCCACGACTTCTTAACTACGAAAACTTGACACCACAACCTCTTCTGAGAACTCTCAGGGACCCTGACGTTCCTCCAGGTTGGACAGGTAAGACTTCCTCTAGTTGGGACCCTAAAGAAACCTTCTTTACTACGATTTCGACTTCGAGGTCATGAGACCACTGGAGTACGCTTCTCAACTGAGTAACCTTTTCTGAGACTACGACCCTTCCTAACCCCCGTCCTCCTCTTCCCCTGCTGGCTCCTACTCTACCGACCTACCGTAGTACCTGAGTTACCTGCACTCAGACTCACTTGAGGCCCTCTACCACTACCTGTCCCTCCGGACCGCACGACGCTAAGTACCCCAGCGTTTCTCAGCCTGTGCTGACTCACTGACTTGACTTGACTTGAGTCGTTTCTTCCTGAACTAAAACTTCTGGCAAAAAGAACGGTCCTAGTGGAATGTCTCTTCACTTCAAATACTCCGAGTACATTTAAGTCGACCTTGGAAAGATATGGACACCATCATAATTCTTTGAGGTACTTGAAAGACATTTGTAGGTATATACGAAAATACCGTGAGGGTCGGAAGATCAATCAAGGGACAAAGGAAAAGGTAGGTAAAGTAAGAGAAACTAATCTCTATGCACGTTGAAAACAGAACATACTCCGAAGACGAACGGAACACATTTCCTTTAGTCTGAAGACATATCTTGTCCAGGACGGGATTGACTCTACTTGTCTACCCCAAGTAACTCTCATCTTTCTGTTCCTTCTTACTCACTCCTTTGGAGTCTAGTCTAAGTGTGTCTCGTGACAATTTCTGAATTCCATTCACTCTCTGTATAGAGTACAAATTCAACTATTTGACCTGGGTCCTCTCTAACGATTTCCTTGACCGTCTGTAACTTCCGTATCCTGTGTTTTAGTTCAAAAATGAAGTTAAGGAACTCGACCCCATTGACCCTGTACCTAAAAGAGGGTACTTAGATGATTGGTTACTCTTTTTCAACTGAATTATATGTGACTTATCTCTTTGAGGGTCTGGAGAGAGAGGTGAGTCGAGGCTCTTAGACTATTAAAGGATTGGAATGGGAGTTCTATCCTCTATCCTGATGAAAAGAGTACTTTAAAGACTGGTCAGGTGTCACTTTATAAACTTTTATGATTATACCTCCAATCTCTCATCCCTCTCCTCTGACTCGTTCTAAAGGTCGGTAAAGTGGGATCTAGATCTTACTTCTCGTTTCGAAATAAAAACTTGAAGGTTAGTCAGAGGATAAGAGTTGACCCCCACGATTCCTCGTTTTGTCTGTCTCATGAAAAAAGATACTCAACTGTAAGATTACAGTTGAGACGATGGTCTTAACTCGTCTTTTGTTCATGCATTTTATATATCTTAAAACAACTATGACAAGTCAACGAGTCAGTACAGGTGAGAAACGCTAAGTACCTGACGTCGTACAGTCCAAAGGGATAGGAAGTGGTCAAGGACCTCGAACGAGTTTGAGTATAGGTAACTCAGTCACTACGGCAGATTGGTAGAGTAGGAGACAACAGGGGAAGAGGACGACAGAAGTTAGAAAGGGTCGTAGTCCCAGAAAAGACTACTCAGTCAAGAAGTGTAGTCCACCGGTTTCATAACCTCAAAGTCGAAGTCGCAGTCAGGAAGACTACTTATAAGTCTCGACTAGAGGAAATCCTAGCTGACCAACATAGAGAAACGTCAGGTTCCCTGAGAGTTCTCAGAAGAAGTTGTGGTGTCAAGTTTTCGTAGTTAAGAAACCACTTGTCGAAATAAATATCAGGTTGAGAGTGTAGGTATGTACTGATGACCTTTTTGATATCGAAACTGATCTACCTAGAAACGACCATTTCATTACAGAGACGAAAAGTTATATAACGGATCCAACCAGTATCGAAAAGAAGGTTCCTCGTTCACACAAATTTAAAGTGCCGACGTCAGTGGTAGACGTCACTAAACCTCGGGGGGGTTTATTTCAGACAGTGACAAAGGTAACGAAGGGGTAGATAAACGACACTTCACTACCCTGGTCTACGGTACTAGAAGCAAAAGACTTACAACTCAAAATTCGGTTGAAAAAGTGAGAGGAGAAAGTGAAAGTAGTTCTCCGAGAAATCAAGGAGAAGTGAAAGACGGTATTCCCACCACAGTAGACGTATAGAGTCCAATAACTATAAAGAGGGTCGTTAGAACTAAGGTCGAACACGAAGTAGGTCGGGTCGTAAAGAGTACTACATGAGACGTATATTCAATTTATTCGTCCCACTGTCATATGTCGGAACTACATGAGGAAAGGGCTAAACCTTGGTCAGACAACAAGGTACAGGTCAAGATTGACAACGAAGGACTGGACGTATGTCTAAAGAGTTCTCCGTCCAATCCACCAGATCATAAGGGTAGAGAACTTCTTAAAGGGTGTCAAACAAAACTAGGTGTGTCAGTTTCCGAAACCGTATCAGTTATTTCGTCTATAAAAAAAGACCTTAAGAGAACGAAAAAGCTATTAGGTCGCCTACAACCGTTAAACTAGAGACCAAGGAGACGGAAAAGATTTAGGTCGAACTTGTAGACGTTGAAGTGCCAAATGTATCACAACTTTGGACCGAACCTCTTAAAACTTGTAAAGAAATGGTCGTACACTCTACTCACGTTAACACACCATCAAAGTCGTAAAAACCGTAACGGAAAGAAACCTTAACCTTACTTCTGACTGGAAAAGGTCAGGACACCGGTGACGACTGAAAAGGTTTAAACGACCGTATAATTCACGTCGTGAAAGTATCGTAGTAGAAAGTCCTAAACTTTGTCGAGTTGACCTTAAGGTAGTGGAGGTGATCGAAACAAGTATCACTACGAAGGATTCTAGGTGAACTGTAGTGTGAGGTCCTACAGACCGAGATCTACTCACTAGTGTGGTAGCACTAATAGACCCAGTTATTCTAGAAAGAAAATATCAAGGAGATACATAAGAACGGTGGAGCAGTATTATATAAGACGAATACAATCAGGTGTGACAAAGACAGGAAATAACACGGGTAGGAACGTACTTTACAAGGGAACCATAGAGACTAAAAGAACTTCTCTAGAGATCAGAAAAGACAAGATAACAAAAGGAGATAAATAAACGTGACTAGTGAGTCCTTCCGAAAGAATTGAGAGGAACGATAAAATATTTTGAGGTAAGTTTCCGTATATAGAAAGACAAAGAGGAAATGGAAAAAGAAGAGAAGAAAAGAGTGGATAAACATTCCGAAGGAGTCTGTTGGTAAAACGGAAAAACGTAAAGAAAAAGAACCCCCAACAAAACTAGTGGTGGAGTACATGTTGCAATACTTGGAGACAGGTATCAAGAAGTCAGTGAGACTGACAGGCTGAATTAGGGAACTTAGATAAACAGTGAAGGTGACATACTAACATTCCCTAAACTAAATCCAGTATGGAGGTGTCCCAGTGTTTCTCAGTCTGTGTTGACTACACTGACTCGCACGTACGTATGGACTTGCCGGATCACCAAAAGGGGTGAAAGAAGTTAAATTCAGACTTAAACCGTTATTCCTTAAGTACTAGAATCGGTGTCAGTCGAAGACCAGAACAAAAACGACTGACATATCTCGAAAAGGTAGAAGCCGACGTTTCTTATATTAGTTAGACTACAACCATAACTGTTAGACCATTACAGGCACACATCTTAGTAGAGAAGACAACAACCTTCACTCATAAAAGATACTGGTCACTCAAGAGAACCGTTTTGAGACAATGGGACGAAGTAAAACATGAGGTTCCGGTTTGAACGGACAATGAGATCCATAGAGAACTGAAGGATGAAAACGTAAGACCAGGGGATACTACTTTTCCTGTACGAAAAAACCCACAATCAAGATCTTCAAGAACATCCAGAAGTATCTCGGCAAGTTGAAGTCGAAGAAACCGTAATCACCAACCCCGTATCTGAACCTAATTACCCTATAACTTACCGAACGGAACCTTTCTTTTTCTCTAGTAAGACAACAAAGAATATAACGTGGGTTCAAGAGGAAAAGTCTGAGGAAACAACTGATACTCCCGATGAGGTAAAGAAGATTCCTTAAGAACGGACGTCATCATCTATATTACCAGTACACTTAATTTAAGTGGGTAAGGTCAGGTAAAATCAAGTGACTAAGGATTTTACAACTACAAGTGAGAATGGTAGAGGACAAACTGGAGAATGTTAAATGGAACTAAGTACCTAGATTGTAAGATCCAAGGATACATTATAACAAGAAATGTTGTGACCTGAAATGAAAGTGGTGGTCTGTGTAGGTGTTGACCCGAAGCAAAGGTGAAAAACTCAATCGGATAAGTAAAGAAAGCCTCGATAAAGAGGTGAGAAGAGGTCATCGTATAACCCGTGGATGACTGGACCCTTCAAGTAGAAAGTCACAGTATAGAAAAACAGGTTTACGAAATTTATTTTCAACCCACCACCACCAAAACTTTACCGTAAAGGCCTCGTAAAACGTTACCATCTAAATCATACCCAACCCCTCCCTTTAGTGTCCGTAGATGAGTCAGACGGTAGAAGTGGGTCTTCAAAACGAAGACTTACTGAAAGTCAAGGACTTTGAACGGACACGATCACGGGTCTGTAGCGTCATAAGTCAAGGAAACTAGACCTTACTCCCTAAGGAGGTGAGGTGGAATGCACGACTGAAACCTCCTTCTTACTCTAAACCTCAACACGAATTTTAATTAACGGAATCCAAATGGGTAAATCAAAATAAATAAACGTACTAGTCTCGTTCCTCCCTTTTCGAAATCTACAAAAGGCTGGTCTTTTTGGTGTCAGAAAATAGGACCAACTCAATTAAAATTGTCGTAGTAACTCCAGAATGTCCAATTAATAGTGTTCCAACCACTCGATCAAATTGGAGGACACTGTTTGTGAAATGTTGGAGTTCACTTCTTTGTGTTAAGAGACGTTACTGCAGGATTGTAAATCTTACATCGAGACGTCGTATTTGAAGGTCTCAGAGGTCCAATACTTCGTTGTCAGGTAGGTTCATTTTTTGTACGAAGACGGGAAGAATCATTTGTCTCTCTCCCTTTGGATTCTATTTCTTAATATCTATCTAAATTGAATTTAAATTACCTTTGTCTACACATTTGTAAGAGATTGGAAGACATTAAAAAAATTCACGTCACTACAGATTAGGTCATGATACCCTTCAATTTTCGTGTGTAGTACTGAGTTTCAAAGAATAGTGTGTGATAACTTTACGAGTACTACTGTCGATGTCAAAACTCCTAATCAATTTTTTTTTTTGTTGGGTTTTGCCCCTTGAATGCTGTTAAAATAAAGTGGAAACTAAATAAATGAAAATAAATTTAAATAATAAATAAAGTAGAAAGTATTAAGTCATTTCAGTAGTAAGGAAGGTCTTCGGAAGGGACTAGGAGGTTCTTCCCTTGATGTTACACATAGGGGGAAGAGAATATATGAATAACGTAAGACTAACGGAAACGGATAAAGGAAACACATTTATGGGGTCATCTGACCTGTAAAAAACTCTCGTCCTTACTTCAAAAAGAAAAAGAGCCAAACATCTATAACGATTTATATATTTACTTGTTTTTAAATTTATAGTATTATCCCATAATCTATCTAATATATATAAAATTAGAGTCATTAACAGGAAATAATAAATACTTCTACGAGTAAATCTAAATTTTATTGTAAATTTTACGGTCTAATTTTTTAATTTATAACTTGAGACAAGTCTACAACGCAAGAGTCACTAAGGAAGGGGCTGGTAGGAAAGATTTCAACTTGGACTCAGTGAGCGTAAGGGAAATTCGAGGGAGAACAACACGACGAATATCTTTGTGACTACGACACGTAGTAGAAAGAAGACAAGATACCCTGGCGATACTCTCATATCCAGAGTCATAATGGTGATGTAGGGGTCACGGATCTTGTTACGGAGTGTATACCATTGTCGTTTACTTATTGGGGGAAATTTTCTTTAAATTCAATAATTCGTCTTTATCTCAATGTCTAACATCTTTTATTTGAATACCAATGGTCCCCCATTCCCTTCCTCCCTATTTAACCTTCTGACCCTATCTGTAAATATGTGTAATGACATATATTGTGTCTATTGATTATTCCTGGCTGACATATCGTGTCCCTTGAGGAGAATTGTGAGACATTACCGGACATACCCTTTTCTTAGAATTTTTCCCTCTTAGATGCAGATACATATTGTCTAAGTGAAACGACATGTGACCTTTGATTGTATTGTAACATTTAGTTGATATGCGGTTATTTTTAAAATTTTTATTTTGTTAAATCTTCCTGATACAATTACCCCTCATTGACGACTTCGTTCCTATATCAATTAATTCCTAAAAAGAATTACTCTTCTTGTGACTGACAATAGATATCAGAGGTGGTTGGGGTCCCTGCCACCTCGGACCACCCGAAGGTAGATACCCCAGCGTGTCTCAGTCTGTGTTGATTTCGCTGAATCGTCGTCGTCGTCGTTATTCGAATAAATTGAAAAAATCCAGATAACCTGTGTTAAAAAAAGATTTTAATAGATACAATAGATATCAGAAAATATGCATACACCGTGTCGGGTATTATCCCTACGTAAACTGTGTCGTTGGACCGGGCAGTATACTTCAGTTGTGACTGGGAACAATGTACGTCATGAGAAAAGAACAAAGGGGGAAACAAAACGGAAGTTAAAACAAAGTACTTTTTTTTTTTTTTTTTCTTTTCGGTCAGATTGAGTGAATTTACTAAAGTAATGGATGAGTTTCAAACTTTTTGAGACTAGATTTTACGAAAAGGAACTATTTTATGGGTTGAGTACTTTTATTTTATTATTGACAGAAAAAATACCGAAATGTTCATACAGGACTTTCAAGGTGGTATCGAGATAACTAACGACTTTTATCTGGTTCTTAATCAAGGTCGAGTTATTTGAATAATCTTCTTCCGTTACCCGTGGGGTGAGATCATGAGAACGGACCTTTTAGGGTACCTGTCTCCTCGGACCATCCGACGTCAGGTACCCCAGCGATCCTCAGCCTGTGCTGACTCTCCGAAGTGAAAGTGAAAAGTGAAAGTACGTGACCTCTTCCTTTACCGTTAGGTGAGGTCATAAGAACGGACCTCTTGGGGTCCCTACCACCTCGGACCACCCGAAGGCAGATACCCCAGCGTGTCTCAGTCTGTGTTGATTTCGCTGAATCGTCGTCGTCGTCGTTATTCGAATAAATTGAAAAAATCCAGATAACCTGTGTTAAAAAAAGATTTGTTGAAACAAATTACAACAAGTATCCTCCTAAAATACGACACATTTAGTTTAAACATTTCATTACCAGGTTGTATAATCAATTTTAATGAAACCCCTCCGTTTAAATGTCCCCCTTTTTCTTTACATTTAAAATTTTTCTTACTTTATTACTGTAAACGTCGTTGTACCTACCTGTATCTGTCATAGTGTGGCTCACTTCATTCAATCTGTCTCTTCCTCTTTATAGTATCTGTAGGGAACATTCACATTAGGTTTTCCTTTACTATGTTTACTTGGATGAATGTTTTATCTTTCTCCGAGTGTCTGAATCTTTCGTTTGAATGCCAACGACCCCTTCCCTGTCAATCCCTCAAACCCTACCAGTACATGTGTAACGATATAAATTTTACCTATTGGTTACCATTCCCCTCCTTCCACCCTCCCCCCAAGTCCTACCCCTTGTGCACATGTGGGCACCGTCTAAGTACAACTGCATACCCTTTTGGTTATGTTATAACATTTCATTAATCGGAGGTTAATTTTATTTATTTAAATATAAAATTTTTTCTAATTTTTTTTCTTAAATGTGGTCCCTTAATCTAATTTCAAGTCAAGTCAAGTCAGCGAGTCAGTACAGACTGAGAAGGGATGGGGTACTTAGCGTCGTGCGATCCGGAGGGACAGGTAGTGGTAGAGGGCCTCAAGTGAACCTGAGTGCAGGTAGCTCAGGCACTACGGTAGGTCGGTAGAGTGGGAGCCAGCAGGGGAAGAGGACGGGGGTTAGGGAGGGTCGTAGTCTCAGAAAAGGTTACTCAGTTGAGAAGCGTACTCCACCGGTTTCATGACCTCAAAGTCGAAATCGTAGTAAGGAAGGTTTCTTTAGGGTCCCAACTAGAGGAAGTCTTACCTGACCAACCTAGAGGAACGTCAGGGTCCCTGAGAGTTCTCAGAAGAGGTTGTGGTGTCAAGTCTTCGTAGTTAAGAAGCCGCGAGTCGGAAGAAGTGTCAGGTTGAGAGTGTGGGTATATACTGGTGTCCTTTTTGGTATCGGAACTGATCTGCCTGGAATCAGCCGTTTCATTACAGAGACGAAAACTTATATGATAGATCCAACCAGTATTGAAAAGAAGGTTCCTCATTCACAGAAAATTAAAGTACCGACGTCAGTGGTAGACGTCACTAAAACCTCGGGGTTTTTAATTCAGACTGTGACAAAGGTGACAAAGGTGTAGATAAAGGGTACTTCACTACCCTGGTCTACGGTACTAGAAGTAAAAGACTTACAACTCGAAATTCGGTTGAAAAAGTGAGAGGAGAAAGTGAAAGTAGTTCTCCGAAAAATCAAGGAGGAGT